>VXAY01002924.1:640271-845261 GCA_013399855.1 Oxyruncus cristatus | reverse complement strand
CACATATATATATATACATATATTTATTTATTTATATCTTTATATAAAAAAGATGTTTTAGATTCTCTAAGCTTTCACTTACATGTGAAGGTGTTTTAGCTGGTTTTTTTTTTCTGTTCGTTTGGGTAGTCAATTTCTGTAGGAAAGCAAGACATACTGTAACCACTGGAAATAAAAAATAATACTTAACATATTGGTAAGAAATCAACTGAGAGCAAAAAGAGCACATCCTCCAAAGTTTGAATGGCATGTAATATTGAATGCACTGTTGATATCTACAGAGACTTTGTGATATTAAATGAGCCTTTTTTACTAATCTTAGAAATAGTATTATTTCAACAAAGCTGAACTTTTTTTATTGGGCACTGGCTGAGTTCCAGTAAGCATTTTGGTTGCTTTTCTAGTTCTTGACTTTTCAAAAAACTTTTTTTATGCTTTGACTGTATTTTTTTGTTCAGAATAATTTGTGTATAACGTGCTGAGAATGATTTGTGTATGATATGTGTACATAGGTGTATAATTTAATGCCACACCTCAATCATAGTTTGTCCAGGATTCTTGTAATAATTGCATTAATGTTTTACCTCTCAAAATAGTAACTATAATTCAAATGTATATATTAAGTGATGTCAGAAAGTGAAGTAAGTAAAAAATGTAAACATTTATTTTATAGTAATCCATTTTTTTAATGTTCTCAAATAATTCTTAAGTAGAGTTCAAAAATATATAGCCTATACTTTAATAATGAGCAAAAAGTGGTAAGGTGGAATCTGGTTAATTGTGACAGACTAAGGTTAGGATGAGTTCTTATGAAATGCTTTTCATCAAATGTGTGTTTAGTTAGGCTAGTGGTCTTCAGACCTAGGACAGAAGTATGCGTAAAAAATGAGGTGATAATACCAACAGAGCCATTCAGAAAACAATAAGTGGTTTCCAAACAGTTTGGAATAGTTTGTTTTTTTTCTTTTCCAGCTCTGAATTCCCTTTTGCTTCCTTCCTTTAAAAACAATTTTGAAATTCTGAGTCATAGTGTAAGCATATGGTACAACTCTCTGAAAAATGAAATTTGGGTTCTTTATCACTCAACAATAGATTCCTTCTATTTTAGCTTGTGGCAGGTTCACAGGGACACAGATATTTTTTAAACGCACAAGAGAATTCGTTCACTAGTACTAGGAGAAATGGATGGCATCTCAGTCATTGCTTCTGAACTTAAAAGCTTAGAGATATAAATGGTACAGGTACCGTTTCAATTCCCAAGAACAATTTAGTATAAGAGTATGGACTCATTCACTTTAATGCCAGCGATACTCTCAGGTTTTAAACTCTCTGGGAGATGATCACATGCAGTGAGAAGTTGTCATGGTGAGAGTTCACCTTTTTGTACCCATTCACACGGCTTCTACAGAAGTCCCGGCTGCACAGCCGTCTGCCAGATTTGTTGCTGTTCCTCTTGGTAGCAACAAGCTGCTTGCCAGCCTTCTTCCCCCAGCCAGCTCTCGTCCTACTGTGTTTACTGCCTGCTTCCTCCTCAGTATGGCTTCTGACTTCATGCTGAACAATTCCTTTCAATCAGCAGTGGTGGACCTCAGCTGTCCTGTTGCAGAAGATTGATATGGCACTTCAAAAGTTTCATTAAAAAGGAAAAAAAAAGCTGTATCAGTATGTTACTGCTTATACACCCTTATTAGCGGCCTGCACCAGACATTTTAAATATGTGTCAGCTTCACAATTTGATTGTGCATCTAATTCCTTAGCCTTGGAATATAACCATTAAAGTCCTCAGTCCAACTATCTGCAAACTCTAATATAGTTAGATTTGATTGTGGTGCCAGTAAATTTTGAAAAAACCCACATCCCAGTTCCTATCTCGTTTATATGTGTTTTACGTAAAAGCTGAACAGTATGAGTTGCTTCTATTTTTTAAATTATTTCAGTGTTCAGGAGTTAAAAAATTACCATCCTGGCATTTTGACTAAAAGAAGCAAACTTTTGGAATAGAATGTATTTTATTGGCTTCTCTTTGTAGAATTTTTTTCTAGTAACTTTGAACTCAGACTTTTCTGATCTTCCCCTTGGCCATGCAAAAGGAGCAATTCTATTTAGTTTGTTCTGATTAGCTGAAAGGGACTAAACCTGCATGATTCCCTAGCAGTACATATGTTTATTAAAACATTCTGTTCAAACATGGTAGGTAAAGAAAACACCTGCAGGAACTGCCATCCTCCATCCTTATATCCTTATATATAGCACTGTCACCTCCATATGTTATTCTTATTGATGAGAAAATTTTCTTCAATGTCTGGAGCTTTATCAGTACTGAGTTGCCAGCACGGGGAATGAATAATAGCTAAGCTATGCCTTTTTCTCAAATTAGTTTCTTCCTTTAGCCACTGGTTCTCCTAGACTTTACAAGAATATAATGTTCAGAAAATTCACCATTGGGTAGAATGGGCTAAAATTGGCCCTTGGATGTAGAAACTAATAAGGCTGGATGAAAGGGCACAACACCATCAAATACAGGATATTAACTCCATAACCCTGATGTCTTTTGGAAACCAGCTACAACCTCTCTCCCTTGCTGTCAAAGTTAAGAGTAGCAGTCTAAAGCAGTTCCTCCACTCTTTCCCTCAGACTGAAATGTCACTTCTGTTCTCTGCTACCAGTAAAGTCTCTGATGGTTTCCCACTGGCTGAAGTGCAGGACTGGGACATACCTTTGACTCTAAAGCTAACATTCACTTTAAAAATTAAGCCATCTTCTCTGTAATAGTTGCTATATTTAGCTCATGACTCATCTTTTTTCCTTTATATGATCTTCCTTTCTTCATCCCCGTCTATCTGTGGAGCTACAGGCCATCATTCTTGATCCTCTTCTTCAGTGACAGTCACAGAATAATTTTGTTTGTGATTGATTTTAGCTACAATTAGTATACCAAATTGATAATATGGTTTTCTGTTTCAAACTAAATCTTCTCGTGTCCAAACTAAATCTGTTTGTCTAACCTACATATGCAGCTTCAAGTTTCACTAGCAAACAGATTTCTTTTCTAAGCCTTTTTTTTTTTAAATTTTTTTGGCTTCTGGAGACCTCAGACTGAAGTCAAACATCTTCAATTCAGAATGAGTGAATCTGGCCGTGCCTTCTTGCACAATATTTCCTTTGTTACTTTTCCTCTCCAGCCACGCAGCATTAATCCAGACTTTGCCAAAATTTTTGTTATTGAAATACTTTCCCCTCTCTTTTGGAAAAGTGTAATCTACCCATACCTTTCAAATGTTGGTTCTTTTTATTCTACCTCTTACTTTCACTACAGATATTTTTTCTTCAGTTACCTCTCACAGTGTAAGTTCCTCAAATGTTTCCGATTCACAACTCCTTTTGTCTCCAAGTTTCAAATTAGTTTATATTGGGGTCTTTCATTCACAGCAAGGTGTTGGTACATTTCTCTGGCTGGTTAACGGTGACAGATCTTGTTCCCCTTTTAATAAGTTTCAGAATGAGTGCTTGTCTGAAAGAACTTGTTTAATGCTCAGTTAATGTTTGGACACTCAGATTCCCAGCATCATCTTTAGCTTTTTATGCACTGTTTTGTCTGTGCTTTTCCACTCCTCATTGACATCATAATGTATCTTCCTTTGATGCTGTGTCACTGGGTTTTTCACTTTGGTACCATCTCCAAACTGCCATGCTTCTGTAATTTTGTCTCGCTTAGGCAGTTCAGTTCGAAATGTGCACTGAGTTCTTCTAAACAGAATGTGTCCCTCATTTCATAGTCTTTATTCCAAATACATTTTGAAAACTAGATTATCTAATGATTAATATTTCTACATGAAGAAAAGCTAATTAAGAATGTCATATCACAGGCTTTCTTCAGTAGTAGATTTAATCATTTAACTAGAAACAACACGTATCGCTCACAGTATTTGAAAATGTATTAACCTCCATGTCATGTTTGCATGGGTATATGCCTGATTACTCTGTTTTTGTGCAACACTTGTATATTCTCAGTAGTGTATAAACCTCCTGGAGTTCTATTTCCCCATGTCAGTTGGAAGAAATAGTTAATAATTTTTGTTATCACAGTACTACTGAAAGCAGTTCTAAGAACTTAGTGTAGAAGTTTCTCCATAGATGGCACTGACAGTGACTTAGCAGGGAACTTTTCTTGGGAAGGACAATAAACAATAGAAAATGATTGCTAGCACAAAATTTTTGAAACAGAGAGGGTTTAATGCACAACCGCAGACTAAGAGCTTCTGATCTGTTGCCAGAGTGTGTAGATTACACAGTGATACACAAATATTTTGCATGCGTGTTGACAGATTGCAAGCATGGAAGGAGTTTAAGTTTGCTGAAATGCTGTATCAAGATCTGCCTCATTGCAGTTACTAGTTACTGCTGTGTTTGCTTTTGGGATGTACCCTGGAATTTTCTATAAGCCCTGAAGTCTTATAGGAAGTGAAAATTAAGATCTTGATTTTTTTCTGAGTATACAGCATCAGTATGTTTTTCGTAGCCAGTCAACCGGTTTTTTTCCCCTACGCTTCAAGGCATTGAAAAGAAAATTTGTGTAATCACCCAAGTAACAAAGAGTTTCAGTCTCAAACAAATTACAAGAAAGAAGACCAGGAATCTTTATTAAATATGCAGAAAAAAAGGAAACAACAGATAAATCAGCAGCATTTCGTATGCACTAAGTTTTCTTTATCAACTGGATATCTTTCGTGTTAAGTATTTGCAGAAGTGGGAGGTAAATGAATAAATGCATGTATGTTTTTCCTTCCTGTGTTTTCTTGAAGTAAATTCTAGCTTGCCTGCTTCAAGAAATACTTCCCAACTGATACTTTACAAACTTTCTACTTCCATATAATGTTATTCTAGGTAAGTTCCTGTCGTAACCTTCTCAGAGTATTCAAGCAGAACAGCAGCAAGATTGACCTATCAGTGAGATGGTTAAAGTTCTTCAAGCTCTTCGGCATCAGGAAAATAGCAATACATAAAAAATATTTGTGGTACAGTCCGCATTATCTTTTTTACATAGAACCAATGTTGTGGTTTGGGGCAGATTCTGGGCATTGGATGTGGACAGAAGAGAAAATCAATACCAGCTATGTCAACACTTAACATAATTTTGTAGTTTGAAGTGAGTTTGAAAAAGAAAAAATTTACCCTTTAGGATAAACAGCTGTGCAAGAAACAAAAAATATTTGTCAAAGTGTTTTTTTTTGGGTTTTTCTTAGAGCTCCAGCTTCTACAGGCATAAACCCAAAACTATCTTGCATTTATTCACATCTGTTTAATGTTTTGTTGCTTAGTGTCCATCAGTAAACATATTTTTCACTTTACTGTGTATTTTTAGAATGTTTACCATTATTTAATTAAGTTTTTCTTTAATCAGTGAAAAAGGTAAAGGTAAAAGCTTAAATAATGTGCTGTGCTTTGCTATAGCATACATTTCTCCCTCTAATTAAAAGGAGCTATTATTTAAACCAAGCAAAACTATTTGCTGGTTACAAAATATCTTAGCTTTTTCTCCCAAAATGTAAAAGTTTTAACTGTAAGTTCATAATGCTCCAGGAGACAATAACACAAACACATGCAGGAATAACAAAAGGATTGAAGCTATTAACTTTAGAGAACACCACAGAATTTATAATGCTACTACTTGCAAGAGCCTAAAATTACTGAGTAGAAGACTGAGGTTTTTCAGTTTTACAAGCTGTTTGCATTTAACTGCACCGTAATTGACTCTGTTTTGAGCAGTGTGTTGGACTAGATGGTCTCCAGAAGTCCCTTCTGATCTCAGTGGTGCTGTTCCTGTGTCATCATACAAGTAAGCAACTGTGAAGTACAAGTGAAGGTACAGTGTGCTAGCAAGGTCCTTTGGTCTGCTGTCTATGCAGGCATAGGCATGGAAAGAGGGGTGGTGGGTTAACTCTGTGTATTAAGGAATATTTTGATTGTCTACAACTTCATGATGATATAGTTAAGTGTTTATAGGTAAGACTCAGGAGGAAGGCCAATAAGGCTGACACTACAGTGCGAGTCTGATATAGACCACCCAAGCAGGGTAAAGGGCAGATGAAATATTTGGTAAACAGCTGGGAGAAGTCTCACAATTGCTGGCCCTTTTTCTCTTGGGGAACTTCAGCTTACCAGATGTCTGCTGGAAAAAGCATACAGCAGAGAGCAAACAGTCTAGGGCACTCCTGCAGTGCGGGGAAGATAATTTCCTGACATGGTTGATGAGTGAGACAGCTAGGGGGGACAGACTGCTGGACCTGTTGTCTGTGAACAGAGGTGGGCAGTGTGATGTGATGGTTGGAGACCATCTTGGGCACAAGGATCACAAAATGATGGTTTTCAATTCTTGAAAGTAAGGGGCGGGCTCAGCAGAACTTGTGCTTCTAGAGGGCAGACTTTGACCTATTTACGAGACTGGTTGAGAGAGTCCCCTGGGAGGCAGTCCTGAAGGGCAAAGGAAGCCAGGAAGGCTGGATGTTCTTCAAGAAGGAAATCTTAAAGATGCAGGAGCAGGCTGTTCTCTGACAATAAAAAAAGGTTCTTATAAATACGTAAGCAACAAAAGCAGGGCTGAGGAAAATCTCCATCCTTTACTGGATATAGGAGGAAACACAGTGACAAAGGCTGAGGTACTTAATGCTGTCTTTGCCCCAGTCTTTAATAGCAAGACCAGTTGTTCTGTGGGTACTAAGCCTCCTGAGGTGGAAGACAGGGACAAGGAGCAAAATGAGGGACCCACAATCCAGAGGGAAAAAGCTAGCGGCCTGCTACACCACTTAGACATGCACAAATCTATGGGACAGGATAGGATCCACCCACGCTGCTGGATTTGCTCACTGAGCCACTTTCCATCATTTACCAGCAGTCCTGGCTAACTGGGGAGGTGCCATTTGACTGGAAGTTAGTAAATGTGACACCCATCTACAAGCAGGGTTGGAAAGAGGATCCAAGGAAGTACAGGCCTGTCAGCCTGACCTCAGTTCCAAAAAGGTCATGGAGCAGATCATCCTGAGTGCCATCACATGGCACACGCAGGAGAACCAGGGGATCAGGTGCAGCCAGCAGAGATTTATGAAATGCAGGTCCTGCTTGACTTCTGTATGACAGGGTGACCTTCTTAGTGGATGAAGGAAAGGCTACAGATGTCTTCTACATAGACTTTGGGGTCTGGAAGCCAAGTGGGAGTTGTCATAGGAAGAATCTATTTCCATACTTTGCAAATCCCCTTGGGGGAGAAGTGATACGCAGTGCCTTAGTATATTGGCATATCATCCCTGAGGTGAACTCTTAGACTGTTTGTTTTTTATTATTGAAACCCTTATATAGAAAAATTCTTTTCTCCCACTTCAAAAAAGGCCCACTCACCCAACCAAAGAAAAATGAAGTAGGCGTGAGCTGGACACTGAATCAGCTCTAAGCCAAAAGCTTAGATTCATCATCATCATCATCACAATCATCATCATGGATAGGCTTCGTGAATGAAGATTTGAGAAAGACTCTACCCACGCTTGCTACAAGCACATTGGGGGCTAAGAAGGCCAATGCGAGATAGACAAGTCTGGTTGCAAAAGGCACAGCGGAAAGTCTCCTTAGGCGGTATTGGCAAGACTCGGTTCTTTCTGCGTTGTCTTTTCTACTCAGAAATGATTCTGCGAGTGTTCTCAAAAGAAGCAGAAGCATTATAAATAGTGTGTCTCCATGTCTCCCGGTTGGAGGCCAGAGTAGACCAATGATGGTGATCAATATGGCCAAGGCTGAGATGTTGTTTCAGGGAGTCCTTGTATCTCTTCTTCGGGGCTCCTCTCTTGCAGCAACAAGTGGCGAGTTCGCCACATAGCACAGTCTTGGGGAGGTGGTAGTCCATCCTGGAGACGTGCCCTGCCCAACGCAGCTGTGTTCTCAGCAGCATGGCCTCAATACTCGTGACTGCTGCCTGTTCAAGGACAGACGCATTAGTCACATAGTCAGTCCAGTGGATGTTTAGGATTGAGTGGAGACAACGCTGATGGAAGCGTTCTAAGAGTGGCAAGTGGTGGCGGTAGATGACCCATGATTCAAACCCATACAAAAGAGTAGACAAAACAATGGCTCTGTAAACACTAATCTTTGTGCTTTTCTTCAGGTGTTTATTACACCAAACTCCTTTATGGAGTCTCCCAAAAGCTCTATATGCCTTCCCTAACCTGTTGTCTATCTCTTTGTCAATTTTACCATCCAAGGAGATGATGCTTCCCAAATAAGTAAACTGCTGCACTGACTTGAGCTCTGATTCACCATTGATGATATGGGGATGATGAAAGACTTCCTAAGGTGCAGGTTGATAGAAAACTTCCATCTTCTTCAGGCTGACTTCCAGCCCAAAAAGCTCAGCAGCCTCTGCAAAGCAGGATATTAAATGCTGCAGAGCTGCTTCTGTGTGGGCAACGAGGGTGGCATTGTCAGCAAAAAGCAGCTCACAGACAAGATGATTTTAAGTCTTAATGTGGGCCTTCAGTCGCCTTAGGTTGAATAGGCTTCCATCACTACGATATCAGATGTAGATACAATTTTCTTCATCGAAGTCTGCCGTGGCCCTTTGAAACATCATGCTGAAGAAGATCATGAATAAAGTTGGTGCAAGAACGCAACCTTGTTTCACACCATTGGTTATTAGAAAGGGCTCAGAAAGTGCATCACCATATCTAACTTGGCCACTCTGATCCTCATGAAGCAAAATGATCATTTTGAGGAACTTGAGGGGACACCCTAATTGTTCCAAAATCTGCCGCAGACCTTTTCTGCTCACAGTATCAAAAGCTTTAGTGAAATCAACAAAAGTTACATGGAGTCCTTTACAAGACAATTTTTTTCTTCCTGCCCTTACATCAGGCAGTTCCCCTATGGAATATACCTCAGTTGGCATAACAGCAGTAACGTTATTTTATTTTGGACCTATCTTCTTTTTCTTAAGCCCAAACTTGGGTTTCATAGTCAGCACACTATATGTAACCTTATTCAGAATGACAGCTCATGCAGCAGAAATCTTACTTCTGAGAAATGCTGCTTATATAAGTAAAAATCTTAGTAAAGGTACTCTCTGTGAATTAGGTCCAGATTATTAAGTAACATAACTGTTATTTAATACTTTCTCTTTAAATTTGTGGTTTGCTTTACTGCCTACATGTTATTTCACAAATGTCTTGGGTAATCTAAGGTAATTAGATGGGAAACTAGTACTACGCAAGTGTTGCAGGCTTTCAGAAATATTTTCTAATGAAAGCTATGAAGTAAAAGTATGGAAGTCTTCACACTTTGAAGTATCAAAAAAAATCTCATGAATATACAATTGGCAAGAAATAGTGCATAGTTACTTTCTCCAAGGGAAGCAGAAAAATGATATGTCTGGCGTCAAGATGATGGACTGTTCAGTTGCCTGCTCCTGTTTGATCAGAATACTGTGTATGAATTTATTTAGAATACAATCTTTCACTTTCTTTGCTGACACATGTTAAATGTGTGTAGCTGTTTGGGTGTTTTGGGCATTTTTTTATTGAAAAAATATTGACTTCAGTTCTCAGAGATACTCTGCATGTGCTTTTGACCACAGTTAAAACAACTGTACTTTCACAAGAGGAGTGCATTGCCTTTGCTTTTAAAACTATTCATTTAGCTGTAATTCCTATTGCTCATAATATGCTCTAATTTTTCTTAAAATGACCATGGATACTAGCATTTGAAAACTTAGTTTCATTCTTTCATGATGTGACCGAAAAAAAACCCACCAAAACCCAAAAACATAAAGAGTTGGTGGGGGAATTTCCTTTCTTTCTAAGTAAAATGATCAGATGCAATTAGAGAGCTATGAACATTTGTTGGGCTTTTTTTCTGTTTTAAACATACTCTTTATGCTGCTACTACTGAAAACAAAAAGGCAGGTAATTCAGGGAATTTCTTTCCAGGCTGTTAAGGTTCTCTCACATTAGTATTTCTAAGCCAGGCTCCCGCCCCATTCTCTGCTCTTCCTTTTTCACTTATTGTTCTGTTGCCTCAAACGGCTTCTAAGTAAAGACCAAAGTGTTGCAGAGAGAACTTTTTAATGAGACTGAAGGATGGACGTGTTACCTGAATCTCCTGCCATTTCTATCCTATTGTAATTGTTTTTCTAATTTTCATCATTTCTATTGGGAGACTGTTGCTGTTAAAACTCGTGAGCCACTTGGTAGTGCATAGCAAGTTTGAGGTGTTCCATGTTGTGCATGTGAAATGCCGTTTTCAAGGTATCCTGTTGTTTGTTATCTTTTGTTATTTATTCCTATGCCTCATATCCCCTCCAAGTCATACCAGATACTTCTCCTGTTTCAATATGTTGCTGGATTTTCCTGGCTTTTTTGTTTGGTTGGTTGGTTTTGGTTTTGTTTTTCTTTAATAGGGGGGAGGATTCTGCTGTGATCTCTATTTGGATACTGCTATGTACTCAGCCAGCTCCAGTTCCTAATTGCACTGTGATAAGGCAGCTGTTTGTAGAAAGCTTCTGTTGTCTTTGCCCTGTAAAGGTGATCTGCAAAGAGGAGTACAGGGAACATGGTTTCCTTTTTTGTGAAAAAGAGGAAGAGCAGATTCTGTCAGTCCGGGGAAAGGAAAACAACATGGTACTTGGATTATTGCCTTAGGGTAATAGTCTTGCAGTAAAAATGGTGAACTCTTATGTGTCCTAGAGAAGGGTGATAATCAGATTCCTGAGGACAGTGATTAATGTGAGCAGAGTGATTAGTCCACACATTTAGAAGTACTGCCCCAGGCTACCTGCATATTCAAGTCAGTATGGCTCTGTCACTAATGTTTACTGTACTATTGTAATATGTAAAATTTCTGTAAGAAACCCCAAAACTTTCTAGCACAACTAAGGGAACTGCACTTGTATTTTTGGTGCAGGGATGCCTCACATTTGGCATGAAAACTGGCAATAATGCCACTAGGTAGTGGCACTTCTTGACCTCCACGACTGACTGCAGCTGCTTGTAGTGCATTTGGCTAGCAGTGGTTAATTCTCATTGCTCACAAGGAAGAGTATAATGCAAGAAATAGCTTGTGAACTTCTCTGTCAGTGGGATTGTGGAGTCAACCGCAGCTTGGACTGCTCTGAGTGAGTGCTTCTGTAATGCTTATCTCACCAAATCCTCTTCACATGGGAGTTGTTTTTTCTTAGTGGAACAGCCTCTTTTTCTTCCTTCCAAAGTAACCATAAAATTTCTCCTCAATTTATACAGGAGATTAACTTAGATCCAAATATCAATTCCTGTCTGCAACACTCACTTTGTTGATAAGGCCTAATAATATCTCAATTCAGCAAAAGAGCTCCAAGCCATAGCATTAGTCTCTGGCTAAAGGAAAATATTACACGAGAATGTAGAGGACTCTATTCTTCAGAATGAAACAGAAAAAAGGGGAGAGGAAAAGAAAAGAGTCAGCAGAAACAAATCTCATTTTCATGGTAATTGTAGGTGAATGAAACATATTCAAATTATACACTTTATGATGAATTAAGGAGATCATAGTGAATTTTAAAATGCATTTTTATGTTTTTGAGTAACTCTAAAAGAATACTATCTGAAAATAAAAAACATATTGTGCACTTATAGCAGCTGCTATTTTTTTAGCTCTAAGCCATTCTACATAATTAATTAGGGCTTAAGGCATCAATGTAAAGAAAGCGTCAACCTCTTTATCCTGATTTCTTGACACCTGTGCACTAATTAAAAAGATAATTTTGATAGGCAGAATATACTAACAGTTTTTCTTTTCATTCAACACACCTTGTTGTGGTAGCTATCATGGATTTTCACTAAAAAGAACATCCAAAAATCTATCTCAAACATGCTGATGCCTCAAAGTACAAACAATAAGCTCCACATGGTTATATATGAGACTTTGTATCAACTTAATTTCATTGTACTGATTAAACATAACATTTGCATTACTACAATAGAATAGGTAGTCTCTAGTTCTGGACCTCAAAAGTATCTGAATGGATTTTGTGATGAACCATGAATGTCTTTGTATGACATTGTGATTACCCACTCTACACACATTAGAAGTTTTAATGCTTTATGGCCCCATCAGACTTTATGTCCTTTTGTATGTCAGAGGTGAGTTGTTACATGTGACATCAAACTTTTACTGCTTTAGTAGCAATTAATAAAACAGATAGGTCTCCAAGGAGTCTGCTTTGTTTCTGTTTTTATGTTTACAATGGGAAAGAGACAACTCCCCTCTGTCTTTAATGAATGCAACGCTCGGTAGCAGCTTCTGGTGCATCTCCTGTCTCACGCCATTTCTGCCTTGCCAAAGCATGAAGGTATATAAGCATATAAGGTTTAGGTGAAGTGCTGTGCAACCATTTCTAGGTGAGGCAGCAGAAGTCGCCTATTTCTCCACAGGCAGAATATCTAAAAGCTTTTACATGCAGAGCTCTTACTGTATTTCTGTACCCTGAAGAGATCTACTTTAAGCAGTTCAGCTACGAAGTTTCTCGCCACCTCCTCCCTTCCCCTGCAGTGGGAGAAGAGGAAGATGGCCACCTACTCCTCTGATTTCTCTACTTAAGCTGAAGGGACTGTTGCACTAAACAAGAAGATGGCAGTGTGCTTTTTCTGATGTCTGTAAGCGATGGCAGTGTGCTTTTTCTGATATCTGTAAGCGAGCAGCGTTACTGACAGCACTTGGTTCTTTGGTGATGGGCAATGCTGAATTTATGCAGAGTTCTATGTGCTTTGTATAGTTTTTGTTGAGCTTTCATTTAGGTTTTCTTTGAGCAAATGATGACAAATAAAATTGTCTAACAAATGACTAAGAGCTAGGTAGCCTTATATATGTAAGCATTTCCACTGAAACGATAAAGGTAATAAAATCAAGCTGAATATTTTCTCCCTAATGCATTTATATTGCATAATTTATAGTAGATATTACAAATTGGGCTGTTAGATTCATATCCAAAAACTTCAAAAAACATTTTACTTGTGTTGAAACTTGCTAAGCTTTTGTGCAAATTGGTTAGGGTTTTCCTGCAGCCCAGACCTTTGTCTTCGCTAGGACTCACAGAAGACTGTGTAGCCACATCTAAGAATATTGAAGATTTTGTTTGATATCAACAGCAAAAAAAGAAGCAGCAGAAATGTATCCATGCTTAAGTTTATTATACGAACTATAATTTGTAAGAGTTGCAACATAGCTTCTTCCATCAAAAATCTGTTCAATTTTAATAATACACTAATGTTACTTCATTTTGATTTATGAAATCTCTCAATTTATGATTGTGTTGCCCAAACTTCCAAAAATTTGAAAATGCCTTTTGAATTAAAAAGGTTGTTTTGACTCTGCTTTGAAAAGCTATGAAATTCATTGTTGAAAAATGGTTTTTAATCCTGACTCCTAGGTGTCCAGAGAAAGTTGGACAAAAACTCACTACTGCCAAAAGCAGTAGAGCAGTAGGCTGAAAAAAAAGCTATGGAGTTGTCAGCTGTGCCTCATTGTTTTCAGTTAGTCTTTCAATTTTTGAGCTGAGGCAAAAATAGTACAATGTCATGTACTGAAAGGGAGAACATGAGGGCAGTTAGGCAGTACTGTGCTGGCAACCCTGATTTTGGCTTTGGTGTTTCTAATGACTAAATGACAATTTATGTTATTGTTTTTTACCAGTATTTTATATCTGTGCAACGATAATATGATTATTATATTACACAATTGTGTATAAGTAGATTAAACCCAAATAATAATAAATGCCTTGTTTATGAAAGAAGATACAACCTTATTATAATTTTGGACTGTTCAATTTATCTTTATATTTAGCCTGGCCTTAGAGATTTTTAAATGTTCATTGTTTGTATTTTAGATATACTTTCATTGTTTTCAGAGGTGATCATGGTATTTCTGAAACCTCAAACTGAGAGAGAAATTGATAAAGAGAGTGGACAATTTCTAATCTCATTCACACATATTAGTGTCTTTCAGATGACAATATAATCTGGAAGAAATTAGTTGTCATTTATTTGTTTGAAATGTGTTTTGGTAAGTGACATTTTGTAACAATTCACAGAGAGAACACTTGCCAGAAAAGGCGCTATTTTTTTGCATGATAAGGATGAACAGTATTGGAATATTGAGATGAAAAAATCAAGTAGAATTGGTAAAACTGGTAGAAAAAATCGATAGAATTCCAAAAGGAACTTCCAACATGGTCTTTTCAGTTTCTATCACTTGTGTACCTACCTTAAAATAAAGTCTGCAATATTTCATGCATAGTTTCTTGTAAATGGACCATGCATAGAGTGCATGTGTAAAGTTTAAGGTATATTTATACATAAGAAAATATGAAAAACACAGTATCTACAATTTTGCATGGTCGAAAAACAGTAACATAACTACAGCAGGAAAGCATTGCTCATTGCCAATGTTCTCAATCGTGCATTTTGAGATTTGTAAAAGGAGTTTCTGTGCTTGTTTTGTGTGACAAGCATAAACTGTTTAGAGTTTTAACTTCTAAGATTTATACCACTAGTCTGCAAAACCTTGGCAGAACACCCTGGTTAATAATGCGTTATCTGCTTGCACACTACGCGCACAGATGATACATGTGTGTGCAGTTCATATGACTAGATGAAAGGTGATGTAAAATGCAGTGTTAAAACATTATAAATATCAAAGTCATGTCTATACTGAATTAGATAGGAATCATTAAGATAACTAATTTAAAGGAATTAAACCATGACAAAGGCTTTCCTTCCTCAACCACATTGTCTTCAGCACAAAATCTGCCGCTAATCCTTTTTGTCATAAGTACAGCAATTGCTGTATTCCAGTGAAGCAATGACTGGAGTGTATTTGTAACATACCAGCCCTTGAATCTGTTATGATTTTTGTGAACAAATCAAAGAGTGATTAAATCACTTGTAACCCTTCCCATCTGCCCCCAAACTACTGAGATGAATGCAAATTTGTTATGCCTTTTAAATATTTCAGTTTGCATTCTCTAAGATAATCTTGTGTCAAAAACATGATGATATTCTAAATTAGCCTAATTGGTGTAGGTTCACAGCAGTGAAGAAACTCTAGAGAATAGAAAATAATATAAATATCTAAAGATTTGTCACAATACTCAGAATAGTCCAGATGACACCATCTTTGCTTTGTCACTGAGATGATGGAATTAGCACGCAAATCACACTGAATCAAAATGCCATCGTGAATGTTTTTCAAAAGTCTAAGTGAGTTTTCTAACTTGGTTAAATATCAGTGCTGCTTTCATGTATAGACAAGGTACCATGCTGCTCTGAACTCTGACCACACACTGGCTCAGTCTGAGCTTATAAGAAACCTCCAGGGAACCATTTGACCATAAAAACAAAGCAAATCAGACAAGTGAATAAGGTTTTTCAAATGTGGTGCTCTGCTACTGAGTGCTGTGAATGTGAATGTTTTTCTAGACTCTTCCATCATGCAACCAGAAGAGAAAAGGAAAGAGAAAGGGCTGAATATAAAGGTTTGTCTGTTGTCAATCCCTCTTCTCAGTTTTGATATGAGCACGTGTTTGTATCTTGTGTCACCAACAAATCTACAAGAGGAACAAAGTAACCATTTATTACTGACATGGCACAATTAGAAATGTTAATGCTTTAAATACCTCTGAAAGATGATACATGTTATTCTCTTTTGACAGTTTTAGATGGATTAGAGATAAGAAAATAACGTTAATAAACTCATTTCAAGACCACCAAAGTGCCCCCAAACTGGTACTATTTTCTTTTTAGTGGACATCAGTTTTGGGGGTTTTTTTTCCCCTCAAGGCCATGTAAATATGCAGCCATATCTACTTCTGGCTGGGCTCCTCTGTGGGCTGCCAGGAAATCGTGCCCCAGCAGAGGTGGCACAGCTTCTTGCCTTCTCCTGGGTTGGCCTGAGTGTTCCTGGGGCGGTTCCCTACACTTTTTTTTCCTCATTCCTCTTTGCTCTTCAGGCATTTTTTTGGCCTTTCTGAAAAATGCTTTCCCTGAGGCACACCCTCCAGGGTGGCTGTGGGGCTCAGCTGTGCCCTGCAATAGGTTGGTTGAAGCTGTCTGGAACCAACTGCACCTGGCATGGGTCAGCCCCCACCTCTCCTCACAGAGGAGCCCTCTGGCACCTGGGCACGGATGCCCAGGGAAGAGGTAATCTTACAGCAGCTGAATGTCAGGACGTTGTATTCTGTGATATTTTTTTAAAGAAAAAAAGCACTGAGAAAGAAATATGCCATTTCAGTCATGCCCACAAACAACAGGCTGGGAGTGATGCTCATCACTGCCAGCTGCACCCAGTGGAGTTTCCATCGGACTTCACATGATGTGAGTTTTAGCTGAGTGATACTGAAACACAGAAAACTCTCAGAGTTAAAGCAGAGGCAGAATGAGCGGAGCATGGGCACCACTGCTGTTATCTGAAGCATGAGGAGAACATTCCCTGGTGAGTGCAGAGGTATCTTGGGTTGCTGCAGGCTGTGACAAGTGATGACCAATGTGTAGAGTTGGGCTTAGCCTTGGCTGAGTGCTGCCAAGGGCATCTACTGTGATCAGCAGTTTTGAAGACATGCATGGCTACAGTGACAGGTAATTGTTTCTTGAGCTTGAAGTAGCTTTTTAAAAGATGTATTAACTTTCCTAACAAAATGCCACTTCTTTTGAAAATCCCATGGATTACATGACCTCCAAAAACCTTGAAAAAAGAGATTTTCTTACCTACTGTTTTTGCTTTCTTTTATTTGACAGACTGATGACTCATTTATCTGTCAGCAAACTAGAACCTCTTAAAAAAAAAAAAAATACATGGGAAGTGCCATGCCTGGTTATGGTATTTACTAAGAAGCTGGTAACACTTCAAAACAATAAATGGTAGAAACATTTCCAAGTTGGAAAAGCAAAGCAAAGACTGTTTTCTGTTATGATTTATTGAAGTGGTATACATCATCATTCCATAAAATTGAAGTTTAGACTCAAGTAGAAAGCTGTGGTGTTTGAAATGGACTGGTAGCTGGACTGGAGTCTTGGCTTGAAAGGTTCCTGGTAGTGACATAAAGATGAGGAGGGGTTGAGAAATTAGAAGGTGAATGATTCCTATTGCTTTTCTTTTCAGTGTTTAAAAATGTAGGAAGTTCTGTGCTTAGTGATAAACAGTAATTTTGAGAGTATAAGAGGAAAATCTCAAAAGTCAAGGTACTGCTAAATGGTCCATTATGATGGTGTGCCCCCACAGCTGGACTCTGGCAAGATAGATAATAACATAATAGTTAGGGGTCGTAAGTCTTTCCCAACAGCTGAGAGCTTTTGAGCATGTGTCAACTGAAATACGGCTGGTATGCAAATGTGACTATAAGTCAATTATCTTACTCCATAAATAGTGGAGAGCCAGGGTCTGTTGAGCTCTCATACATGGCAGTGGACTGCAGGCCAGGATCTTCCCTTGAATTAAGAAGCCTCTCAAAGTTACTCCTTGAGGGTGAGAGAATCCTTATTGTGTCAGACGCTTAGTAAGTGAATTGGGAATAAGCGTGCTGAAACTTTGAAATCTTTTCTTAGTGATATAATGGATTGATTGTCACATATGATCCTTTAGATGTAAACCATTGACTAAGTCTGGGACTATGTCTGGATCTAGCACACCTTCTACCCGCCTCAGAAAAGAGTTTAGAGAGCAAGGGGGTTCTTTCTGAGCCTCATGACTCAACAGGAGGGTCTCTCTGACAGTTTTGTCTGACTCTGTATTCTAGAGTAAATAATCAAGTGTACCTTGCTATCGAATCCTGTTAAACCACTGAGGCTTCTACTATCCAGCTGTGTTTGCTGTTTTATATCAATAAACTTATTGCTAGTTCTCTCTTACAAGTGAAGTGCGTCACTCCATCTGCAACACCCACACAGGATGATATGTGCATCATTACAGGGCCTGTTGTCATGAGCCCTTGCACAATTTTTCTCACAGCAACTTGGCTCGTTGAGAGCATAGTAAGGGAAGACCTTGTGGAGTAATTCAAGGTCTGACGTACATAGATTTAGGATTTAATCAGGATGTATACTACATCTCCAAAAAGAAATTCATTCATATGCTTTCTTTGAAACAAATACTGTTTTTTTACTTTAACTGACGCTGAGGTAAAGCAACTGTCTTCCTTTGGATTTTGTAACTATTAGATTCTTTGGTAGAAGCTAAGCAGTCTCTTCCTGTTTCAGTTCTTATGGCTAAATTCTTTTTAAAAGGATTGTCATATTTCAATTATATTAGTACAATTAGTATTATAATGGATATTATAAAATATTTTATAATGGATCTTATAAAATACTTTAGTTATTTTTTGATGCTGTATATAATCATGCATACATTATATATATAACATGGTTATATATGTTTATATAAACATTATACATATACATATATATATCCCTGGCTATGATGAATAAACTGTGTCCATCTAAATCTGAATGTGTATAGATGAGAACAGTTAATATTCAAATGTAATTGTAAAATTAGGCAGATGACACAGCATTGACACTAGCTTACACTGAAGTCTCTTTATCTCATTGTCTCGCTGACTAAACTCCTGTTTCTTTCACTCTCGTTCTTATAGAAAATGCAAGTGTATCAGTAAAATGCTCACTACCATGTAAACATAGTGGCAATGGGAATTCCCATAAGTAGTTTTATTAGTATGTTTCTATTTTCATAGCCATAGCAAGGTGTTCTCTATTACTATCTGTTCTTTTGAGAGATTGACATTGAAAAATTTGTCATATGTCAAATTAAAAATGACACTGTGTTTTGGATTTTCTTTAGTAGACTATGAAAGGACTCATGCCTAGTTATAGCACTCTTTCACTCGATCTGCTTTTACTGCTGAGATTTTTCCTGGAGGTAGTAAATTGAATATTAAAGCTGATAGTCCTATGATAGAGGAAAAATGTGTTCTGGGTATTTTAGGTGAGTTAGAGAAAAAGGGTCAATGAAAAGCTATTAAAATTCAGAATTACAAACAAATGAATATGAGAGAATGTTTAGACCTCTACTCTTTCTGTTGATGGATCCTCCTGTTGTGTTCCAATAACTATCTTGGATAGAATCAATAGTTTAAATGGGTTGGGTGCTAGCTCTCTGTACAATGTCTATTTATTTGGGACACAGTGGTACCTAGGAATGCAAGTTTTTTCCCCACCAGTTTTTCCTGACTGTTATCACTGACTGAGATTTCTGCCCTTACACTAGCCCATACAGCATTCAAGTGATTGTTATGGCACAGCTAAGGATGTGAAAATCATCAGTAGTAGGGAAAGTGTGGCATAAGAAAAACAAGGTCTCTCTGGTTTTATAGAACTTCTACATTGATAAAATAATATAAATGGTCCCCATCAATGGTAGCTCTACTAACAAACGTTCTGATTCTTACACACTGAAGTTTAGCTACCTGCCAAATCAGTTCTCAGTCAGAAGTGAAATATTATTTTCCCGCTGATATCAGTGGTGCTTATGATGCTTACAGCTACAACACTGACAACCTCATTATTCTTTTAAAAGCTCTGAAGTTCCTTGACCCACCTTGTGAGACAGAGGAAGGCAGGATGTCCTGATGTCTGGCTGTTGAAGAGGTAGCATTCAGGATCCTTAACGTTTGAATGGTGTCTTTTTGGAAAAATCATTGAAGATAATTTGCAATAATCAGGCTTTCAGTATGCAGAATTACTCACACAGCTTGTTGTCCTGCTACAGTATTTCACTTTTGTTATGGAGATGCTGTGTTGCTGCAAGAGTTGTAAATTACCTTCATCACGTTATGTGATTGTAACTGGTTGAAGTTCAGAATTCTCTAAAACAATTTTACCAGTACAAACCAAAATTAAACTTGAAATGAAATATTATTCTCTCCCATCTCTGTAATCCTGACTTAAATTAAGAGAAACTTATATTGTGACTTTATATAGTATATAAATAATCTAATATGTAATATTTATATTGGTTTCTAGTGTCTAAATTTAAATATAATAGAATTAAAATTTTTAAAAAAGTTTAAAATAAAACAAAAGAAGCCTTGTTTCAGTAGAAGGAACAGAAAGTGGGAAATTATTAATAGGAGCAGGTTCTCAGCTATAGATAAGAGTTAAAATTTTCATTTACGTTATGAAAACTCATTGCCTGGTAACTGCATCTTGACTGAAGTGTAGGTTTCTTTGAGATTCTATGTCATGAAGAATATTTATTTTACACTAGAAAAATATTATATTTTTATATAATATAAGATATTATAAAATGTCTGTTGAAAATATTAAATGTCTCTGTGAGTCTTACTTTAAAATGCTGTATGCACTTATTGGTTTAGTCCTTTGATATGGTTGTATTGAGATTACCCTTCCATAAATGAGCACAAACTCTCTGAAGGTATTTTGAATATGTATTTGCAGTTTTTGTGAAATGCGTTTAAGTGCATGACTTTTTTGTCCAGCTGTACCAACTTGGCGTTTCCTTTCCCTCTCCTTTATGCTCTTCTTTCTTTTAAAGATTGTCTGTTCAATAATTTGGATAGAAGAAGCTGGTGGCATGTTTCAGTTGTGGAAGAAGTGGGTGGCAACAATGTCTTCAATCATTTATAGAAAGGCCTTTATTAGCACAAAGAAATTGGAAAACTTCTAGCTCAAGGCCTGAACTGAAATGATGATTTCCTAAGAGGATTCATTACAGTACTAGTCAGTTCTTTGTACTCAGGAAAGAACAAGCCCTACACTAATAATAATAATAAAAAAGAAACCACTAAAAGTTTTTTGTGCTATTTTAATCAGGAAATTTTTCCCCCTCTCATTCTCAAGCAGTATGTCCTGCACAGTGTACACTCCACAGTGTTCATTAGCTGGCTCATCATCTGTCAATAGTAGAATTATTTTTTTTTCAGACACCTAACAGAAACTGTAGAAATCAATCTACATAACTACAAAATCATAAATAATTGAGTTGGAATAGAGCTCCACCGTCTATCTACTTCTAGCTTACTTTAATTGAAGATGCTGCTTGGAAGATACTTACGTGTAGTTTACAAACCAAGTATTCTACTTGATTTGAGGGTGTCAGTTATAGTCTCTACCCGAACAATCAATGACACGGGGAACATTTACTGTGTGGGAGCCTGGCAATGTCACAACCTGAATTCTGAAGTGCAGAGCTGAGTTCTATTCACTGTTACTTTGGCTCAAAAGGGCTGGGATCCTGGCTGAATTTGAGGATGTATGATGCTCAGACAGATAACGGCACAGTTTTGAATATAAACTATTGAGAAGACCAGATATAAACACTATTAGAGTTGAATTGCATTGGGCAATACAAAAAAAATCCTGGGTGTATCTAATAAACCACAGCTGTGAAACATGGAATCAGCAACTTGGAAGAACTGCTATATGTTATGTTAGGAATTGATCATCTCGTTTAACTTCCTAAGTAATTCCTCTTCTGGAATATGGATATTCCTATCATTCATATCCATTCATATCCATTGCTATCACTACGTATTGCTTGGTTCAGTTACATTTAATTAATCAAAATAGTTGATTATGAACCTAAATTAAATTTTAAAAAAATTTGCATACTATTGGGTGAGAGGTTCTGTTGATATATTTCTAAGTATGAAAGAATTTATGAATTTTATAAGCCTTGAAATGCCTTGGGAAAAATTCTTTATTATGACTGAAATAAAAATGAATTCCATGGTAACGTGTTGCAGTATAAGCAAACCATTTCTTAGTGGGTTTTATTTTATTCTTTGCAGTGTTATTTAACTATATCATTTGTTCATATAGCTTACCTAATGTGCTGAAGATTGAGCCTCAAAATAAGAAGCCTTTTTTTTAGCTGATAAGCTACAAGCATAATATATGCATAAAAAAAGAAATTACAATATATACAGAAAAAAACCCCAAAACTCAAATTTGGAGATTCAAAGCCAGGGCAAACAGGAGAAGACATGAGCAGTATTTTACTTAGTGAAACTCTTGCCGTACCTCCTTATCTTGCAGCTTTAAGCAATAATAAAGGAAGTCTGGAGTGACAGAAAGTAATAAAGTACAAATAATGTAGGTGGAGTTCACAGAAAACTTCCTTATATAGTTTTCAGACAAAATATTCAATTACATAGTTTTGTCCCTCAAATACTGTTTTACAAATAAAAGTCATAACATAGAACATTAGATAAGAGTTGATATAAACAAATAAATAAACAAAAAATTCAAATAAGAAATAAATGAAAAATAAACAAAGAAGAATCCCTTCATGTTCTGGGAGAGAAACAGAAATAGGGAGCATACTTAATGAAGCATTCCAAATTACTCTTCATCAGATATGTAATAAACTCAGTTGTCAACTAGAAAATAATTTCCCTTCAATGAGAAAGTCCTTCATATGCCATTTATTTCACATGTTCTGTTGCAATGATCCAATCTTTGGTTTGATAAAGAAGGGAATGATGACCTATGGCCAGCTGAATTTATTACACTGTCAGTATCTTATTTGCATTACAAAGATGAAATTATCTTCATTGGTCCTAAAAAGTGGTTGTAAGGGCTTAATCACAGCACCACTGAAACCAGAGTTCACAAATAAATGTATTGTAGTTTTGTAACTTTGGCCACAAAGCCATGATCCTACTCATGATGAAACTACTGAACATGTAATAAATGGCCATAAATGATAATGAATGGTAATGAACATGTAATCTTTGTACCTGAAAATTAGGGTGGCAAATAGAATCAATTTGAAATTGAATCCTTTTTTTTTTTTTCTTGTGTGTGTGACATTTGTTTGTACATCTTGGGAGAAGAATTATTACATCAAAAAAAGTCCTTTTGGCACGTGAGCTATTGAGCCTGATGTTAAAGATACCTCTTGTCCAGTAAGAGTGGAAGAATGTTGAAAAACATAGGGATGTTTTTTAAAATCGTGTTTTATTCTGTATCTTTTAAGTTATGGCATTGTTTTTTTAAATTTAAGTTTATTGCCTCAGTCTGTGCAGTCCACGTGCCCTAGCCCTAACAATCAGATTGCTTCAACATATGGTATGATGGTCACAAGTACTGACAGACACCACAAGAAGGGAAAGATGGTTAACTTGCTTATAGTCTCTTCTTGTGAAGCATGTATTAAATTTATTGCTGTTTTTGTATTTATTTCACAACCTTTACCTACTAATAGCAGAGATGTATTGTGCTTTGTAGGTGACTGTGAGTTAGTTGTGCCCACACTGCTTTGAGGCTGCACACAGAACAGAGACCTAATCCTGTGCCAAGAAAGCTGTGAGTCTGGCTATGGCAGGTTGTTGCCTTTGTGTTCATGTGGCTACTTGGCTTCTCTTTACTTCAGAGCACAGACAAGGCCTACTTGTATTTGCTTGTGTTTGCCTAGATCCGTTCTCTCTTTTCAGTGGTTTATGTGTAAAATAAATATATAATTTTTCCATGACAGGTTACTGTGAAGAAAGAGAAAATCCATGTTGTGAGGTGATCAGGTTTTCTTATATTTCCCTTGTAAATATATGAGAGTATGAAAACTAAATAATATTGCTAAAGTGCATCTTAGACCCTGCTGGAAATGTAGAAGAGAGGTAGCATATTTACTGATAGATTATGCTGCACTTAAAATGCTGTCACTTTAGTATGTTGTCCCCTCACTTTTTCACCCTTTAACTTGAAATTAAATATATGCAAACTTTGAACAAAAGAGGCTGAGGGGAAGGGAACTTTTTTATTTCCTTGAGAAAACTATTTTTCTCAGGAAAAAAGTCCACACTGATCAGCTACAAATGAGCACACATTCAGCAGTACAAAAGAAATGCATCAGTGCACAGATTAAACCCACTGTAGCTAAGACATCGATGTGTGAAGTAAAGCAGTAGCATGAACAGATTTTTTTCAGATATCATCTGGCAGGTTTTTATCAGTGAATCAAATTGCCTTTTTATACTAATGCTTCATAATTACACTTGCATTTTAAAATGGTGTGGATATGTTTATGTAGTTTATATCTGGGCTGATATTGGCTTTTGTTTCTTGCTGATTATTTGGGGCGAAAAAAGATTATTTCCAGCAGAAAGACCTATTTTAGTAAAAACATTTTAAAACACTCATTAGATGAGTGTCTTAAAAGGGCCTATGTGCATTCTCCAAAAAAAACCTACATATCTTATGTGCATATGAAATATTTCCTGGTTGATTATACCAACAGAATAAGATAATTAAATTTTCCATTCCATGCACTATAATATAATAATATTCATTTGTAAGTTCTTGTAAAGCTTTCACCTGTTAGTTGCTTGGAAGCCCTCATTTGTCAATAGGGAAAACAGGTAAGTGCAGAGCACCTTGTTTGTCTCAGGGAGACCATGAAAGATGAAGGCTCTCATTGTTTTGCAGGATTTGGAGCCTACCTTTCATAAAAGCCTGTATTCAGAGCATACTGAGCTTATATTCAGGCATTGTTAATCCCTTAGCTCTCATTTTATTGCCATTTCTTGATGTGTACAGATATTTCATTCAGAAGCACCTGCTAGCAAGAAAGGATACTGTACGTGATTCTTAAAAATAAGAGTGCCATTCAGCTTCCTGAACCACTAGAAAAGGTTGAATGGAAAACCTGGCTTGTATATCATTCTACTTCCCTATAAAATATAAAAAATAACGAGTAACAAAAGTATCTATGACAAAACTCTATGACTTTGTTATTTTTGGGAGGGGGGGGAAGCGGGAGAGATAAGAATTGAAACACTATAATGGCAATTTGACATGTATTGTTGAATCCTGGGCTACTTATGTATCCTACTGCTGGTGAATCAGATAACCATTGGATTACTATTAAATAGTAGTCTAATCAAGTGCCTGGTGAAATTACAGAACATTCAAGGCAGGAAGAGACCTCTGGAGATCATCTAGTTCAACCATAGTGCTCAAAGCAGAGATGAAATGGGGGTAACTAGAGCAGGTTGCTTGGTGTTGGGCCTGGTCGGGTTTTGAATATCTCCAAGGTTGGAGGCTTTACAAGCTCCCTGAGCAACCTGTTCAGTGTTTGATCACCTTTACATTAAAAAAGAATCTTTTTTTTTCTTTTATTTAAAATTCATTTTTGGAAAAGTTTGAAGCAAAGAAAGCATAGAATACCTTGGGTTCTTCCATCTCCCTTGCCCCATCAGCAGGAGGATCACATTTTTCCTTGTCTTTTGCTTCTGGCAAACCTCTAGAAACCCTTGTTGCCCTCATGTTCCTTACCAGGTTCACTCCAGATGGACAGTCTAATCCTGCCCATTTGTGCGTATTCTTAAATGATCTGACTCTGCTTCCTCCTCTTGTTTGCTTTTGTTTTACACCTGAGTTTTGTCAGAGACACAAATCCTTGTTCCTGAACACCACCAGCTTTTGGTCACTGCTGCCAAGCCTGCCCCTAAGCATTTTTTTTTCTTGAGAGGATGTGAAACTCAAAAGGGCACTTACCCTTTTCAGGTTGTCAATCACCTCTGCCAAGAAGTTACCATCAATGCCCTCCAGAAACCTCCTGGATTGTTTGTGCCCTGCTGAGTTACATTTCCAGCAGATCTCAGAGTCATTAAAGCCCCATGAGGACCAGGGCCTGTGAATATGAGGCTTTTTCCATTTGTCTGAAGACAAATAATCTGCTTTCTGATCACATGGTCTGTGGCAGAAACACCATAGTATCACCCATGTTGTTTTGACCACTAATCCTGATGTGTATGTTCTTCACTGGCTCCACATCTATCTAGAGAAGAGCTCCTCACATTTTCATTTCTCTGTCACATCACTAATAACACCTCCTTCCCCTCTTCCAGCCTGTCCTTCCCAAAGAGTCCTTGTCCACCCATTGCAGTGCTCTCGCTGTATGAGCTATCCCACCAAGGATTCCAACATCCCAGTAAGTTGTAGCCTTGCAACTGCCCTTAAATCTCCAATTCCTCCTACTTGTTCCTCTTGCAGTTCGCATTGGTGTGCAGGCACTTCAGGAGAGGTACCCTGTTGTGCTGATTTCTTAGGAAAGGTAAGAGAGGTTTCCTCAAAATGCTGTCCTGTAGGCACATCCTTGATTATGTGGGTATGCTTGAGGTGGGTTCTTTTTAGTCTTGTGTTGCTGATTACAAGGACTCTGGTGTCTAATAAACCCCACACAACTTTTGCTTGCCAACCTGGTCCACTGCCTCCTCACTTAGTTGTTATCATCCTTTCACACACCTGTTGGTCTGAGTTTATAGCAAAAATGCTTTTCCCCTATTGAGTCAAAAATACCTTGAAATAATGATATTGCTGTATTTGGAAAAAATATGGACAGTGGCTTGCAACAAAAATGTTCCATTTTAAAAATTTTTCAACTTCAGCAATTTAAAATGTAATTACTGGATAATGACAAATAAAGTGATACATTTTAAAAAAAATTTCAATAATGTTACTTAAAATAGCTTTTGAAGATCAATAATCCGGTTCTGGAAGATTCTGATGGGGGTGGGGAAAGGATGAGCATATGATAAAGTTCTTGGAAATTATAATTAAACACATGTTTTTTGTTTGTGAAGTATTTGTCAGCATGCACAATTCTCTAGGTTCTTTTCAAAAAGTATTTGTATCTTTTTGTCATTGAGTCACTTCATTACTATTTGAATTCACTGTAAAACCACTACCTCATTTTCTATCTTCTTCCATGTATGAACTGTTTTCCTTTAACACAGAAGACACTCCTCTGTCATGCTTCATCCTAACTGAGGCATTAAAGGGTTATCAAGGCTCTCAGAAGCAGTCACACCTGCTTTGCAGTGAAATTTTGAAGATATCAAGGATGAGGAAACATGATCTAAATTTGAATAATGTTTTTAGAATACTATACTGTTGCTTATGCATTTTTAGAAACGGCAGCTGATATCCTTGCAACAGCGTTGAAAGCAGTGCTTTTCTCCCAGTGTAGGTAACACAAAGCTCAGTTAAATTTTAAGAATTCTCCCATGTGCTGCAGAAGTTCAAGTAATCATCAATTTTATTTGGCTAAATTGAAGTTGTGTCTCACAACTCATTTATGTACACATTTCATTCTTTGTCCTAAGCCTTTTGCCTAATATCACAGAATATGCTGAGTTGAAAGAAACCCACAAGGATCATTGAGTCCAACTCCTGGCCCTGCACAGGACCATCCGCAAGAGTCACACCATATGCCTGAGAGTATCATTTCAACACTTCTTGAACTCTGTCAGGCTTGGTGCTGTGACTCCTTCCCTGGGGAGCCTGTTCCAGTTCCCAACTACCCTCTGGGTGAAGAACCTCTTTCTAATGTCCCACCTAAACCTGCCCTGGTACAACTTCAGGCCATTCCCTCAGGTCCTGTCACTGGTCACTGCAGAGAGGAGATCAGTGCCTGCCTGTCCTCTTCCCCTCATGAGGAAGTTGCAGACTGCCATGAGGTCTCTCCCCTCAGTCTCCTCTCCCCCAGGCTGAACAGACTAAGTAACATCAGCCGCTCCTCATATGGCTTCCCCTCAAGGCTCTTCACCATCTTTGTTGCCCTCCTTTGGACACTCTCTAACAGCTTAATATCTTTCTTATATTGTGATGACCAAAACTGCACACAATGCTCAAGGTGAGGCCGCCCCAGTGCAGAGCAAAGTGGGACAATCCCCTCCCTCACCTGCCTAGTGATACTTTGCCTGGTGCCCCCAGGACACGGTTGGCCCTCCTGGCTGCCAGGGCACTGCTGACTCATATTCAACTTGCCATCTACCAGCCTCCAAGTCCCTTTCCACGGCAGTGCTTTCCAGCATCTCATTTCCCAGACTGTCTGTACATCCAGGATTGCCCCATCCCAGGTGCAGTATTCAGCACTTCCTCTTGTTGAACTTCATGTGGTTGGTGATTGCCCAGTCCTCTGATTAGTCAACGTCTCTCTGCAGGGCCTCCCTGCCTTCCAGGGATTCAACAGCTCCTCCCAGTTTTGTGTCATCTGCAAGCTTGATCAGTATCCCCTCTGGTGTCATGTTGAAGTAATTTATGAAGATGTTGAAGAGCATAGGTCTAAGACGGAGCCCTGTGGAACACCACTAGTGACAGGTCACTAATCTGATTTCACTATTACCCTCTGTGCTCCACTCATGAACCAATTGCTCACCCACCACATGATGTGTTTATCCAGCTGTGGGCTGGATTTTTTGTCCAGAAGGATTCTGTAAGCGACAGTGTTGAAAGCTTTACTGAAATCCAAAAAGATTACATCACCTGGCTTCCCTTGATCAACCAGCTGGGTTACCTTGTCATTAAAGCAATGTTTGATGAGCAGGACTTTCCTCTCATGAAGCCATGCTGGCTGTGACCAACAAAAGCATTGTCTTTCAGGTGTTTTTCATTACTTCCCAGAATAATCTTGTCCATAACTTGGCTGGGCATTGAAGGAGGACTAACAGGCCTGTAGTTTACATGGTCCTGCTTCTTGCCCTTCTTGAAGATCAGGACAATGTTCATCAGCTTCCGGTTAGCTGGGACCGCTCCGGATTCCCAAGACTGCTCAAAAATTATTGAGAGGTTTTCTGATGGCATCAGTCATGTCTTTGAGGGTTCTTGGATGAATCCCGTCAGGCCCCATAGATTTGTAGGGTTCCAGCTGTAGCAGCAGATCCCGCACAGTTTCAGGGTTGACTGGGAGTTGAGGATTCTTGCAGTCATGGTCCTTCAGCTCAGGGCACTGAGACCCCCTTGGTCTGTCATCTATGTTGAAGACAGAGGCAAAAAAAGCATTAGATACCTCTGCCTTGTGTCTGTCTTATTTGTGAGGTGACCACCCTCATCCTGTAACAGGCCAATTACATTTCCATACTGCCTATTGCCATTAATGTATTTGAAAAACCACTTTTTATTGTCTCCCACATTCCTGCCCCCCTGCAACTTCAGTTGAGCTGTGGCCACACGAATCTCCTCTCTACATTGGCAAGCAGCATCTTTCCTTGTCACTTGACATTCCTTCCACTGGGCATACTCTTTTTTTTTTTTGTCTTATTTGCCAGAGAAGATCCCTGCTCAGCCAAGCTGGCTTTCTGCCTTGCCTGCTTAACTTTGACATTTGGGAATTGCTGCTCCTGTGCCCTTAGAAGGTGATGTTTGAAAAATAACCAACACTGATGGATCCCAGGACCTGCAGAAATATTATCCCAGGGGATCGATCTTACTAATTCCCTGAGCAGCCTGAAGTCTGCTCTCCTCATGTCCAGAGTTGAGGTTTTGCTGGCACTTTTCCTCCTGTCAACAGAGATTTTAAATGTGATCATTTTGTGGTCACTGTGGCCAAGATAGCCATCAATCTCCACTTCGTTCATGTGTCATGAGAAATATTAAGTGTCCCATATTCACTTTTTCTTGCCTTTCATGGATCAGTAGAATCAAAATGGTTTGGGTTGAAAAGTATCTTTAAAGATCATCTAGTTCAACTCGCCCTGTCATGGACATGGAGGTCTTTCACTAGATCAAAACTCTGTCTTTGTCTTTCACGTCTGTCCTCTCCCTGTGTGGTCATCCTGATTCTGATGTGTTCAGTCCAGATGTTTAAACCCTTCCTTCATGGACCCCATTCTTTAACTTTGCTTGTCCTTGTCCACATTTCCCTTTATCATTACTACGTCTTCTCTAGATATAAATATTAATTCTTTCTGTCTTCTGTCTAGTCAGAAGAGGGAATGCTAATGCTGATTTTAATTTACCTTCTGCAAGGTAGGTTTTTAAATTTAAAAACCTAGAAAAGTTGTTTAAATGCTAGGTTTGTAATCAATGTAGCAAAACTACTGTGAATGTTTTAAGTATATAAGCCTTGCTACAGTGCCTGAAGTTCGAAAGTAAGCTTCATGCTAATCAAGTAAACTTCATGTTAATCACTTATGAATGATATTAATCTGATTTTTATTGCTGGAATCATGGATTTGACACCATCTGAGATGACGTTAAGAGAGCACTAGTGAGGCTAAGAACTAATTACTGCTTTATGTATATGCTTGGCAAGGCAAGAGAAAATGCAACAAAAGCTGTTTGGTGCTGCCTCAGAGCAGCCCTTGGTGTACTGTAGTGTCCTAGTTGCCTATATATGATATGCAGAGGGACTGAGGTGGGGCCATCCTGTACCCTCAGTCAGGCTTCAGGGCAAGGTCAGAGAGAGCTCAGCCCTGTATTTCAAATGAATTCCAAGATGGATTTCAACAGATTTAGGAAATGTGCCTTACTGCTTTACCAGTCTGACAAAATAATTTGCTGTGGATATGTGTGGGATGTTCTGGTACAGTAATCTGCTAGGGTTATTGATTTGAGGACAATAATATTCAGTAGTAACAAACTATGGGAGTTACCACATGTTCCTCCATCTGTTGGCATCTGGTTTATCTTTCAATTTCTGTGGCTCTGACCACTATCAAAGAATATGCACTGTGCTGCTTTTGAGCTTTGGGTAAGCAATTACAGTTTTATGATCTGGTTTGGAATATGTAGTCATTGGAATGACTTGGACCCTAGAATAAAGTCTAGATTCTGAGATTAAAAACTGTAATTTTTGCTAGTTCCTTCATAGTAGCAACTCATTTTGCAATGTATGATGTTGAACAAATTCTGATTCACACTTTCCAGTTGGTTTTTACAATCCTTTAGATGCTTTAGAGGACTGTGTGGGGATTCTCTGATGAGATAATAAGTGTAACTGACATTAAAAAAAAAGAAAAATAAGGTAATAAAGCAAACCATCACTGCCTCACTTTTGGGACAAGGTACAAATTGATCTTCTAATCGTTTCTAGCGGGCTTTCCATGTCTGGGCATTTCTTGTACGTATTTTGATTGGAAAGTACAGTTAAATGTGCACGTGATTACTGTGTGGATTCATAAATATAACGAAAAATTCTAGAATTCTAAGCCTATGGCCTGATAAGAAGGCTAAAAACAATATTCCAACATCCCCAAGGAACCCCTTTTGCATCAAGTTTTCAAGATAATTTTTTATACAATACAGAATAAAAGTGACAATTATATGCATCTGTGTGTAGGTCTGTGTGTGTATATATATATATGCACTGTATAAAAGTACTGGAATAAAGATCTTTTCTGCAAAAGTGGGCCTGCATTTTGGTTCCATGTGAAAAGATTGCCCAAAATCTGCTATGCAGAGAACAGAATTCAACATGACATGGTTTGGGTGGAAAATTTCAAATATACTGCCTGTACAGAAGACCTATTCCTACTGGTCCAAAATGCACAGTGTTTCATGAACACTTCCTTATGTTCAGTAGCACCATCGAGACATGTCCACAACTACTGGCATACGGAGACTGGACAACTGCTTTGGAATGAATGTCAGGCTTGAAGTACTGTAGGAATGTATGATGTAAAATATGGTGCTGCTGTTTCTGTAAGATAAGTAAAGCCAGGCTATTGTTATAATATGTTTTGATCAGCTTTAAAATGAGTAGAGAGCAGCATGTAGCCCCAAACCTACCCTCCCCTCTAACTGTTATTTAGTGCTGAGGGGGACTGGTAAACAATGGTAAAGCACATTCATTTGGGCAGAGACTGGAAAGCTGTACAAAGGATTAAAAGCAAACTTCCTACAACATAGAAATAATTTCCAGTTCATTGCATTTGGCCTTAAAGGTAATTTATCAAATGCTAGTTGCTGCAGAGGTGTATTTGATTTGAGAAATGGACCTTTAGTTTCATTGTACTAAATTTAGTGATTTGAGTAAATAATAAAAGTGATAGGTCTCAGGTTAATTAAGTTTGGCTAATATTGCTAATAATTTCAGAACAGTCACCCAAGAACACCATAAATATTGATGAGACCAGAAAAACAAATAAGCAGCCTGTCTGCTCTTTTTAATAAAGTTCAAACACTTTCAGTGAAGTTTTAGAACTAATCTCTAAAGCGACGCCAAAGTTTAAATTCACTTCTAGGAATGTTATCAAGAGCAAAACCAAGTCAGAATGGAACCTTATTCCATCCCGACTGTCGTAGTTTAAGCCCAACTGGAAATTAAGCACCATGCAGCTGCTTCCACAACCTCCCTTCTTTTCCCCCCCACCCCAGTGGAATGGAGAGGAGAATCAAAACTTGTAGGTTGAGGAAGAACAGTTCAATAGTTGAAAAAAAAGTAAAATAGAGTAATAGTAGTAAATTATGATGATTATAATAATATTAATAATAATTGTAATAATAATAATAATAATAATGACAAAAAGGGAAAAACAAGTGCTGCACAATGCAATTGCTCACCACCCACTGGCTGATGCCAGATCCCCATTCCTGCACCCAGATCGGCTGCCCTTCCAGGTATCTTCCCCCAGTTTAAATACTTGGCATGATGTTCTGTGGTGTGGAACATCCCTTTGGTCAGTTTGGATCACCTGTCCTGGCTACGCTCTCTCCGAGTTCCTTTGCATACCCTCTCACTGGCAGAGCCTGAGGATAAACATGACTTAACAAAAAAAAGAGAACATTGGTGTGTTGTCAACACCATTCTCATTCTGAATCCAAAACACAGCACGGTAACAGCTACTGAGAAGAAATTACCTCTACCCTAGCTGAAACCAGGAGACTGATGCAAAAATCTCTTCAATGCAGTTTGCATTAGGCTGGGTTCAAGAGATATACCCTATGTGTTAATATGTGCAAGACAGTGTTCTTGAACAGAGTGTGTCATGAATGTACTGATATCATGACTATCTACACTGGATAAATAGCATTCAGAGGTTATTTCAGTAAATACTCTTATTAATTTTTCCCATTTATACTAGCTTAGAAGTCACTGTTGTTCTCAGTATAATCTCAGCGATTTTTCTCAGAATTTCCAGCATCTTCAGCCTCTTTGGTCATCATCTTTTTATATTAACTCTCAGCTTGCAAGAGTAGTTCCTAGAAAAATAAATATATAATATATTTGGGATAATACTAGAAGCACCATGGTCACTATATGGTGGAAACTACTTCAGAGCAAGGAATGATTGAAATGTAATGCCTGGGTTTGTCAGAATTTGTTGTAACAATCAGGTATGGCGTCCTTGACACCTGACTGCCCTAGACACCACTTTGAGAACTTATGCCCCAAGGGGAATTTTATATCTTTAAATAAAGATTTCTTTTAAAATAGGTTTTAAGAGTACATGCTAAGGTATCTATTGCGGATGCAGAATTTCAGGAGGTGTTGCCAAAGGTTATGAGACAGTGAATATTTTTGTAACTGCATTTTTCAGTATTAGGGTTTGAAGATCCTGTTTAGTTATCTTTAAATAGAATTTTGTACCAAGGAATAAATCTTGGTAAGAGAATGTATGATGACCGTAAACTAAAACGCAAACTACACCGTTTCAAAGGAGATAAAAAGAATATGAATATGGATCTTTCCTTTGTCCTCCTTGTGATTTCCTCCTCCCTTTCTGCTTTGTCTAACACATAAAAGCCATTTGAAACAATTACAGTGTATGAGTTACTTCTCATGTTTTTCTTTCAACATGATGTAGAGTAACATAATGTGATAAGGTAATGATGGAACAAAGAGGCATACAGTAAACAAATATGTCTCTAAACATGCTCCTTCAGAATAATGAACTTCTCAGTCAAGTTATTTAATATATAAAATGCATTCAAGACATCAACATCCAAGATGTTCAGTTAGTTGTCATGGAGAACCATATAGAAATTCAGTTTTTTGATTTTGTAGATGGCATGCAGTCTCTTAAATTTGAGTTCTGGAACTTTATAAATAGTTAAGCTTTTCATAGAAAAGGAGGACATATGCTGTGACAGTCATGAAGTAGTTAATATTTAGAAGCCCAGTGCCCAGAGATACTAGTATTTGTTCCCTAAAATATCAAGGGAAATGTCTTCACTCACTACATTAGGCTTTGATTCATACCTCTGAGAAGACATAGGGTGGGAAAAAATGTCACGACTCTGTAGCTTTCTGGAACTGAAAGAAACTGAAGTCTGTGGAAAATCCGAATGCTGTAATTTTATCTAGCATTACAATGCTCCAACAACTCAAAAGTGTTTAGAAAGTAATTTATTTAATATTTTTTTCCTTAGCTGTGTTTCATATTTCTTAGCCCCTGGAGATTGCAGTGACTTGCCAAATGACAGTTGGTAGCAAAGTGGAGAAGAAAACCAAGGATTTTCAAGTCCTAGTTAAGTGATTCCTCTGCTAAATGCAACTTGTGCAATTTTACCAAATACCAGAGGAATCTTATCACTGTTGATATGTTTAGGTATTTTGCTTTTCTCCCGCCTTATTTGAAACAATTGATCAGAACAGAATTGGAGTTTACTGTATTTGTACTCAACATCTGCAGCCCCTTAATTTTTCCTGGGTAAAGGCTAGTTGTGGAATGTATTACCTCTTTTCAGCCAAGGTAGGAATCTGTGGTTTCTGCTTGCAGACTACCTCTATTTATTATATTTTAATTTATTAGCAGCGTAATCTTTCTCTTGCAGCGTAATCGTTCTCCATAGGAACATATGGTTGGGGTTTTTTTAGTGAGTCTCCTTTCTTCTAGCAATTATTCATATCTAATATATTTGTAGTGTGAGACAGGTCATTCTAAATGCTCCCTAGCACAGATACAGGATTCCCTGAAGTAATGCTTTGGTTGTTAAAACTTGTTACTTTCCCTCCTATAAACTGGTAAAACAAACAAACTGGTGATGGAAAAAAGGCTCTTTCAAAAGACTTGTGATTTTTCAAGTGAGAAATGGCTTTAATGCAATTAAGCTTTTCTGTTCTGAAAGTAGCTATGAAAATTGATATAGGGTTTCTAAGACTCACATTAAGCTATCAGTTTGATCCAGCTGGATCTAGTACAGAGATTTTGACTTTTCCAACTCTTCAAAGTAACCAAGTACATATCAGCTGAGCGATTTGAGACTGACTTGAGATGTCTTGTCCACTCCTGTGGCTGACAGAAAGGTGTGTATGGCATACAGATTTGCAATGTGTTTTGTGTCATATATTCTGCTCACCATACCAAACAACTAGAATGAGCCTGTCCTTCCAGCAAAATAAAATTTGGCCAAAAAAAACCCAGTTTTCAGTTCTTTCCTGAAGAGTTTTGCCTAATATTTTTCCAGATTAAGAAATAATTTCACAAATGAATTTCTGAGCTTTAATCCTGATTTTTTTTTTAAATTTTAATTTTAATTCACTTAAATTCATTTTCACTTTTTGTTTCTCAAGTTATAGTGTGTCTGATTTTAATATTGTCCTTATCTCATTGCATACATATAATAGTATGTTTATATAATATAAATATAAACCAAAACACTTTTTTTGACAAGAGAATATCTCCTTTCCCAATCATGTGTCAGATAAACTAAAGAAATGGTTTTATAGCCATTTTGCACAATTTTCAGAGCTCACATATTTCAAATCTTTTATTGACTGCTACTCTCTTTTGTGGCACAAACATGGTTTGACAATAAAGACATAGACAATTTCTAATCAAAAGGAAAATGACTACAAAGGAAAATAAAATGTAAATACTGTAAATGTCAAACTATGACTAAAATTGGACAAGTATAGAACATTCAGACCTAATTTGCTTTAAAGTGTATAAATCATGAGAATTCAAAAGCTCTAGTGGTTTGATGGCAAAATAGCCACTTTTGCCTTTTTTATCCTCAAGGAAATAAAAGTATGGTTGAACATTCTGTAAAAATATAACATGGATTCATAAGAAAATTAATGTTTTTAAAAGCAGAGAAAAATAAGACAGAGACAGATAGTCCATTTTAAATTTCCTTAATTCCTTGAGAACAGGTCCAGTGGTGTGCTAGAGCTGAGGTAATTGCTACATACAATTGAAAGGAAGTATCACAAAATGTGTTCTACTTTTCCTAACTATACTGCAACCAGCCAAAATATAAACTAGGAAATGTCACATTCAAATGTGATCCTATTTCACAAAACACTGGAACGTACACATTCTTCACTGTGTCACCCACCGTCTTTTGATATGCCAGTCCAGTGGTTTTTAATGGGACTTAGGTATCTATTTACTTCCATTTTCTTAGAAAATTTCCACCCTAAAGTTTACCAGCTGTTTAAGTGCTTTGATAAATAAGGCTTTAGGGAAATTGCTCCTGAGTCATTACATGGCAGAGGATCCTTGTGAAAGTACAGCAGTGTAGAGTGGGAATGAGAACAAACTATGTCCTTTTTTGATGGGTGGAGAAGGAAGTCAGGTAACTTTACTTATAAGAGGTGAAGCCAAGAGGTCAGTCTGTGTGTGTTGTGAGGTAACTGTGTGCAGTGAAATTAGGTGCGGATTGGCGCTACTGTGCTTTACCAAGGATTCCTTTTACGAAAGCTCCTGGGAAAGCCTGCTTCGGTTGAAGAATATGGCTAACTTAGCTTTCATTTTTAAACAAGGAACTTTCTTTCTGTTTTGTCCATTCATTGAGTAGAATCAAAAAGCCTTATCAAAACTCTGACTAACTCTCTTCTTCCAAATAACAGCTAAAAGAAGCAATGTGCTACATTTTGTTAATCAGTTTACTTTTCCTATGATATAGGTAATTTTTATGAGAATGCCAGGATTTTGTGAATGCCGTAGGAACATATACTCTTAGGAAAATAAGATTTTAAATTTGTGTTAGAGTCAGGCTTATATAGCTAGAATCCTATAGTAGAATAACTCTGGGGATGCTGAGAAATTGTAAATCAAATAGCGGCAATTATAATTACTCTTTTAATTATTTATATGCCTCAGTAATAGATGACAGAAATATCTTTTTTCAAATGAAAAAAGTTGTTTAGCACAAAATATTTTTTAAAATTTTGTTCCATAGCAAATACATTTTTTTTGGTTGTTTTTTTTTTTCTGCATTCACATTAAAATATGTTTTGAAACTGTAAAAAACCAATGCAGAAAAAAAAAAGAACTTCTACCTTCCACATAAACTCACCATAATGTTTTTGGTTTTTAAATGCGTGTAGAACTTATTTTTTATTTCTCCTTGCTGGATAAGAAGACCTATGACCTATTTCTCTTAAATTTTCTAATGTTCTGATGAGAAGCTTGACGAATCTGTATAGTCAAAGAGAGCTGAAGAAATATTGCGTGACATAGAGAAATACATAATTTTTGTCACTGAAGGACAGGCTAATATTTGTCTGTTTTGCTTGTCTTACATAAACCTATAGTTTGCATTACAGTTCCTGAACTGCTGCTAGCAAGAGTTATATCAGATAGGTTTGTGTTTTAGCATGAAAATTCCTACAGTGTGTGTCATGTTCTCAAGAGGAATAAAAAGATGATCCAGGCCTGGAGCTTCTGCTGGCTCAAAGGAGAGATGATAAGATTTTTAATAAGGAGGGAAAACATACTGATGTTATTGGAATGCTGGTAGCTAAATTTTTACGGAAAATATTTAAATGCTCTATTTCATTTATTTCAGTACTCTTCTAGATACTTTTTTTATTTTTTTTTTGCATAGGGAATGTACCATGATTGCATTTTTGGAGGACTTTATCCATTTTTATCTGTATTGTTCACCTGGCAGATCAGTAGTTCAGTACTTCCTTTGTTTTGCTTTCTTTTACATTTGATGTGCTTTAAGAACCAACACAGCCAGAACATCCACAACTGTCTATTTCCTATCTATTCAGATTAGGCAAAATAAAATACTTGTTTTCAAGTAAGTTGTGTAACAGAGGGTGAACAGACTACTATTGTGAAACCAATCCTTCATATAATGCTACTTTACCATGTTACATCAGCAGCCTCTTTTTTTAAATGCCAAATAGAATTGATTCTGAAAGCTTACCATACTGCAATGCAATTAAGAACAACTTTTTTGTAAGAGCATAATTTAAAAGTCAGTGGTAAAAATCTGTTTTTATGGTAGCAGTTATGCTTCTGTATTTAGTGGGGTTTAATGCCTTGGAGCAATTTAAAGGACCAAGAGAACTAGAAATCTGATTTTTATAAAGTATCTCTGTTCTCTAGATGCTGAAGACCAGCTTACCTCCTTCAGTCTTCCCCTGCCATAGGGCAGAGAGCAATGCAGAAATCACCAAACTACTTAGGCTTTATCTTCTTCCTTATATTGGTGAAACACTGCACAGGTTGCCCAGAGAGGTGGTGGATGCTCCATCCCTGGAAACATCTAAGGTTGGGTTGGATGGTGCTCTGAGCACCCTGCATTAGTTGAAAGTGTCTCTTCACAGCAGGGGTTTTGGACTAGATGATCTTTGGAAGTTTGTTCCAACCCAATCTATGATTCTGTAATATCTCAAAATATACTCATGGTCATTTTCTAAATTACTATTCCATTTATTTATCATTGTTTGCCCTGAAATGTTATTTCGGGGCAATGTTATTGTCAATGTAATCTGAAAAATTTCTTGTAGTTACTTTTTTCCTCTTCAGTATTTGAAGGATAATGATATTGATTTTTTTTAAAAAGGTCTCCTCCTTGGTTGGCAGTTGCTGCTTCTAAAATGATCTGGTGCTGTGATGTGGCTTTGTAATGTTTAGGATCATCTGATGAGCAAGGAAAAGAGACTCCAACCAGACAAATTTAGATTTAAAACCATTAGTAACAGATGATGCAAATAAGAAAGATGTACCAATTTAGAAAACAACTGATTTTGAAGACTTTAGAATTAAAGGACAATATTTTGGAGTCAATGTAAGTATTCCACTGGAGAATGTCACTTTGTTTTAGGTAGATGAATATATCGTGGCTCTATAAAGCTATATATAGCTCTATATAGCTATAAAAAATATAGCTAATTTTTTTTGAGTGTTTTCTTTGAAGGCAAAATGTGCCAATAGCTACATTTCACTTTTGTTTCTGAGTTATGTATGTATAAGCTATCTTACTTCCTTACTTTGCATATCCTGCAAAGATTGTCCGAATCCGTTTATTTAATTTCAGCCTGTACTGACCAGGCTACCAGATGCCATTATTTCTTTCTTTTTCTTTTTCCTTTTTCCTTTTCCTTTTTCCTTTTTTGTTNTTCTTTTTCTTTTTCTTTTTCTTTTTCTTTTTCTTTTTCTTTTTCTTTTTCTTTTTCTTTTTCTTTTTCTTTTTCTTTTTCTTTTTCTTTTTCTTTTTCTTTTTCTTTTTCTTTTTCTTTTTCTTTTTCTTTTTCTTTTTCTTTTTCTTTTTCTTTTTCTTTTTCTTTTTCTTTTTCTTTTTCTTTTTCTTTTTCTTTTTCTTTTTCTTTTTCTTTTTCTTTTTCTTTTTCTTTTTCTTTTTCTTTTTCTTTTTCTTTTTCTTTTTCTTTTTCTTTTTCTTTTTCTTTTTCTTTTTCTTTTTCTTTTTCTTTTCTCTTCTGTTGAATTTTGACATTCTACTTTTCTCCTTTTTGGAAAAAATTCAAACATTTTGACCATTTTTGTAATATTGTTTTGAAAGGTCCATTCAGGTTCTCAGAGGTCAGGTTTCCAGATGAGCTTCTCTGTTTCTAAAATATACAGTAGACTTCATATTTAATGTCAGGACTATCATATCATGAATGATCATCACAACTTAGGAAATGTCTTGGCTTTTAGAGACTGCATTTTAAAAATATGCATTGTGACTAAGAAATATTCTGAGCTGGTAGCACAGCTTAGAAGTTTAAGTCATGGCCTGACAGAATAATAAAAATTATTTATAGGTTTAGTTGCCTTAAAAAAACATATTTTTTGGAATGCAGTGTTCTTACAGAAATCCTGCTGATAATAAAATTACTCTTTCACCAAGACCATCTTCATCAAGCTGTGTTTCCTTCTCAAGTACCCATAGTGATGCTTCCCTTTCCTCTGTCATTCCAACCAATGTTTCACACCTTTGATGGAAATAAGGATTTTACTGAAAGCAGCAATGCAATTTCCAAAATTGCCATTGACTTCAGTGGTTTTGGAATTTCACCATCTGGATGTTTTTTTTAACTCCTTTGGAAAAGCTTTCCCTGGTTTGGTTGTACAACACTAGTATTCAAGTTTTGAGGAATTTGTATTTTTTATTGATTATAATAATAATAATAATGTATATGTTCCAAAAAAACCCCAGATAACTGAAATGTTATCTGTAATTCAAACATGAAACCCATTCATTTAAAGTAGCAATTTTTGGATCAATGCATAAACGTTTATATTTTCTGTGTCTGATTGTGACATTTCCTAAATATAGAAAATGGTTCTTGGCTTTGAAAAGGCAGAGTAAAAATAAATTATGAAGTATCAATAGTATGAAACAATTTTAATGCATATTTGAATTACTTTTCAAGTGATGAATTAAAAAAAAAATATAACTTTTTCCCCCTTACTTAATATGTTTTTGTTATTTGAAATTGCATTTTCATGAGGGCCAGGGAGCTGGAATTGCCAACTTCCTGATTTTTGTAGAGTTATTATAGCATTTTCTATGATCTTTTCTCAATTCCAAAGATGAATCAGTATGATATAGTCATGTAAAGTTATATCTTTTTTATGTAATGCCTGTTGAGTAGTTTTTAGACACTACTTTAGTCTACTGCTCACAGTCCAGCTACATGGCATCAATATACATTCAGTGAACAGGATGTATGTCTTATGTATCTAGGTGTAGGGATCTTAGGTGAAACAAAAATTTATCTAATTAAAAAAGTGGGAGTAATGTCTCATGCAGTGTTACAGATTTGTTGACAGAGTTATGATGCGCTAAATTCTCAAAATATATACTGACAGAAGAAAACTTGCACTGTTTTTCTGAATTAGAATAAAGAACTTTTTTTTGTGTGTGTGAAATACAGTATTAAAATGTTTTCAGTTCAACTTATCCAAAGAAGGCACAGTAAGAAGTAACTGCAGAGCAGAGATAGAAATAAAAGGTAACTGGGAGATTTTCCATTTACCCAGTGTATAAAACAGAGAAAAAAGAGTCCTATCTTGTGACATGTTGGTGCATCAAACCACTAGCTCAACATTAGCATCCTTGGGAGAAAATATAATTATTTATTGGCATCAATTGCCATCTACAGAATGTATTATATGGTATCTCCAAGATTTTCCATTCAATATTGTACAGTTTTTATTTGATGGGGATTAACCTTTATCTAAACTGAGATTATTTGTTTTACCTTGGTGAGTGAAATATTTGATTGGGCAATCAGTTTTCCTGTATCTGTGCTTGTCAGTGCAGCCTCCTGGGATTTGTAGTTCCTGTATTTTGTGCTCTTTTCTTCTCAGTGATGCAGCCTAACTAGCTGAACAAAGACCCCTGGTTCAGTGATTTGGGCAGCTCTCAGGTGGCACTGTGATGATTAAAGAAGGATATTGCAGCAATTGTTGGCATGTGTAGTCTGGGCAAAGAGCAGCTCACATGGGAAGACTGAGGCTTCTAAACTGAAACTTTGATAAGGTAGTTTAGCCATTCATGTAAATATGAATGTTTCAACAGAAAATCTGTAGTACAATTGACAGCATGTGAGCCAGAGCATAAGTAGTACAATGGGGTTCAAGACAGGAGCACTGTTGAAAGGAAGAGCAGGTACAGGTAACTAATTACCAGTATAATACTAATAAGGTGAGAACTATCTATCTATCTATCTATCTATCTATCTATCTATCTATCTATCTATCTATCTATCTATCTATCTATCTATCTATCTATCTATCTATCTATCTATCTATCTATCTATCTATCTATCTATCTATCTATCTATCTATCTATCTATCTATCTATCTGTCTGTCTGTCTGTCTGTCTATCTGTCTATCTGTCTATCCGTCTATCTGTCTATCTGTCTATCTGTCTATCCGTCTGTCTGTCTGTCTAATCTTCTGCATAATTAGCATGTGTTGGAAAACAGAAAAAAAAAGGGCCACTACCTTGTAAGGAACATTGCATCTTTCTCCTGCTCTCCAGGTTTTGTTCAGCCCATGTTGCTTGATGCATCTCTGTATGGGTGACTGGCCAAGGAAACCTCCTGCAACCTTCTTTCCAACTGCACTAATAACCTCAGACTCTGTAAAATGCTAAAGTAGCAAGGCAAAAATGTCTAAGGAATCAAGGAGGGGGGAAAAAAATCTCTAAGGAAATTTGTTGCATAGTGTGTAAGAAATCTTTACATACTGTAACTCTCTTTAATTCTTATCAAGTTTGGATGAGGTTTGTAGTTAGTTTTACTGGGTTATTCCACCCCTGCATTTGTGTAAAAGGAAGAAAAAAGATTTTAGCAAAATTAAGAAAGTTGTAGCATGGGTGGACCCCAGTACACACAACGTAGGAGCAATCCCCTGTTCTGAGGTACGATACTGAGTACAAAATTATGCTCAGTTTCATTCTAGTGTCCCTGGGTATACTTTTAAATCCCTGTCACTGAATTATTTTTTTTTAGGAACAAAAATCAAATTGATATATCTGTATATGTCTAAGTAGGTCAAAGCTTCAAGGTTTTACAATGTATCTCTTGAACTTCAGTTAATTCCAGACCAATTACTTTTTCTATTATTGGAATCCTTGCATCTAGTGATCATCTTTACGTGGAGTTGATCCAGGCTCAATTTTAAGGGAAGAAAAAAATTCTTGTCCTGGACTTGCAAACCTTTTGCATTTTTGACTTTTCTTGTCTTTGAACTAATGAAGCCCCCCACACTTCTTAAGATGCAGTGATGCTCAGTTATGGGGAAAGTTGATTATTTTTGCAAGATGTGCAGATGGGTAGCAATGAAATTCATATTTAGATATAGAAATTTAAAGATCAGGGTCTCTCCCCTCTAACCACATGGCACTGAAATTTAAGGAACCAGAAAAATTCTGCTCCTAGGAGTTATATTTATTTCACATAGCTATAAGTAGCTAAAGGACACTGATCTTGGTTTGCAGTCAAGACCTCCACTGCCAATAATGCAGAAAGACAAATCCCTTTGTGTAGGTGATGACTGAAGACAAAGGAGATAAATCATACCCCATATGGCAGAGCCTCTTATGGTCGTATTAAAGAAGAAAACCCTAATAAGCATAGTCCTTCAATGGACTTTTAGCAACACACATCAATGAGAACCATCACCTTTACTTCCCATTTGATAACTTTTAATCTCTTTTACTGACTTTGTGGCCATGTTAGTCCTCTATGGGTTCTGCTCCTGGGGTAAGTCATGCATGCCTGCATGCCTAGCTCCCTGTGTGTTTGGAGCAGAGTGAGTTTTTATAATTCAATGACTCCTGTAAGCTGTAGCCTTTCTATTACAGGACATTGCTATCTTCTTTCTTTTTGCTTCATATAAGATGCTTTGTCACTATTGTCATAGAGTTAGTCTTTGAAATATATTTCACAGAGTCCTTACATGTCAAGATGAAGCTTCAAAATATTTTCAAAGGGAGACAAATGAAGTTTTAAATATTAATATTTTAAGTTTGTTCTGAGTTGCCGATGCATCAGAAGGTTAGTGAGTTTTTGTCAGGGTTAAAATTGCCTCACTGGTAAATAAGTTGCACACATTTTGAAGAATACTTTTATTTAGAAAGGCTGTAGAATCTGTGATGCACTAAGAACTTCTTCCTAGCTACACTTTCCCTGTTAATGTATAATGATGACCAAAAAGCTTAAAGATGTGCTCATACAACTTCCTTTTTTCAGGCATATTTAGTTTGCAGAATTATCAGAAGGAAAATTATTCGTGGATTTTTTTCCTCTGAGTTCTTTGAGAATGTTTAGGTCTGAAAAAGATCCCGTTGCAAGATCAGAGACAGTCAGGTTTAGCCAGGCAACAACATATGAAAAGAACTGTGAAAGTCTGAGGTAAAATGAAGAAGCCTGTATTTTACTTTTGAGTATCAGGTCAGGTGACTCACAAAAAAACAGTGATACACCAGGAAAGAAAATTATTATATCAGGCAGGAGCATGTGTTTCCCAGACTAGGCTTCTTGAGCAAAATTAGATTAAGATTTTCTTTCATCATTCTAATTAAACTGTACTGCCCTTTTCATTGTCTTAGGTCATTTTTGATGAATGACAGAAGTGCCCTGACTGCTGCTTCCCAAATATAATTAAAGGAGATGTTTTTCAGTGGAAGAGATTATATACTTGCTGAATTTAAAGCAGCTAAAACAGAAATAGCCACTACATATATTGAAAGTTAAACTGTTCACCAGCGTATGTTGGATTAGATAATTTTGAATCTTTAATTGAAACTGTTTTTTAAAAATTGCCCTTTATTCTTATGTTTAAGATTTAAGATAACCACAAACCACAACTGATTCTTAGATTTCTGTACAAAAAGGGACAGGACAAATAAGAATTTTGTAGCCTAACATTTAACATGCAGAATCCCAAGTCAATTGTAACTAATTAGCCGTCTTATTGTGTTGTGTGTTGTTTCAGAACATTCCCACTCACTTAGGAAGTAATCTTTTTTCACTGAGTTAACCATGTTAATGGTTCATAATGATGCTCTCTGGAGTGTGAGCTGCCTTTTGCACAGAGGCTATTCACTCCTAATACAGAACAATAATATGTTTGACGTGATAGGGAAGGTGTAATTTTGCATTGCAGACATACTAGAGCTTACTTGGTTAATCAAAACCAGAGAACATTCCCAGAGCTGCAGTCCCTATCACAGTTAGATTTTATACAGTTTAGAATAAATCCTGTCCATGAAGCAAGTTTAGGGAAGCATATGTGAATGTCACTTAACAATTCATTCCATGTAGCCTCAAAAGATTGATTACTGGAAGCACTAACAATGCTGGACATTAAATATTTGCACTTATGTTCTTGAGCAAGTAGTAACTACATCTCTATACCTCTAATACTATGTTCCAGGTTTGTGTCCTTTGTTTGTAGTAATCTTTATGATAATGTAAATATACCTTTATCATGTTGCTTTATGTACTAATTGTCTTCTAAACTTTGTCCTAGTGTAACATACATTTCAGTTCTAGCAATATTCTTAAAAGCTTACTCTGATTTATGATCAAATTTGATCAACAAAGATATTCACTTGAATTTGAGTGACTTCTTATTCATTTAGTGAATAATGAATAATTCAATAAGACAGTTCACCAACTGAACTTAGAAGGGGTCGCACAAGCCTTCAGTTACTATATGTCTAATAAATGAAGGGACAGACTCCATTTCATAGATAGTAACTGTATGCTTGACAATTTCTTCAGAGATCTATTAATAGATCTATTTAAATTATTAAGTTCCATGTCAGATGAACATTGGTTCATTTGTTTAATTCTGTTCATTGCTTAATTCTGAGCAATGTGCTGTTTTTCATATCTCACTAGCAAGAGCTACTTCCGTGTACTTTTTGGATTTGCATTCCTTGGGTTGATCCATAAGTACATGGAGCATGGGAACCTCCAGACACCCTCTGTGTAAACAGGGTTTTCATAAGCACTTGCACTCATTGATTTTGGTTTTTTTTATTGATATGGTTTTATGTTCTTTTTCCTACATACACCATGGGTGATCCCAAATGCTGTTCTGTTTCCTGGCTCTAGACAAGTCCCTTATTGGGCCAATGCTGCTTTGCTGTTTGCTAATGTGGGTCATCTGACTTCAGTGGAAAAAAGGTGCACGTCAGAATTTTGTCTGTTAAACTGCTTCCACTGATTCAAACTTTAAATGAATCTTTTGGGAACCTGTAAGGGTGTAGAGATGAGATAGAAAACCTTTTTAGCTTTGACTAATAAGAGTATAAAATGCCCTGTTAAACGGAGTTTTTCATATGGAGTGTCTTGGTGATTTAATTAAAAAGGAAGAATAGTCTTAAATAATTTTATCACAATTTCATTGAATATTTTGAGGAGTTAGATATTCAAAGAAAGAAGGAATGAAGTTGTAAAATGTGTAAACTTCAATTATGAAATGACTGAAATGAAATAAGCCAGTGACTCCAAATCTTTGCTCTGTTTTCCAGTAAAAGGGCTTGCTATTCATAGTTCACAGGAAAGCGAACCTTTGGGTTGGGCATAATATATAAAATATATGGTCCAAATTAGGCTAAAAATTGAGTTGGAAAAACTGACCTAATGTAAGTGTATATATAAAGAAAAAAAAAAAAGCAAATCAATTTTAAATATTTTTATACCTACTTCATTACCTGGAAAGAAATCTTGTGTTTCTGGCTCTGCTGTCTCCAGGCATGCAAAATTGCCTCGTGCTGTATTTTTTTCCCCTTCTCAAAAGAAAAGAAGGAATTTTTGCTTTGAACTTAAAAGCTCTATTTTTGTTTTGAACAGTCTATTTGAGAACTTTATCGGTCCCCTAGAAGTCTGTATGTGTCTATTTTGCTTTTATGTGTGATACAATACCATTAATACAATCAAAACATGAAGTTTTATATCTGCCAATTTTTTGACAGCTTCTTTTACCTAATTTAACTAAATATAACTTTAATTAAGTTGTTCTGCATTGCTATGTCTTTCTCAAGAGACTTTGAGTACATACATTTTTTTACTCTTGTGCATGAATAAATTACTTGCAGTTTGTAACCTTTACAATAGAAATATAGAATATAAGTTATAAGTTAAGAAAGAAATAGCATGAGTGGACCTGTCACTCTGAGATTGATCTAGGATTTCTGGGAGATTAATTTTAGGAAATAATTCTGGATTTATTTATTTTTTTCTTTCTTTCTTTTTTCCTCTCTCTGTTCAGATGGAAGATGTCATAGCCCGCATGCAAGATGAGAAAAATGGGATTCCTATTCGTACAGTGAAAAGTTTTCTTTCCAAGATCCCCAGTGTCTTCTCTGGTAAGAGTTAAAGTGAATTTCATACTATTTTAAAATTTTAACTCTACCGTATATAAGGGGACGCTCAAAGGGAAAGCACTTTTAAATGAGTGCTGTGGGGAATTCACAGTCATCTGGTCTGGAGGAGACATCCCAGATCCTTTGAACAATTATAGAATTTTTTGATGTCTCTCTCAGATTGGAGTGGTCTTACACAGAGCTGTTTTTGTCCTGTAAATTAAGTGAGGGGAATATTTAATTCCCTACAAAAAGGCAATATTTTTATTGCAGATCAGAATCTGGGTTTTAGCCAGTTTTTGTAGCAAGTGTGAGTTTAGTGTATCGGCCAGTACATGAAGGTAAGGTATGCCATAGTAGCAGCACAAAAGAAAAATCATCACTGCACTCTGCAACTGGTACTGAATAGGGGGTGTGATATTTACTACAACAGTCATGAGCTGCTTTTGCAGCTGGCTGCCTGTCCCTGAGAAACTAAGACTGAGATGCCTACGGTGACTTACAAGACAGCTGTAAACTTTATAGCTAATCCAAGTCAGTATTGTCATAGGCACAATTTATTCATTCATTAATTAAACAGCATATATTTATTCAGGTATTTACATAATTTTACATCAATTTATGCATTATATATGTGGATATATACTCCAATGAGTATATATGTGTGTATGTATATATATATTTATATATATATATATACATGTCCTTTGGAATAGATTACAGTGTTTAACCTAATTTTTCCATATTCAGGTAACAGTTGCAATTTTTGTATTGCAAAAGGTAATACTTATATAGAAAGTATTTATAAAGGTTTGCACACGTAAATGTTTTTGCTAGTGAATAATTCTGTCACAAAGAAGGGTAGAGTGTTAAGTGTGTACAAAATAGCTTCACGATTTTAGATATTACTTGTACTAAAACTAGCCTTTGAAGAATGGACCTTTATTTCCCAGGATTTAGTTCAGCATGGCATTGTATTAAATAATCCATATTAATTTTAAAGCTGTGCCTTACATTGTGGGCTATGGATTTCAAAATAGACAGACCAAAATATCTTTTCTTTTTTTTTTTTTACTGGTATAGACATCATACTTTTAAAGGTTATGTTAGAATATATATACAGTAGTACATAGTAGTCACTCACTACTTCATAGTAGAAGTAGCACAAACTTCATTAATTGCAGAGGGAAAGAAAAATCATAGGAGAGTTCATTTTTTTCACTTTGCAGATTTTCTACCTCAAATACCAGGGCTGTAATTTTTGCTAGACTTGACTAAAAGGCCCACCAGAACAATATAACTTTCAATTAAGTTAAATTGATATGCTTTCCTTTTTCTCTACGCTGAATGGAATCTGAAATACTCAAAGCTTTGTGTTGAGTATCAGATTTCATTTAATGTCTGAGGAGTTTATGTAGTGAACAAAACTTTTTGGCTTGAACTCAAAGCTATTGATTGCTAGGAAACATGGGAATATTGCTGTCTAAGGATCGCGGTGGTAATAGTGCAAATATATATAATAAAAGCATGTACTGTTAATACCCACAAAAGCATCCATATGAAAATGACCAAAATGAGCATCAAAAGCAGATGCTCTACAGTTAAAATATATATATATATATACTTATATGCTCATATATTTTTATATGTGTGTGTATGTCTATGCATAAAAGCATGTCTTATATGCAGCCATCTGTCCAGGATTATGTTCCATAAAAACCAGAGCTTTGCAATTGTTTGGGATTTTTTTTGGTGGGCAGAAGCGAAATGGGTAGCTCTACCACAGTGAAACTGTGTTCCTGGAAGCACTTAAAAAAGATCCTTTAAACAACTTCTAAAAACTAAGGATGTCCATAAATTGTCTGTAGGAATAAAATCTTACAGGATAACATTTTAATTATGTTGTTATAGATTTTTTTTTGTGTACTTTTATTTCATAATACTGCTTCTCAAAAAGTTCTCAGCAAGTGAGAACCTAGTTGAAAGAGCAGTCACTTTTTTAATGCAAAATTACTGACCACATCTATTTAAGGATGACTGCATTAGCAATATCAGCCTGGGGAATGATATTTGAATTTAACAGAATTTTGTGATTATAATAAACAAAATGATGTGATTATACTATCTAATTTACTGAGTCATTCCTTAAATGTTTTCACAAGTAAAATATCCACACAGAGAAATATTTGAAATACAGATAATCCTCTATATGCTATGCACATTTTTGAGCTTCAGAAAAATATCATTCTAAGTTAAAGATTATTTCACTTTGTTAAATTTTGAAAATATGAGGAATCATTTTGCTTTATATTCCATGTATTCATAGAGAGCAAATAAAAATTTGAAACTTTTAAGGTTCTAATGAAAAATGTAGGCAGGAGAGCTTGCTCCTTTTATGGGAATATGCATTCAGACGAACAAAAGAAGGGCTTACTGTTGTTGTCTCCATTTGTTTAAAATGTTTAGGAGGAGTGAAGAAGACATTTTGTATAGACATCTTGCTGGTCAGCAACAATAATTGCATGAAGATTGGCATGGGCATTCCTTATTAAAACTGGTTAGAGTATTAGCATATATAAAGAGAAGGCAAGTTGCCTGGCCCATGGTTCACCATCAGACCTGGAAATGGATAAAAAAAGACTTACTTGAAAGGATGAATGTAGGGAGTATGCAATATGAATCATAGAGAAAAGAACAAGCTCTAAAATATTGTTTTTATTTTTACTAAGGAGAGATAGGAAGCAAATGCCAAAGTTTTGCTGTTCACTTTGAAGGAGAAAGAAGCATTCAGAGTTTACCGACAAAGCACTGCAATAGTTGAGGGTTTGTTTTGGGGGGTCTTTGTTGGGGGCAGTGGGTTGGTCATTGTTAGTACTGTAAGTTTCATAAGCTAATCATAACGTGAATATTTCATCAAAAAGATGTAATGATACAGTGGTGCTTTATTGTCATTATGGAATATCAGTGTGATGCTTTAATAAATTATGTAATACTTGGATATGCTTGGTACTGAAAAATATCTGTGGAGAATGTGTCAATTGAGGGGTGTGTAAGCTTGAGTGCATAACACTAGCATTTTTATTGAAGGAGCAGGGAGAACTATGAGAAATGTAAGCTCACTTAAAGAATGCAAACAGAGAGAGAATAAAGAGCATTCAAGAAAAACATGTTCTTGCTAGTTATTACTGGCTGTTTCTGATGCATGGCTCAATAATTTTAGAAAGCAGTCACAGCTTGAACCAAAAAAATAGGAGGAGATCAGTAGAAAGGTGTAAACATTAGTTTAACTTTCACTGGAAAATAAAATCCTTTAAATTCTTTAGTTTTTTCTCATTCCTATATATGAAGCTGATATTGTGTCTTTTTCATGAAGAAGTATGTTTTCCCATTTTTTAGAAAGATTATTGTCATCACATTTAATTTTTATTAAATGTTTTTCCTGATCTCAAAAAATGCTTATTTCTCTTTTACCTGGGAAATCATGAAGATATTGAGATATTCCACTTTGATTAACAAATTAATTATTATGATCATTATTTACCAGGTTTTGTTTGAGCACTAGTAGTAGTGTGGTTGGTAAAAAATTAATAATTTATGTACTTAAACATAAAAAAATGCTCCTGAAAGTAGAACAGCAGTCTCAGTAGCCTGGTCAGATGTAGTGAGAGACTCCAGAGGAAAGCATTGTCATAGTAGCTCATCTCACTCACAAATCACAGTTGGGTAAGCCCAAGGGATGAGTCACAGGGGCTACCTGCTTCAGTATTGCATGTTAAATAAAGGCAGGCAGCAAAAAATGAAGATCAATACAGTGGGAATTGGATGACTCAGGGGACTAATAACAAGAAAGGAAGTTTCACCTGTCATTAGTTTTGATCTTCTCTGAATGAGTAATGAGTTGTTAGCATCTGATGACTTCTCAGTGCTGCATGGGAAATTAGTTGATAAGTTTATCCACTTCGGTACTGGAGATCACCTACCTGAAATAAAAGATGAAAGAGAAAGCTCTACTACTTGGTTTGACAGAAAAAAGCCCCACAAAAGTGTGACACTTCGACCATCTGGTACCTTTTGAGCAAAGTAACGTTGCACTATGGGTAAAAAAAAGGAGTTTTGAATTTCCATTTTTGATAGATTTTCTGGAATAAGTTAACCATGTGGGAGAACCTAGGATTCCCATCTCCCAAGTCTCAAATTTTATGGGCTTTGTTTTTTCCTTCAGTGTCTCCTTTGCTGGGTCAATGACAGTTTCCTACTTTCTTGGTCTATCTATTCCTTCATCTCTTTTTTCTTGCATTCTCCTAAAGTATCATTTAATAGTAGAATTATTGCTGATTTCTTTATGCCAAATCACTGCAAGCTCACTGCCTTTATGAGGTTCCAGTCTTAGTAAAACGCTTCAATGAGAATCTTGCTGTCAGTTCATGAAGGACAGAAGCTGGATAATTCATTCTCCTGTGCTCCTTCAGATGGGCAGATGTGAGCAGAGACTTGCTATCTTTACAGTTTCACTTTCAAAGCAGAATTTTGAGAACAAAAAGTTAATAATTCCCAAATGAGTAGTTGAAGTTATACAGTGAGTCTCTCCTGTGGGTCGTTTCCATTCATCACTTCGTCAGAGTGACTGATCTGCATTCAAATGCTCATGTTCTTGTGGGAGTGGATATTTTTAAGAAGACTGGTTCTCTTATTTGTTGATATCATGTTCATGATTTCTTGAGTCATGAGTAGAAGAGATTGACTAAATGGACATACAGTCATTTCCAAGTAGTGAGATAGTTAAGTGATTAATGAGTGATGCTTTATATGCTTTACAGAAAATCAAAGTGGATATTTGAGTACTGTCTGCATACCTTCATCACTTGTTTCTGTTTGTTTGCCTGTCTTGGCCTCCTGACTTGGCCAGAGAAGGGTGCTCTTAAGCTGCTTAAAACGTGACAGAATTTTGTATTTTATGAAAAATGAGGTTTGTGACAGCATTGCAGTTTGGATCTCAGAATGAGCAAGCTGCGGTGGGCTAGGATCAAATAAGAGCTAAATGCTGTTCAGGAAGAAATTAAAAACTGTTTCCAATAGGTAGTTCCAACCTCTATGCCGTGGGCAGGGACACCTTCCTGCCAGGTTTCTCCAAGCCCCATCCAACCTGGTCTTGAACACTTCCAGGGATGGGACATCCACAACTTATCTAGGCAGCCTGTTCCAAGATGATTATGCTGTCCATTTTCATTTTAAGGCATGTGTTAATATCAGACCTTTAATAAATTACTGTCAGACTGAAAAGCTTTTCAAAATGTGAAGATATATTTGTTGATTATTTTAAACAGAGCAAAAAAATACTCATTTAAGAGTTGTTGCTTCTTCCTAACCAAATACTAACAAAAAAATTGTATTCTTATGTTTATCTTTCAATTCATTGGTGATTGCCATTGCGAGCATTAGTAAAAAGATGGAAATAAAGTGAAAAAAGTCTGAGGCAATTTTGCAAAATTGGCCTTGGAAACTGAAATATACTGAAAACCCATTGAAAAGTCTTTGAAAATAATCTGTGTGCAAAACATTCATCATAAATGCCCTTTCCCTTAAAATCAATAGATATGAAAAGCTTATTTTCACAGACATTTGCAAAATAATTAGGTATAGAAGTCATGCACTGATGGAAAAAAAATTTAATAGTTACTGTCTTGTTGTGAGATGGGAGATTGCTGATGACAGCCATCTCCTTTTGGTTTGTCCACATGAGGTGCACATCTTGAATTAAATGATCCCCTGTTTCCCCATCACATTTCCTCCCAAAGACACATTTCCAGAGAATAAGCTCTGGGCCTTGTTGATCATCAATACAATTTTTTTCCTAACTTTTCCTACTATGTTGTTTTATAATGAAAATACTTCTCTTCCTTTTGTAGACCTTCTTCCTAATCTCTGCACGTGTAAGATTTTGACACTGTTTTAAGTGGAAGAGGATTACACCTTTGAAGTGTGAGAGCTTTTAAAAGGAGTATGGAAAAAACCTATTGCATTTAGTACAGCCAAAAATGCACCTAATTTGCCACCCTTGACACCCAGTCTCTGGACACTGGACCTGTAACATTCATGGAAAATGTGGGGTGAAAATGAAGCCCTGAATCAGCCTCACATCAACCTGATATTGTCAGGAATTCTGCAATCTATCACAGATTCACTTTAAGCACTTTACCCTTTTTTACCTTTTTTTTCCTGTCATTAACACCAGTTAATAACTGTGTTTTGCCGGTTTTCTATCAGCAATGAGTAGTACTTTCAGAAAACAGAGAAAATAGCCCCCTCCAACGCACATACAAAAATAAGTAGCATGCATATTTATGCCATATGTATTTGCCCATGGAGGCAGTGCATAATATATCAGCTTAACAGAAGCCCTCTTAACCTAATATAAGCAGCATCTGTAGTAGTGATAGGTTAACTGAAATCTGCTATGTGCATAAAACCTGGTAGGAAGACAAGACTAGATTATGTCTAAAGAAGAGCAAATGTACACAAATATATTAAGGAGTTCTATGAAAATGGTTTTCCTTCCTGTCTATCTCTTGGAAATCTCTTAGAGAGAAATACTATTGATGTTGCATAGCAATGATAAGAACTAGTGGAATAAGTACCAGTGAGAATTTTCCAGGGACCTGTATTTTAAGTAACTATTAATTAGGAAGCATAGCAAAGTAAACTAATTGACTCCACCACTTTATTGACTCCACCACTATGATCACAAAGTTGTTTGTTTAAATCACATTGCATTGTTTTCACAGAATAATTTGAGCTAGTCAGAAGAGAAGTGTTTTCTGAGAGGAGAGGGTCAATACTCTGTTTGCTGCCACTAATTTCTGAGACGGGAGGGAAATTTGCTGCTCATGTTAAGAATGGAGAGAGGAAGTGTATAAAGCTGGACATAAATGAAGTCCCAACATGAAGTCCTTTTTGAACATTAGTAGAGCTTCTACCACAGTGTGAAATCTATTTTATGCTATGTTTGTTAAATAGTCTCTATTTAACAAGCATATTCTATTCTTCAAGAAACTATTTGAGAAGTGAACATCCACCTGGACAAAAGGAAAAGAAACTCAAACTGGTCCCTCTAAAGACAGAATGCTTGAGCACAGAAAGTATCCACTGTCTTGCCAAAAAATCAAAAATTTATGATAGTACCTGGGATTTTTAAGTGTCAGTTTGTATGAGCTTTAATTCTAAAGCTGGGAATGTATGTTAGCAGGTTTGTGCCTTGAATGTATTGTCAGTTAGAATGGAATGGAATAGTTAGAGAGAAAATCTGCATACAGGGCTGTAGTTAAGCAGGTACTGTGATTGTTTTATAAGCAGAGATAATGATGTCTAACATTGGTTCATTTTTTGAATTTTCAAACAAGATAATTCATTTCTGGTTCAGTTTTACCTTTTTACTACATGATATTCTATCTTATTGTCTTTAAATCTACCTTTATAGAGTATTTTGGAATAGTTAAATGAACTGCGTGCAAAGAGAAAGTGGTTCTGTATTTGCAGATTTCGATCTTCTATTTTTACAGACAAATAGATATAGTTGGCCAGCAGTTAAAATAATCAAACTAAGTAAAATCATTCCCTGGAGAATATGTTCCTTAAGCAAGAAATCAAGTTAGCAGGGTTTATAAGATTACTTGTGATTTATCTCCTAATTCTCTTTGTTCCAGCTATAAGGAAAAAGACTTTGTCATTGCACTTGCATCAGAAGACTGCAGATTTGTCTTTGCAAAAGGACATCGTGGCATAAATTCAAATAATTGTTCACAAATTGTTAATTGTTTGTATTTCTGTTGTTACTCAAGTTATCCATGGTCTGGTTTTGTGTGGTGCTATTATCAAACAGTATATGCACACTTTATGATAACAAATGTCCCTTAAGATCAGGATTTTCCTTTTCAGTGGGATGTCATTTGATGACCCCCATCTCACTGCCACTTAATTAAACTCAGTTTAACTTTGTTTTACTAGGAGCTAGTGTGCATCTGGATTGTCTGGAACTTTTTTCTTGAGCATTTGTAGGTATAGGCCTATCTGCATGTTTCAGCTTGGATGTGTTTATTGAAGTGACTGATCATGACACAAACTGAGCAGTCCATTTTATCCATGAAGTGTATCTGCATGCATGAAATTTCTGTTTGTTAAGGATGCTGGATATTTTTGAAGCAGAATAGTAAGATCTGAATTTTCACTTCTCAGTTTTTACTTCATGTTGGGAGCCAGCTCTCTGAAAAAAAAAAAAAAAACCAACAACAAAAAATTTACTAAGGAATCTTTCTTTAGAGCTGGCAAGACATTCCTCATCACTAAAATAATTTTCCTCCTGACTTAGGACAAGAAGCTAAATTCACAGCTTTCTATGAAGCAAAACTGTCATATTTTAATTATATATATATATATATATTCCAGAGCAGAATGAAAAAATTGACAATGTCTTTTTGGAAAGCATTGTAAATGGGACACTTAAGACTTCTAAAAAACTTTAGCTGCAACAAACATGTTTTCCATAAATCCTGCTTTTTGACATTGCAAATATCCTGAAGAAGTTCTACTATTATTTTCTGCCAGCTGTGTTCCTGAAAAAAAGTAAGATACATTAAATTAGAAAGTCATCCACATGGGAAGCAAAGGTAATTTCATGCATCTTGCTGTGATTGACAGTCTATCACTACCCAGATAAGTGGACCATCAATAGTAATTTATTTTCCACAAATTATCAAAATAATTGTTAATGGAATCAAGAAAAATTTGTTGACAGGAAATAAGAGTGTTCAAATGTGCAATGAGTGTTATTACAACGCTGCACAGATTTGACACAGCCTATTATAGGCTTCAAAATAAAGGTCAATGATCTACTTTCTAGTCTACACAGTTTGAGAGTGAGCCTTGATGTTACAAAAAAAAGCAAGTAAGCTGGCAGGAGTTACCATGTTTTCTATTATCCCAGCCCCACAGAGTAAGCAGTCCCTGAGGCCAGAGGATGTTGGCAGCTTTGAAGGCACAAAGCCCAGTGTTCCTGCTGTGCACTTTGCCATTTTGCTTCCCACACAGCATCTGTCTGTTTTTGCCTTAGGGAGGGAAGACCTCAGCAGGGATGCTGTTGATTTACTTGTTTCTCCTGTTAGGGAAGATCACTGGAGTATGTGCTGCTCACCTGTGCTGCTCTCTGGATCACAGTAGGAAACGGGCACATCTATTGTAGTGGGTACCAGGAAGACAGGAGGTGCATGCTGGTGAGCTGGGTGCCTGAGGAACAGAGCAGAAGCCTAGGACTCTTTGGGAATCCAGGTAGATGGCACAAAGAAGTTACTTAAGGGGTCCTCACTTATTGGTAGGAAGGAGGACACAGGCATTGCAATCACTTCGTTAATGGAGCCAAACTAATTGGAAAACATTGAGAACAAAACCAAACACCAAAAACCCAAACCCACCACAAAGAGCCAACCAACCAACCAACCAAACAAAACCAAAAAAAGAAGAAAAGGAAATTATTATTAATATCCCTTCCCTATACACATATTTTGTAATATAATATATTTTATTATAAGGCCTGGTAGTGCTTGAGCATAGGAGAAGCGGAGTGGAGCTGATAGGTACTTCACCGTTAGAATAGTGGAATGTCTGTGAAGGATTTGAGTTGTTGCTAAGAATTTGGTTCCATACTATCATAAGAAAAACACCAGATGTGGGATATTAGCAGCAGACAATTCAACTGCCATGGACTTTCCTGAAATATTACCCTTTTGAAGGATTTTGACAAAGTTCTTTGAAAGTAAAAAAAAAAAAAAATACTGAAAATAGTTTTGTTGGTTTTTTGTTTTTTTTTTTTTTTACAGACCTGCAGGAAGTTCTATAAACTTTTTGTGCTAGTTTTGATATACAACCATCAATAAGGTATAAGCATTTCAGGTGTTTAATATACCCATTTGGATCTCATATCAGTGCATGCAAATAGTCCTTTCATGCACTCAATTGTCACAAACTGCACCAGAGTTAGCCATTTAAAACTGCTGCACAGCTTTCTAACTTGGATTCTGTATACGTAACAGGTTTGTGTAAAAAAGGTTGTCCATGATTAGGTGGGGGGGCTTTTTTTGCATTTTTTTTTTTTTTTTTCAGAGCCAAATACCAAATTAATACGTGGATGTGAGAGCCTCATAGATACCAGCACCCCATGTGCTTGGCTGATACCAGAATTTTTGCCCTTCAAGCTTTTATAATAAACTGTGAGATAGCTAAAATGTGGAAATAATTTCTAGATCTATAGACCTGTTGTCTTTTTGTAAAGACTGCATACTTGTAAACTTTGGACTTATTATGGAAAGAAAAGCTTGCTGATCTTAAAGGATACAGTAAAACGCACAATTGTTGACCAAACTCTTTCTAGAACAGGAAATGTCTTGTGAATAGAGAAAAGGCATCGGTCCAAACCTGCCCATTAATGATTTTTTTACATAAATTCTCCCTTCTGCTTTTCTTCCCACATTTTTACCCTCTCCTCATTTTTCTGGTTGCTTTAATAAGTAATCATTTCAAGTTGGATTCTCCTTTCTTCCATACTCCTCAGAGAGAAAAACTTCTTTTTTCTCTATTCACCTGTTTTCTGAGTAGTAGTATTTTTGTGTTCCTACTATCTGAGTTCTAGAAGTCGGTGTTTTTAAACAACTTTATCAAGTCCTTTCATGCTTACCAAAGCATCTATTCAACAGGAAAAATCAGAATCTGTCTTAATGAAAGGTGGCGGTGGAGTGACTCATCTCTTTGTCTTTTGTGCCTGGGGTCAAATACAGTTTTACAGAAATATTTAGACCTTGTGTGTTATCTACATATTTTCAGATTGTTGATGTATCACCTAAAAAATTTATCGTGGGTTCTAAAATGACAAGCCATGAAGACATAATTACAATGGTCAGCACTTGCAGATGGACCCCATCTGTTCTGCTTGTGCAATGGGTTGGTTGCTCTGGACTCGAAATAAATAGGAAATGTGGTTCTGTTAAAGAACATCATGTTGCTCAAGCAGGATTTGAGGCTAATCTTGATTTCGTGTCATGCTTATATGGAAGCTTCTGGTAGGCAGGATGTCCCCAAACTGGGGACCATTTAAAGGCCAGTAATTGTGCCTATTTCCCAGAAAATGCATACAAAACTGGTTGTAGTAGAAATTCGCTCTTCTAGGATGGTTGCTGCAATATATAGAAGAGTGCAGCTTGTCTCACTTTTTTCTCTAGGTCTTAAAAATTCATTGTTCATACTTAAAAAGCAAAAAACCTGTCAAACAAAAACCATCCAACAAGTGGGAAGTGCATCTTTCTCTGTGCTTTGGTCATAGCTAATTATTCCTTTGTGCAGCCATCAAGGGACAGGGAACACAGCTCCAGCATGCAGTGGTATGCTTGCTGAACTACAGAGCAGGTACACTTCAGCAGTGGTTGTCCTGAGCTCAGTAAGACCGGCACAAAGGTAATGTATGCATGAATTAGATGGTCTGATATATAGTTTAATTTCATGTGAAGTAGCTGAGAGCTAGGACACTGCTTATACATTACCTCTGCAACGAGTTAAAGGAATTCTGTGATTTAGTTTCAATTAGTAAAACTCTCCTCCTATTATTCTAAGGGATGATATGCTATGTTCAATCCTACCAGTCACCTTTTGTTTTTAGTCTGATATAATTACACTTTAGATTATGCCTAAGCCTGTTATTTCTAATAATTAATGATGGGATGTGAAATTAAAAAAAGCATTTGAAGAACTTTATACGGACACAGTTATATTAAAATGGAATTGCATATTAGGTAGAGAAAGACCTTATTAGGCAGGTGATAAGCTATGAAACACAAGCTATTGTAGCAGGCTGGGGTAAACCATTTTCAGCAAAATACTAAAACTGAAAATAAGTTGAACATCAAACACTGTTTCAAAATGGTTTTTAGTAGAACCAAGAGAAATTGAGAGATAAAATAAATTGAGAGATAAATTTAAGTTAGCATACCATTTGGAAAGTCCCAACAGAGAAATGAAGGACCACCTGCATTTTAGAACAGGGGAAAGGACTTGTGAACTCTCAGTTACAGGGAAGGATCGCAACAAACTTCTGAACAGGAAGTGAGTTGGGAAGAGGGAAGGCACCATCAAAGCTTTCTAATGAGAGAAGCAACAGTATTACCAGGCTCTGCTTGTTTAAAGGTTCCAAAGTGCTTGAAGATATATGCTTTTTGATCAAAGGCATGACGTGGTTTTGGTAACAGTTTCTGTTTGGATTATTTGGGAATGGTGTTTATTCATTTATACATCAGAAAATAGGAAAAGCCTTCATCAGTGTACATAAATTATTAAATGTGGAATGAGTCATGACTTCTGGAAGAAGCAGAATTTTATAGGGCAGGTGTATCTTAACTTTTGAGTGATGTGAGTTTTGAAGGGCTGCTTGAATTATGACTAGCCAGGATGAGGTGTGTGTGTGTAGACATTGTCTTTATTCTCTGTGGTAATCTTAGTATTTTATAAGAATTACTTGCCTCCTTAAATTGCTTTGGAAGATAAGCCAACACATGCATACTGTAATCCATTTACACCCGAACTTCTGTTTTAAAATATGATATTCTAATTGAATACTCTGTGACTCTGATTTCAACTGAAAACTTACTGCTTGATAGCTGAAAAGTTTGAAAATTTAAATTTCCTTCAAATTATACTTGCTTTAGAACAGAACAGAAAGAAAAATAAATATTGAGGTTAGAGAGTGAAATGGCAATTTAGACCTTTATATGTTGCATCTCTTTTAGATCAAACCAAATTGTTCTTCTGAGAAGTAGACTACAGTTTAAGGGGTTTGTGTCAAATATTCTTGGAACCCTTGTTATAAAAGATGAGACAAAATCTCTAATTCAGTGTATTTGAAATGTTCTTCTGGCACATCTCTTAGAGTCTTGCTATTCAGTCCATTCCATCAAACTTAGACATCACTGTGTGCTGAGTCTCTATGCTCAGTTTATTACTAGTCAAGCCAAGACAGAAAATGTCTGTATTATCTGTACTCAAAAATGTACTCCTGATGTGCAGGTAGATGTAGTGACAGATAGAGAAGTCTAGGAATAAGAGAAGTAAATCAAATATCCTTTCATGAATGATAATTTACGGTAGTCTGTATAAGACACCAGGTACAGATGCAGATAATAATTTTTTTTAAAAAAATTGAAGTGTCATTTTTGATTTAGCAAGGGAATTACTCAATTTAATTGCTGGTTCCTATAATGGGTGATCCAAACAGGACATTTAATTTACAGGAAAATAGCAAAAAGAAAGAAAAAAGGAGACTGCACAAATTACAAGTAACTGTTCTTAAGTTTTTTGTTAGCTGCAGCAAGCATATAAACAGGCAAAAAATAAAATGGACTATATTAGTTGTATTATTTGCAGTAGGTGTCCTCAGTCAGCTGAAACTCTTCTTAAATCAACATATTTGTCAAATAAAAAGGAGATTATAGCCCTGTGTCTCAGATCTAATAGAGATTTGTTTCAGCATTGGAAACCTTTGAAACTAACTTTTCTATTATTTTGGGAAGGAAATCATTCTTCTTTCTGCCATAATTTGAAAAATAACACATGTTCTTCTTCTTTGATTAGTATTGACTTGGTAAAAAAGAAGAATAAAAGAAAAGGAATAAAATATATTCTGCCTCAAATCCAAAAGTTATTTTTTTTGCCGAGTATTGATATTTCCAATATGAGATTTTTCTATTGTTAAATGAACCCTGTAACTGCAGTTCTTAATAAAATGAATAGATTAATTTGAAAGATTCATATACACAAAACAATACCTTTTACAGAAAGAAAACCTTTAGTAAAATCCGTACAGATTTGACTAGGTCTTTCTTTATTCAGAATCTAAATAAAACACTGAACTGAACGTATACCTCAGCCCTGATACACAAAGTGTGCATCTCAGCAGCTATTAAAAAGAAGTCTGGTCTTTATGATTATAGGTAAACAGTCTGAAACTACTAATGGACAACACATGAGGCAGCACCCAGCAAAGTCAGAGAAAACCAAGGAAAAAACCACCCACCCCTGTCATCAGGACCCTTGGGCTGCTGCTGTGTTTGAGGAGATGGGTGCCCTGTGCCTGTTTCTGCTTTAGACAGGAGCTGGAGGCCTGCATGTGCGTAATTAGTAGAGCTGCCAGTGGCTAAAGAGCAGGACTTGGAATACCCAAAGTACTCTCAGTTGGCACTGTACTGTGTGCTCTTGTATAAAACAGACTCCCTCTGTGGCTGGGTTAGAGGCCAGTTAGTGATGTCTGGAATCTAACAAAATGTGGGTGGACCCATTAGGGTCTGGGGCTTTGCCTTGGGTTTCCAAAGCTGTTTACTCTTTATCTGCAAGGTTCTTCACTACAATTTCCAGTTGCGGGTGTTTATGAACAGTGTCAAGTCTAGCATCAAATGGCACAAATTGTCCTTTAATGACCATTTGTAACTGGAAAATAAGCCTGGTTTTGCAAACCAATTTCTGTAGAATACAGCATACTGAGTGTATTTAGCACTTTCAAAAATGTAGAGGACATGATAGGAATGAAAGTGCTAGGAAAGAGTGATCAATATTATATACATGGTGTATATAATAGAATGTATATAATTTTATATATATATATTTATATATATTTTTTTATATATATATCATTTTTTTCATGACCTTTGTATCTGGCAGATACTTAGGGTGATATATGATTATAGCAGAACAAAACCAGAGAGAAAGGAAGTTAAGCTCTTCTCATTGCTCAAGTGTTTAGTTTATATCCCCCCTTCAGCAGCTTAAGTAACACAAAAAGGAAAAACCTGGTGAAACAATGTAATACAGTAACTTTTGCACAAAGTGGAATCAAAATTTTATATATTAGGAGAGTATTTGATATCAGTAAATGAGGACTAGTGGGTGCAAACTAGTCAGCTCAGCTCTCATCAATACAGGCTCTGTTTTCAATCAAAATAAGTCAAACATTACTACTCAAAATGCTTCCTTAAGAAAACAAACACAGAAATGTATTTCTGGTTTTGTTTATTTATTTATTTATTTAAAGAGTGATATAATTAAGTAGTAAGAGAGAGAAAAAGGTGTTAGTGTGAGATTTTCACCTGGGAAACATACTGTCTTGCAATACTGATACTTTTAGAGTGGTTTTTTGTGATTAAGAAAATGACAACCCTCATAGAGGAAAGAATAAAGAATTAGCTACACAAGGCAGCAAAAAGCTGTCCATAGCTAAAGCTACATTTAAGACAGAACCTCTTAACGTCAAAGTATCCATTTACGAGAAGAAAATGAGATATGGGAGAGCAGAACTTGGAACTAATGCTGTGTAATATGAGTATATATTCATTTGCAGCACATGTTAACTCTAGAAGTGTAGTGTCATGATTTATGGATGGTATTCTCCAGTTTAGTGCTCCCACTTAAACCACGCTGCCACTCACTTCCCCTTACCTCCTCCCCTCTGTGGGCGGCTGGAGACAAGAATGGGAGGCACAAAAGGCAAAGATCGTGGGTTAAGATAAGAGCAGTTTACTGGAAACAGCAGAGAGACAAGAAAACAGTTACAGCAACAATATTAATAACAAAAGTGTATGAAAGAGAGAGTGGTTCACATACAAGAATGCTAACTGCAGAGCTTTCGATCTGCCACGCCACCCTGACCACCAGAGACCCCTTCCTTCCTTGCAAAAGCTGAAAAATTCTGTTTGTTTTATGCCAAAAAAAAGGTTTTGCCCTTGTTGACTCACACAAGCTACTATACAAAAGAAAGACACCCTAACAAGTGTCTTAAAATCTCTTTCCTTTAAGGAATACATGGAATAAAATATAAAGGATTAAAACAAAGTAGAACGCTAACATTAATTAAAAATTGCACCAAACCCCATTTATCTTATGCCCCGCCATGAATGCAAATGATATGAAGAGTTTTCATATGAAATAAGATCAAGAACAAGCCTGATATGGTTAGAAATCCTTCCTGAATGCATCATATGAAACATTGACATTTATCTGTATGTTGCATGGCTTTTATAAATAAATAGAAAAAGGCTCCTTCATTATTAAAGAAGTACTTGTGATAGCTAGTTCAACACTCTAAAGATTAGTAAATTTTTAAGGCTGCATCTTCCCATGTGAAATAAAATAAAAAATTCCTCTCATTCTTTAATTACGTTTATTTAATATCTTGAATATTGTATTGCTCTTGTGAATGCACCAAAAAAGTCCCCCAAAAACTAATGCTAAGGCATACTAGCATAACCTATGGCTTATAAGTGAGGCTTGGACATAAGTCTCTTAGGTTTTTTTGTCATTGGCTACCCATTCTCTCTTTGTGGCTGCAGGCTATCCATTTTGGCCCCTCTGACCACTACCATAGCTATGAAGTGAACTGTGCATTCACTTTGTCCCAGTAGTACTGGGTGACTCAATATTGCTAGAGTTCTTTCACGTACTATGGTGCAAATTGTAATTCAATTAAATTATTTTCTCTAATTCTTTGCTGATCACTTTGTAAGTTTCCCATCTTTCACTCACTTTAAATAGTGCATCTCTGCAACAAACTGAGCATCGCTGTTTCCTTTGCTGAAAAACATTTTTTGATCAGTGATCATGATTTTGTCAAATCATTTCCCTTGTGCCACCTATAGGTAACCAAGCTTGATACAGGTGACCACATCAGTCAAAACCAAGACAACAGGTCCTTCGAATAGTATGTCCCCTCAATAACCTTGTCCTACTTGTTTGTACATACTCACTTATCTTTATTTTTGTGTTGTTTTCAGCATAGGGTTGTCTTCATCTAAGACACTCCCTGTCTGCTGCCCCAGAGACCTGTCCTCCCTCAGCTTCCCTGCACTCAGAGAGGAGGCAGCACAGCTGCTAGACAGTTCTGATTTTTACATATGTGACTTGAGTTATTAGCATTCATCTAGATTTCCTTGCAAAGGCATCAAACAAAGGAAATGTTTTTGATGAAGGGAGGGAATATTATCATGTTACTAATGCCTCTGGTAAAACAAACATTTTTCATGCCAAAATAGCCTGAATGTTTCATCTTTATACATAGAGTTGTGAGACGTCCATTTTAGATCACAGCTGCTTCAGTTCACATACCCCAGGAAGCTACTTGAGACAATCATGACACCTCTTCAAACAATATGAAGAGTTTTTACATATTCCTTTCACCTGTCAGGGGTAGCAAAGGTGCAATTGAGCATGAAAATCTACAGTATTTTATAGAGACTTTTTTTATGTTAGGAGTAAATACCTCTAGATGGTTATGATTGCGCTACAATTTTGCGTGGATACTGACCTTAGAAAGAGTAAAGAAACAGACTTTAGGCTTCTTTAGCAACTTAAAATTGAGGTTTGTTTGCTGTAAGTCTCAGCATATGTCATGGCTGAGAAGAATTTGAGCCATATTTCAGTATTTTTGTCAACCACTTCCTGAAACTTTTGAAATATTTTTAGTAACCATAATGAAGTTACTTTGGATTTTTCCATTGCAACCGAGACAGAGAATGGTTTTATAATATTCCCTTTGATTTCATAGTCAATAAATAGAAATTACTTCTAAGCATAACTCCAGAGTTAAAAATATACTTGAAATTAAAACTTAAAAGGACATGATCAAAACTGCCAAAATACTAATTCACTCTTATTTTCACACAAAAAAAAAATCTTTTAGAAACTAAATTCCAGATACTTTCCAAATGTTTTCATCCCCACTGTACGTAACTCACTGTCTGGAAATTGATATAGTAGTTACAAGAGCTGTGATTTTTCAAATATATTTTCCAAATGGTATTTGCTATATAAAATTGCAAAAAGTGTTAGCTTTTCAAGGCTCATCTGTTTTCTTTACTACATGGTAGGCGGAGAGATGACTCATCATCAAGAGAGAGGGAAGATATGAGATAAGCGGAGCTATCACTGCTATAGTTATAGTGTTTATATTGCAGAATAAGAATATCTGTGAATTTAGTTTATGTTAAAATGGAAGTGGCATGTTATTAAAGATATACAGTTGAATATAAATTTCGACTCATTCTGATAATCATTGACAAAGTAACACCTTAAGAGAAAGAGGCAGATGAGATTGCCCTTCATTCTCTTCTTATTTTGTCTCTATTGTCTAAAACTATCAATTGACGTTTTATGAGTGCTCACTGTAGCAGATCCTATGGCACTGTCCTCTGGTCTTATCAAAGAGATTATAGAATCATAGCATAATGAGGCACATCCATCTTAGTTCTGTACAAGCCTTCTACATCTACTTAATTTAGAAGAATTATCCATTAAGAGCCTTTCTGATGCTATATGTGGCAAATCAGTTTTCTGCTGGGAAATGTTTTCACAGCCACACTCTTTCAAGAGAATTTTTTTGACATTGCCCTTATCAGGAAGTACTGAAATACTGCCTTTTTATTATTTATTTTTAATATTATACTTCCATTAGAAGTCATTGTATGAGTCAGAAAGATGAAGCTGAAAAATTCTGTTTGTTTTATGCTGAAAAAAGGTTTTGCCCCTGTTGAATCACACATTTTGATAGCATTAAAGGAAAATATTTTTTAGTTTTTCAGTTTGTGCAAAGCTTTGATGTTTGGTGTTGGTGTTCCACTTCATATCAAAATGAAGTTTCAGAGCCTCAGAATTTGCTGCAAGGTAAGAAACTCTGGTGTCCCACAAGTTCTGTTATGACTAGTGAAGCATCTTTTCAAGGAAGCACTTTAGACTGGGGAAGTTCAGAGAATAATAGAAGTCAGGGGCTTTTGAGCAACCACAGAATATAATCAACACAGAAAATCTTCATTATTTAGTTAAATTGTCACATCAGTAATGCTGATTGTAGGGTACTTAGCAGAGGGACTTGCCATTCCAATGTGTTTGAATAGCAATTAGTATGATGCTGCCCATACTAAAATTACTGAACAATCTCTGCAACATGAAACAGCAGAATAACTTCCACCTCTGCCAGATCTGCCTTCACTGATATGCCTGGTTTGATGATCATCATCTCTACTAAGCTTATAGTACAGCAAATTTAGGCAGCACTAAAGGATTACATGATTGTATTTGTTTTATATGTAGCAATAGTTACTTATGGGTGCTTCATCTTAAGAACTCCGATCTGTAATTTTCCTCTGTTTTCTCAGTGCACATGCATTCTTGCTTGATAAAGAACTTATCTGCCTTTGTTAGCTTATTTGCTAAAAAGAAGAAAACACTAATTAGCAAGGATATCTTTCATAATGCAAACTAAATGGTAATTTTAAATGTGAGAAGGAAAAACTGCTGAAATTTAAAGTATATTAACTGTAGTGAAAACTTGTTTCTTTCTTTCCTTGAGTGACAGTCATTTCTAGAACGACTAATATGGGAAGGGAACCTCATTATATTAGTACGAAACGTGGACATCAGTTTTAAACTTGAATCTATAGATATTTTTTATATACTCACCTAAACCAGTGTACAATCACTTTCTTAACAAAAACCCAAAAATTAGAAGCACAGAAATATATTCCAACAGCAATCACTTAAAACCACTGAATGCTTGTGTTCCAGAAATGGCGATGGTGGAAGACATACTCTCTGCAAAGTCAATAGAAGACGAGTGTAGTGAATTTGAGATGAACAAAGTCTTCTGACTTTTCCTGACTGGTTTGAATTGCTCTGTGATCGTGTGCTGCATCACAAATAGACTGGTCCTCTTTCGCTTGCGACCAGCATGATTTACTGACTATTAATGTGGCACAAAGCAGACCAGAGGAAGCATTTGCTAGCCCCAAAACTTAACAGAGTAGGATTCACACTGTTGCAAATTGTTGCTGTGAATGCCATGCAGTAGGCTCTTCTGAGCCTGTAGAAGGGATCAACACTGCCAGTCTGGCAGCAATAAAGGCAGCAATATGGCATCTATGAGGAAACAAGGGAGGTTATGTGTAAGCATGACCCTGTATTCCCATCCATTGGACAGTATTTGTTGAAAACAGTGCTATGGCTGGCATTTATTTGTATATTGGTATCAGACAGGAGCCCAGTTTTATGTAGGGTCAGTTAGAATTAGCATAATAGAAAGGAGGACTAAACCAGTTTAGTATATACTTTACTTAGTTTCTTGGTATAAACCTTCCCCGTGCAAAGCAAAGCAGAAATTGGAAGGGGATAAACTACTCAAGTCTTCTCTCCTATATGACCTGTATCCATCCTGTTTTGCATCAAGGAAACCTCTCACCAGTCATATTACCACTACTCCCTTTCCCCCGTATTCTGGAGAGGAGAGTGACACCGTTCCCAGGCTATCAAGCCTACTGCCATAACCAGGCTATTTGCTAGTCCAGGCACAAGCACCCTTTGCTGCCTTCCACCAATTTCTTCTTATCTGACAATAAGGTAGGGGGAGAATCATATTAATTGCTGGTGCCAGATCGAACAGGATATATTTATTTCACTGACATATCTTCATTCTCTCCTGGGCCTCAACATAGGGCTTGTCTGCTTTTACCTTCCACTAATAAACAGCCGTCCTGGTACTGAATATCTATTTGCTTTATATTTCTTTACTGATCCTGTCTTTATTTTCTCAAGAGAGGGTATATTATCTGTTCTGAATCTGCAACCAATGGTTGAGGAAGAAACGGTGGCCATCAAAAATTTTACATAAAATATGTATGGGTTCTCATAGAGAGACCAAAATTCAAATAAATGGTTGTGTACAGGAGCTGGGAAGAAGAGGGACAGAAGTGGTTTGGATAGGTACGTGAAGGGTTGTATATACATGTTTTCTCACCGAGGGTGATTTTACATCTTGCTACTATTTATTCTTACTCTGACAATGTAAACAGCAAAGACGCAACAAGTGCTAAAAATAGTATTCACGTCACTGCATACTCCTAGGCAACTGTATGAACTTAATTTTTCTCTGCATTTTGTGAAAAAGGAAAAAAATAATGAGCTACATCCTCATCTTCACAAAGAGCTTTTGTACTCACGAGTTTAAGTTATAAAAGACCCATCCTGTGTTCAAAGTAAGACACCATCAACTGTTTTATCCAAAAGAAATAAAACATTGAAACGAACAGTAAAATAACAGGATGAGTAGAATCCAGAGTCCAGGACATGCACTATTATTTATTACACTAATACTTACAGGTTGATCTTTTCAAAATGCTTCTCTGTTCTCTATCCCCCCAAATCCACTGCATAGCATGGGGAACTATTATATTTACTGATGAAATAAGTACCAAAGGTCACATCACGGGCTAGTGGTCCAGCATTGTTCAGAATAATGTCTTTTTTATCATTCTTCTACTTGATAATGGATGGCTGAAACTTGCTCTCTCCAACTTTTCCATGTAAACTTACAAGTGCTTCCCATGAGCCAGTGGATTATCAATGAGCCAGTGTATCAAATGGTAGCTCTGGACATAATGAATGTGAGGGTAGGGATGGAAGAAAATAGGATGTTTTTGCAGAGATCGTTTCTTTGTCCAAGGTCCAAGAGACATATCTAAAATGGAGGCATTAGTGATGTCTCTATGGTCATTGCCTGATACTGATGTAAAGCAAAGTACTTTGCTTCTAAGACATATTTGATTAATGTGGTACCAAGTTACTTGTCAAAGCAGAAAGGTTGCTTTTGAATTCCTGTAAAAATGTCATAGACAAAAAGCCAATGCTAGCTGCAGGGCTGCAATTAATATCTTACAAATGCTGATGTGAATGTCCCTAGGAAAACACAGCAGCGAGGGAACGAACTTAATAAACTGAAGCATATAGGAAGTTATTGCATCTAAGTTTTATTTGGTTTGCTAAATTTATTATGATTGATGGGAGCATAATCTATGAAATGACTGGCATATATATGCACTTACATGAGCATATACCATACTTCAAATTTCAAAATTTTAGATAGAAATATGGTACTTACTGTGGATGGTATGACTAAGTTTATTTTCAACCCAGGAGCTGTTGATTGCATATTAAAATGGTAATTCATGTCTGTCTCAATTTTTGATAAATCTCCATTGATGGATAAATCATGTTAGAGAATTTCAAATGTCAACAGAACTTATATTTCAATGAATACTTGGGAATTATCCTGAAGAGCTAAAACATTTTGCCTTTATTGTGACAAGGAGCTGAGGTGCATATGTAAAGTGCTACCATGAGAAGAACTATGAGATTTTCATGTCTTTGAGAACTGACCAAGTCATGTCTGCTTCAGATAGTTGTGCAGCACAATTATTGACATTTAGAATAAATGAATTCATAATCTGAACAGTGATGAAAGACTGCACATGCAAAATATGCTGAATTTGTTGCAAGTGCAGAGGTTGGAGCGAAGGTCAGTTTTATTTCTAACACAGTTCATTCCATACTATATGATGTAAGTGATTTTTATTATGCCAAGCAACTGGGCATAATAAAGTCTTGAAATAATCCCATATTTTGGTAAAAGATGAACGGGATTAGATTAGTCAGACTAATGCTCCAAAGTATAGGTACTTACAATTTGAATAACTTAATTTCTTTTCCCTTTTGAAAATGTAGCCCTGCAGCAGATCTTTGAAGTGTAAACTCTAAGACATAGCAGTATTAAAATTATCAGGGATCTGGAAGAAATAGCACAAAAACATCCAGCACAGCTTAATCAAAAATAGAAATTCATTTGAACTTTCTGTGGTCTATTGAATATTAAAACATTTCATATTTCAAATAGAAAAAAAAGAAGCCTTGACTGAAGTTCTGATCATAGTTACTGACATTTCTGGTGTAACACTTGAATATTAGGATTAAAGTTGAAAGTTTCTACTCAGGTTCAACAAACTTTCTTGCACCTTATATTTTATACTTATTACTATTAGCTGAAAAATAAATGGCCTGTACTAGAGGCCATGGAACAATGGGAACAAAAAAATACCCCCCCCCCCGATAATTACTTTGGCCAAACAAAGTATTTTTATTTTGCAATTTCTTGGCATTTTGTCATGAAATTCATGTTTTGGGACTTTCTTTTATAGCCTGTGTCCCCATGCTGGGTTGTATCTCTGAAGATAAGTATTTTGTGCAACTGCTGTGGTGTAGAATTTTTTTTAATGAGATGAGGTTTCCCATTGGAGATGTTTCTGTATGTGTGAGAATGGCTGGGTAATAGCAAATTCTTGGGAAACTTTTGGTTCAGGAGCTTCTGCAGAGCATCACGTTACGCTGTTGTGCTTAGCATCACTAAATCTTTTTGAAGGGTGTATTTTTGTCAAAACAACTAAATTAAACAGCTTGGGTTATTCAGGAATTCTGCGCTTATCAAAGAGGAATTTTTTTGGACATCAGTTTTCAGAAATTTAAGCAAAGAGAACAGCGAGAGCATGAGTCACTGAAAGAGTGTTTTGAAATAGCAACACTGGAAAAACCCATTTTCAAACCAACTGTACAAATTAACTATTATTTTGTAGGAACACTTTGTGAGGAAGTGCATTGACATTGTTGCTGGGCAAATGTCAAAACTGTAGGTCACTGTGCCTCCACCGACTTTCTTTGTGGAGTAAAAATCGCAAGTCAAGTCTTGTATTATAATATATTTATTTCTGTTACCCCTGAATTAGTACTTCAGGATTTTCCCCTTTGAAAATCCTCCATGAATGTAAAGTGTCTAGCAGAAATTACATTGCTGCCTCACTTCCTTCATTACCATCTGTGTGTGGGTGTCTTTGGGGGGCAGTATGGCAAGAATTAGAAGAAGCATTTCAGAAGGAAAATATTGTATTTCTTAGTGATATAAAAGTGGAAATATGAAAAAAACCATAATTGCTTGAAGCATGGTGAGGAGTTTCATAAAGCTTTTTTGTTGAACTTAGAGGGTATTTGGTTTTACACACTATCTTCAAACTGCTGATGTAAAAAAATAAGAAAACAAAAGTATTTATTGCGGCAGAGATAACCTCAGGCAGCTTTTACTGTGTTGTAAAGAGTATCAAAGTGCTACATGCAAACACTTACTGGTATGTCTATGAGAGAAAGAACACATTATGGTTACCAATCTACCTGTTTTCTATACAAAGTTCTCAGGAAGATACAGTGAAATATCTAGTAGATCTAAAAATGAAGTTAGGTGAACTATTTATGGCAAGTAGCAAATTTTTCCCACAAGAATATGTTGTCAGTTTTCCTGAAATAATCTTGGATGAATTTTTCAGAGTGAGAGTTCAAGATAGTTAAGACAACAGTGATGTCACTGTTTCCCCTTTACACGTTATTTCAGGAACTGGAGGTCGAACTTGGTATGGGAGTCACTTATCCATTTCCTTCTTGGCTTTTTTTGAGGGAGGCAGCTCTCATGTTCATACACTGCTGTGTGCTGAATCAGGATGTGCTTGTCAATGCTGTTCTACTTTGCATTAATCAGCCTTCACAGCAGTAGGGAGGGGACTCCAGGTGCTCCCCATGTGGGTATCCTTCAGGGTAGTAATTTTTTTATTTTCTTCTCTTATCTCCCAGACTATTTAACACAAAAGAGTTATAGTTCCAGCAAAAGAAATTAAAAGGGGGACCAACCAGAGTGCTTAAAGACTGAGGTGGAGACACTCAGATTGGAATACCTCAAACTGCTCATGTCTAAGCAGAAATTTGGACTATCTTGCCTCATGATTTAGAGAACATAATCAGCAGACAGTAGAGACTGTTCTCTTCTGTGTGCAGTTTCTCATTCTTTTTATAAAGAAGTTGCATTGTCACTGAAAAAGAAAAAAACTGTTCTTTAGGCTCGTGACTAGGCACTAATCTACAAGGTGGGGCGTTGATATTGCAGAACAGCTTAGCTGCCTATTGTTTTACAGAGTAAATGTGGGTGTTAGGAAGAGCATGGAGACATGCATGGAGTGTTCCTGCTCTTTACTTGGTATTGGATCCAAAACTGTTCTGGATGATGTGATTTCGCTTGAATTCCCAAAGGTAGTGATGGACGGAGAACAAGATGAGCTGCTGAATCCTTGGCTGTTTCTCTCTCAATAGAACCTAAGTGTGTCTGCCTGTGTTTGGAGGGTAAAGAGAGGAATTGACTGAGAGGAGAGGAAGAATGGGACATAATGATGAAGAAACTGGAAGTCTCTTATCTTCTTTTACCATTACTTGAGATTTCTGATGAACAAGAAATCAAGTTGGTCTCACTGATAAGTCTTTTGGTCTCTTCGTTTATCTCAGACGTTAGAAGTTTTGCTTGATAAAATAGCATCATTTTTTTTCCTGTTTTGTTTGTGGGGTTTTTGGTTTTCTTTCAGGGTAAGATTTCTCATAAAGGAAATTTTTTCAGCCTTATGGTGTTCACAATTCTACTTATACTCTCTGGGCTTTTTGCCCCACAAATACTTTTTATATAGAGGAAGTTGTTAAGATTTTGCGTGTCACGTACACACTGATATTTTATTATAGCTCAACAAGGGCACAAGGTTTTACATAATTTTGAAGAAAAGTGTAAAAATTCCTTTGCAGTAGAAAGGTTGTACTGGGTTTTCATACTACTTAATTTTTATAAACAGCATCACTCTTGTCTTGCAAATGTTTAGCATGGAGCAATGTTCTTCAGCAAGATTTTAAACTCTAGTACTTAATACAAGAGCCTTGGGATTACAGGGGTCTCCTCTGTGGTTATTGGTGTGTTGCCAATTATGCACAGCTAGTGTCATCTGTAAAACAGTCACTTGTGGCTGTGGAGGAAATCTAAGTAGAGGATGTCTTTTGGGAAGCTTTAAAGATAAATGTTTCTGGAATGGAAAAGCAGTTCTTTTTGCTGGAAAAGACAGGGACCTGTGTAGATTGGCACTTTCAGAATAAAGAGAGTGCAGAGATACACAACCAGGTCTAATTATCCTTTTAGTTTTTATATGAACCATATTTCTGCTCTGAACGTTGGTTATGAGACAGGGTATGACTGCAGGATTTACATGACTGTAATCTGTTGGTCAGCATCACTGAGTGATTTCTTATAGGTGTGGAAGTGGAAGAGATTTTTACATTTTTTATTAGTTCTTTCATAATATGAAAGTAGGTGCATTTTCCTCTCTGAAGCAGAAAGTCATCAAAGTATCAAGCAATAAGTTCTTCACAAGCTTAGGCTAGCCAGAATTATGGATCCTTTCTGCCCTTCTAGGTTTGAGTATTTCTGAGGACTGGTTACAGCAAAGAATGAAAGAGTCCAACTCAAAAGCGGTAGGATGATTCATTTGAGGGTTTTATTTCTGCTAATTTCTGAATCCACTTTCACCCGGGGGGGAAAAAAAAATTATATTGCAGCTTATATGGTTTTAAAACTAGAAAACTGTAATTACTTTCGTGCTTGAGTAGTTTCATTGAAATATGTCATAATCTCAGTACAGCTAGTATTATTCAGAAGAGATTTTTAAACCTGTAACTGGGTACAAGCTTCCTTGAGGTGCAAGGGCACTCAAACAAATGTATGGTCCACCTCCAATTGTAATAAGTCGAAAGAGTAAGTTTATGAACTTGTTTTCATCAGTAATTTTAAGAAGCAAGTGGTAGAAATGTGTTGAAAAGTTGAGATGTAAATTTCCTTAATCAAACTGCACTCTGATCAATTATGTTTTTCTTTCAAAAGTCACCCCATTCAAATAGTAAAGGTCAGAGGGTTAAATATGTAAATGCAATCAGCAGTGTATTCAAATTATCACAAAGTTTCAGCTCTGTTGCCATTCATGATAAACAATTGTACCAAATAAAATCTATAAATGTATTTTACATTAATGCAAAAGAATAGAGAAAAGGAAAAAAAATCCTATTAAATAAAAGTACAAGATTGAAAGAATTTAAAATAATATCAAAGAAATCCAAATTTAGTTGCACGGCTTCTTTGTGTTATTTCCCTTTTGCCCCATTTTTATAGCTAAACATTTGATACCAGCTTACTTCTGAAACTAAGAACTGGGCAATCAAAGCACCTCTAAATACTTTTTATGTTAAACTGAAATGCACTACAATTTAGTACTGACTAGAGCCATAATTTATGGGGGAATAACCTATTGTTCCTCCAAGCAATTCTGTAACCTCGGCCTGAGGGAAGATTCCCCACAACCTCCTTTCACCTTTCTGTGCACACCACTATGAAATGAAGCAAAGCTTCTCTTTACTCAGCTCTAATAGACATAGAGAAAAATTAGGCTGAATAATACAGTATGGATACAAATACATTTTTCCATACTTTTACCCAAATATAATATAGCTGTAGTTTTTCTTCCCTCTGCCCTTCTGCCTGGAACTATACGGTACTTGATTTCTTTCAGATATATGCCTGTAGAATTGATACATAAATTGTGCTTCTCAGAGAAAGAAAAGAAATAGTACAACATCCATGCTGATATGACAGTGGCAATATATGCTATAGTTTGTGACCATGAAAACTTCAGGGAGAATGCAGATCATCTTGTCCCATTTACCAGAGAAAGCCCCTTCTCACAGAGTCCTACTCTCATTAGAGAGCAATTTTTGTGCAAAACCAGCTAGTGCTGAGAACCTAATAGGCCACTGACCTTTACAATCTCCTTACTCATCTGATCCAGTTTCTGTGTTTCCAATATCTGAATCAGTGGTGAGAAATTAAATTGCACGTTATATTTTTTTTCAGTCATGACCAAGGACTTCGAAGGGTGTGGCAGAGGCTAAACTTAATTTCCTGGTGTATAACCACAAAGTAATGTGACAAAGTGGTGGTGTTGAAGACCAAGGTTAAAATGACACAATTCCCTCCTCTTCCAACATATATAAAAAAAAGAGAAAAAAGGAAAATGCAGTACTATTTCCTCAATAATTTAACTAATAGACTTGTTGCCTTAAATTTAGACACTGATAATTTCTAGAGTCATGTTATTAAGTTTTCTGTACTGTGAGCTGCCCTGCAAAAAGTTCTCCAGATTCTCAAGGCCAGGTGGTGGTGAAGGGCTGAAGGTGAGCCAGCCAACAAAGAGGCTCCCCCAGGGAGCCTTGTTACAGTTCTTGTTTACAAATAATGAAGTTTACAGTCTTGGATCATAATTCCTATAGATGTGGACTGTGGTATATGAAAAATGGCATGAGTTTACTGATCATCGGGTTTTCAAAGCTAGGACTCAGGAAATAGTTTTCCTGTTTTCACCTGTATTGATGCCTTTTCTTCCCTTAAGATACCTTTATTATTCTTTTAGGATTAGTGTTGGCACCAAGATCTACCAAAGAAATATGAACTGATAAATTTTTCACTTGTGATATGACAGATTACTTTCAATTTCGTTTTACTTGAAGAGCCTTCAAACTAAAAGGAGAGTGTTCATGTTGATACTTATTCATCTGGGCTTTTGTCATTAAAGTCATGCATCTGAACTCATCAGTATTCAAATACAATAGCTGGCTTAAGGTGCTGTTCAGGCTTTCAGGTGCCAGGGGAGTGGCTTTGGTGTAAAGTGTGAATAGAGCAGCAACGAACTTTCAGAATCAGGTGGTGCAGCTGTTATAAAACCTCGCTTCCCACTATTATTTATAATAGCCAAAAGACAGAGTAACATATGGAGGTGAAATTTCTGATGTGTAGGCCATGTACACAAATGTGATGCCAGGAGCTGAGGACTGAGGAATATGGCATATCACTGTAGGAGAGTTTTCAAAAGAGGCAAAAAGGAAAGAAATTTTGAAGGTGAGATAAATAGAATGGAAAATTTCTTCCCATATGGTACCTGAGAGATTTGAAGTAAGACAAAGTTAAGAATCAGTATTCAGAAGCATCATGTTGTTTTTCTATTTTTTTTTTCTCTGATCTTTGAAGATTTAGGAAAATACTTAGGGCTGACTAACTTCTCTAGGCAGTTGACATAAAAATACAGCTTTGCTTGGAACTGCATCATTAAGTGTATGAAGTTTTGTCTTACACTAAGTTAAAATTCTTCCTTCAGCGTCAGCCTCATAAAGTTCATATGTATAAATAAGGGACTGAAATTGTATTTATAAAAATACATAAAAATAGAGTAAAACTAGAATATTTTGAGGTAGGAATATCTGTCTGAAACATTTTGTACACTTCCAACAGATGCAAAGATAAATTGCCTCATTTAAGGAATAAAGCCATGTAAATACTATGAGAAATGGTGCCACTGGGGTTTAATAACTATCAAAATTTAGACATGTAACATAGTAATAAAAATGTCTGCTCTGGAGATGGTTGTAAAATCCACACAGATCCTTACTGCTATGTAATCAATTTAGTAATGCATGCACCCATAGAAAGTTATATTATCAACAAGGCTTTGTAAAATACACGATAAAGCTATCCACTATGTGTAATAAAAAACCCAAAACCTACAGAACTATATTCTTTTAGATTAAGAAAGCAAGGAGAAGTAAATTTCCTTTCTTCTCTGAAATGCTTTTTTAAAATATCATTTTCATTGCCTGAAGAAAACCAAATTAAATGCATTATGCAAAGCACGGGAAGAAATCTGAATCTAGGGAGAGACAGGGGAAATATGCTTCACATATTATTGTACATTCAAGAGATTTCATCGTTTTGATTTAGTTTATATTTGTGTAAGTTGCGTAGATTTTTATGATTGTTTTGAATTTAAGGTTTATAAAAGAATTTCATTATTATGTTTGCTAAGAAATGGCTGAGCATCATAAATATTGGCCCTATGAAGAAATATTACATGACATGACTCTCTATCACATTGCTTGTCTGAACTGGAGCCGTCACAAAACACAAAAAACATGCACATAACACCCCATCAGTGCTTCACTGCATTTTCGCTGTAAGACAATTTCATTATTTAAAGTTGTTAAATCATGAATGTAGGTGTTTTGTTTTTTTTTTAAATCTGCAGCACTGCTTTATAATTTATTTTTTAATTCATGTTCTCAATGAGTGAAGTTCAACTGCAGCTTTCAATCTGAAAAATAAGGCTTGACATAAAGTGTGAAGTGTAATAGAAGTGCATGCCCAAGAAGAGCAAATGGACAAGGAATTAGGAGGTGAGCTTGGCAGGATACTCAGTGCAAAAAGCAGAAAGAAATTTGATATGAAAGGTGTTAAGAAGTGAGCAATAGCATTGGACCTTAAAACAAGACAGGAAGAAAAGATAGAAGAAATGGATAGGCAGTAAATGAAGGGATGTGGAAGAAGAAAGATGGGAGTAATGAGGAAAGAGCTTAAACACAAAGTGAAAAATGAATTCTGCCAAGAGCTTAGCCATGAGGTGGAGTTTGATACATTTGTAGTACATGTGTCAGTAACTAAATATGCTTTTACTGATAACTAATTTTTAAGGAGTGAAAAACTTAATTTTAGCTTTGTGAAGTGTTTGTTTTGCTATGTAAATTTTGCAGCAGTATAATTTTTAAAATGCAGACTTATCATATATGTAGTTTTTAAAATGCAGGCTATTACACACTTACTGCACTTCTATTACTTTTTATAAATCTTAGCCTAAGGAAAGAATGAATGCTATGTTCTCTGCTAAAGCAAAGCTAAAAAATAGAAGCTAAAATAAAATAAAACTGTCACAGTTTTTTTTCTAGACAACCTGAACAAAAAATGTAGATCTCTTCCATGGAGGAACAATATGAATTGCCTCAGGTATCTGAAGAATAGGAAGAGAAAACTTACTAATGTAAAAATGCCTGTTGTTTTGTTTCTAGGTTCAGACATTGTTCAATGGTTAACGAAGAACTTATCTATAGAAGACCCAGGTAATTTGTTTTGTTTTCATGTCTGTAAATTCTAATTTGTTTTTTTTTAAATTATTGGTCATGACTTTGTTTTCTGCTGCAGCGGGGGTGGCCAGGCAGCCTTTGGCCAGTATAATTTCAGTAGCAAAGCAGACATCATCAAACCTTAGAAACCTTTGCTAAGAATCTGAGGGTATTGATTATCCATTGTGTTGGAGCAAGTCCCAGGAAGCAATGTGGTGGACAAAAATGAAAACGATAGTTCCTTTACCTAGCTTAAAATGCATTCAAGTTTGAGTCTATGAGTATTTTACTCGGTGTAATGCTAATAGTTCATTAAACACATGCTCCTGATGAATTTTTCAATATATAAAAAATAAATAGAACTAATAAAATACATTCTTGTATTGTTACTGAATGCTAATCTTAAATTTGGACACTTTTATGGCATCTTAAATGGAAAGTGAAATGCAAATAAAAGTGAAGTGAGGAAGAACAGTTCATTGCTTGATCAGCTGGATTGGGATGTGGAAGTAAATCTTTGGTTTCAAACTCTGCCACAGGTTTCTTGTGTGGCCAGCAGGAAACACCGTTTGGTGTATATCTGATATTTATTTCCCTGTTCTATAAGAATCTTGTTACCTGATCAGAAACTTTCCATAAAGGAATTATTTCTAGTAAAGAAGGCTGAATGGTAAAATTAAAATATTCTGTGGAAATTCCTATTATCTTTAGGTTAGAGGAAAGATAATCTTCCTTCTTTAAGGAATGATAAAAAAATACTTTTTTTCTGGCTCTGTTTCAGACTTTTGGAAGTGGAATTTCTATTTTAGTTTGGTTTTTTGTTTGTTGTTTTTTTATTTTGTTTCATTTTAAAAATGTGTTTTTCTGTCATATAAGAAATCAAAGTACAACCATTGTAGAATTCCAGCAAAAGGCAAATCAATGTGTTTAAAATAGTTCCTCATTCCTCATAATGTGATATTTGCAAGTAGCCAGTTCACAACCTTTTGAAAGGTTTACATGAAAAAAATCACCAAATATTTATAATTTTATGTAACTTTAAACAGTGTCATGTTTGCTTCCTGAAGATAATGTGTAGGTTGCCAGCGATCTAAGCATGCTACTGTATTTCCAGTTGTCAGCTACAAAACACTCACCTATCCGTATCTGAGTTAGAAAGATTGTGGTTCTGTGTTTATTTGATACGGAAGCTTTAACATTTATTTGTCAAACCAGAACCGTTAGGCTGTCATTCAGATTACCAGGTTGTTGCAAAATGGGGAAGAGAAAAAAACCTTAAACTAAACAAAACCTGTTCCCCTGGTTCCTTATGTTCATATCCAGTTAAAATTTAACAAACACACAAACTACTAATGTGTAACCAGAACACCACAGTAATTTAACTTAAGCTGGGTTTTATCCTCTCACATTGCATGGATGGAAAACCACTATCCATAATGACAAAAATGTCTTATGTGTATTGGTCTTAGTCCAAAGTCAGCTATCTGGAGCTGGCTGAATGCAAATCTTCAGAAAGAAAATAGCCCTAAATGCTTTCTTTGGTAATGCTTAGAATTGCGAGATAGCAGAGAACCTGACAGATGGTGAGCAAGAGCCATTCACACGACAAAACTTCTGAAAATGTTCTGTTTTATAAAATGTTTAGGCATGTGGCTTTTTGTTCCAGTTCTAGAGAAGACAATGTAGAATTTCCTGTGGAAAAGCCCTTAATTTCTGTGATCTGTTGTCACAATAATTTGGGTTTCCCATATCTTCTGTCTGCTTTTAACCAATATGTCTGGGTCTTACTTGGCTGTATTTTAAAACTCCCCCATAAGGTTCCATTTCAAAGCTCTTGTGAACATATGAAGTTTTGTGATGCAGAAATAAATAATGCTTCAGTTTGCACTGAAAATTATCATCTCCATCTGATTCTGATATCAGCCCCATACCTGTAATAATAAGCTAAAGTAGGCCTTGGATCATGTATTTTAAGAGTAGAATATACTCTGTCCAGAAAAATGTAAAGATCATTTGCATACCTCATCTACCAGTGGTGTGAACTACTCATGCAAGGAAGGCATGCAAATTGTGATTTAAGGGGTAAGCAGACAGATTCACAGAACCTCAGAACAGCCCAGGTTAGAAGGGATCTCAAAAGATCATGTGGTCCAACCTTTCATGGGAAAGTGAACCTGAATGAGACTATCTAGCACTCTGTCCAGTCTCATCTTGGACTCCTCCAGTGATGGGGACTCCACCATATTCCTGTGGAGATTGATTGTTCTCACTGCAAAAAAATTCTTTCTTATACCATGATGAAACCACTTTCTGTGCCTTATCCTCTGCCTTATCCACTGCCCCTTATCCTCTCAGTGTGGCTTCTTGTGAGGAGAATCTCCATCTGTCAAGTACTGGAAAACTTTAGTGAGGTCCCACCCTAGGCCTTCTCTTCTCCAGGGTGAAAACACATGACTCCTTCAGTCAATTTGTTCTTTAATAAAACACAGGATTAGTAAGAAGGAAGTGTCATTATTGACACTACCGTACATGATTTAAAAAAAAAAAGTCGTATTTTGTAGTGCGGGTTTTTCCTTTGTTTTGCATAGGGAATACAACTCCAATACCATTTGTGTGGGAATGAAGTAGTCTGCTTTATGGATAGTGGGAAAACATAAAGCAGAAGAAGGTCTGACAGCAACATTTGCTTTCACTGTAAAGCTTTCATCTGGAGATAGCAATTGTCAGTAAAAAATGGTTACAAGTTGGAACTTGTTAACTGCCAGTCAATAAATCCCTGCAATTTTTTCATAAATGGAAAATAATTTTCAGTGGAAGATTTGTAAGAGTTTGACTTGCTGCAGTAAATCTCCATCAAAAAAATAAGGTAGACATGATAGGTGGATTCTGCTAAAGTATACCAGATTTAAAGTTATTTCAGTGGAGCAGAGTAGAGCTTGTGCCCAGAATAGCTGGACACAAGGTAATATACAGTTGCTGTAATATTGTTTGCTTTTCAATATGTCCTTAAAAATATTTGTGTTTCAGCCTACAACTCAAAATTTCAAGTAACAGAAATTGTCTAAGTTATTTTTAATAGGGAAGTTATAAATATAAGCATGATCTCAACCTGAAAAGAAGCAATTAACTGAGTTTAAGGGCTTGTGGTTTGGCATTTAGATATTTGTTTGCTGAACTGACCATTACAGGGTAAGTGCTGGCTCTTCACTGATGGTGCCAATTACCCTTAATGTGGAAAATCTACTCTGGTTTTCTACATTGTGTTTTTATTTTTTGAATGGTAATTAATAACGTGAAATGTACCAGACTGACAAGACCAGAGACTGAAGTGCTTTTAATCCTTAGTAAGAAACAAAAAGGATAAACGAGCTGTTTTAAAGGTATGGGTTCAAATTGCCAAGAGACTAATCCTGTACTTGATTCTTGCACTGATTTCTTTGGTGTCCTTTGGGCAAACACTTGATTTCTCTATTCCATAGCTTTCAGCATGCTAATAGTAATTCATGCTGTTTTCTGCTAAAGGAGGAAGAAAAGTATCAGTTTTTCAGTCTTTTCATGATGAAATGTGTGTTATTCACAAACGCGCATTTTATCGTAAATTCAGCCCATGAATAATTTCTATCTAGGTGTCTCAGAAAGCACCTTTAAGAGTAGATAACAGGTTTAGCCATTGTCCTTGTGTTTCTTTACAGTACCTTTACTCCTGAGTGTTGCCTATTTAATTTGCTCATAGCTGCAAAGCCAGCTGGATTTGCCTGGAGGCACTTTATTATCGGATAGTTGCTCTAGCAAAGCCACAGTACCGCAGTCAGCTCCAGAATGCACAACCTTTGCATTCAGACTGCCTTGCTCCAGATCATTTAGGCAGTTTCTTGAAGTAGTTTGCTACTGTTCTTGGTCATCAAGAATTACACTGAAGTCAAAAATATCTGTGACTAAATCTAATTTTTAAAGTTATAAAACAAGACTGTACCTTGGCATGGATGCCCACCTGTGTTTTTCAACTTCAGGTTTTGCCAGTAGTCTTTGCACTTAACTAGTGTAACTAGTCTGTAACTAGCTGCCCACCATCAGCCCTGTAAACTGTGTTCACTGATGCAGTGCCATAAGAAGGGAGGACTCAGTAGCACATCATCTATTTATGTTTCTTCCAGTTTTCCCTCCTTTGCTTTGTAGTAAAATCTCTCTCCAGCAGTGACCATACTAATAATGACCTTGATAACACACAGTACTTGCTTGAAAGAGTTAGAAGAAAAATATTAGGGTTTTGATTTGAGTTTGTGAAAGCATACTTGAAAAATCGTTCAGCTTTAAGTTGTTTGTGCCCTTTCTGCATACATATGCAGGAAGGTAGCAGCAAAGAGCAGGAGCCAGACAAGATGTTCTAAACAATTGCCATCTGGGATACACCGCCAGACAGCTGCAAGTAAAAGGGAGGTACTTCCAGAGTTTGCTAACAAAGAAAAGAGTCTCTTATGAAAAGGAAGAAAGAAGGGAATGGAAAGGTCATGCTTATCTTTGCAGCCTTTGCATTAATCAAAATTTGTGGAAGAGTAGAATGCATCAGCTTAACTTACCAAAAACACCCCCAAAAAGCCAATAAAGGTAATTTATACTGCCTGCACACGTACTATAATCCTCACACTGGGAAGCTAGGGACACCAAGACACTCATTTTTCATATGCCTAACAGAAACTCAGGCACACTTTGTTCGATAGGCAAGCTTCATGAACCTTTGTCAAGTCTAGTGTAAATAACTTCCTTACTTTCCTCTACTGGGTAAATTTGATCTGAACTTGTCAGGTCCTGTAACATTTAAATGTAATAATGACTTCAATTTCAGATGAACTAAAAGAAATAAAAACAAAATTCTGCTTCATAAGGGAAAATGTCAAAATATACAGACACTACTTCAATACCAATAGTATTAATGTTTTGATTCTCATGCAAAAAATGTATGGGTCAGGTTTCCTTTAATTATGTGTACCATAGGTGGTACTTACCTGTGTGCGGCAATCTGTGGACTTCTAGCCACTGTTAAGTGCAATTGTAAATGTTCATGTGAAGAGATTACTTTATTTGCCTAAAACCTTTAGAGAGATTTTGGACATGGTGAACAGAGGTGTACTGCCTGTACAATTCAGCTGTGACAGGATAAATCAGATTTAATGGTTTCATGTTTTTCCACTGAAGCTTTTTCCAGTTTAGTGTAATCTATTACCCTGTGTAGACTTCATATGTTAGGAGTGTTTCCCAAGAGCACATAGACCAGCAGGGCCAGCCTGTAGTAAGCTGTTGTTCTACATATGTGCCAGTACTGTTTGAACATTTATGTAGTCGCTCTTAAACATGATTAATATTTTCCTAGTTTGGCCATTTTATTTTCTTGCTTATAGGTAGGTGGTAGGCTACATCAGTACTCATTTCCAATTTTCTATCAAGGAGCAGTCATTTCTTTTGATGTGTTTAGTAACATGGCAGCCAGTTAAAAAAATGAACAGTTATTTACATTTACAGGGGAGATACAGAATTTGTAGTATTGATGCAAAGAGTTCATGGTATCAGTGGCAAATAGCTTCCTTCACACAGCAGATAGGTCAAACTATTGCAACCTGTTCCATCAGGCTAAGCATAAAATTTCTCCTCCCTTATTGTCTTAAGGTAGCAATTATTTTACAAGATTCCATATAAAATATTTTATGTTTTCTTTCATCCTAGCCATTAAGTAATTTCATAAACTTTTACATTACCTGTGAAGTGTAAATGAATTGCATCTGTTTAATTTATAAAGCAATGGCCATTTTGAAGTAATGGATAAAGGGGACAAGTATGGAATTTGCTGCCATGTAGCATAACTTGCTGTATAATGGTAAGAATAAAATGATAGTACTGGTATTGGTAGACTAAGTATACATGTTCTGTAACATTGTTTCTGTGACCATCCTGTTTGCTATTGTCAAAAGCATATTAATTCAAAATAGATCTCTTTTGGTTCTAATTAGTCTTTCAGCAACCTGGTTTGGTGAAAGGTGTCCCTGACTGTGGCAGCAGGGTTGGAACTAGGTGATCTTTAAGTTCTCTTCCAACCCTAAGCATTTTATAATTCTATGATTTGACTATAACTCCTGTGCCATACAAGTTTTCTGTAAATAACAGAACTCTGTTGATGCTTGCTTTCCTTGGGTTAAAAACAAGTTGTCAAATGAGTTTTTAAATTTCCTTTTTCTTAATACTAGCCCTGATTCCATGGTGAAGGCTTCAAAAGGTATTTTTTTAATAGAAAATAATTCATGCCTTTAATATTAAAGTCTACAAATTCCACTCAGAATTATTTTCAGTAGGAAGCGCGATACCTTCACATGACATTCGCTCCTTCATCCTTTGTTTTAATCATTAAAGGTGAAATTCCCAACTATGCAGAAAGTTGGAGGTTTTATCTTTAATTCCAAAAGATACAAGATTTAACTAGGTGCCTTCTAAAATAGGATTAGATGTAACATGGCCTTAAAGCTATATCTCAGGCTAAAATCCAAAATTTAGTTTCTAAAAAGTGTCTGATACCCAGTTAGATTTTAAAGGTTTAAACAAACCAACAATCAGCATTTTCTTCCCAATTCAGAAGGCAGCATGGACTTTATTTCACTGAAGTCTTTAAGAGTCTTATTGAGTGAAGAGTAAGAAAAATGTACTGAATAGCATACAAAGTACAGATTAGAAAAATAAATCTGAAGAAGCCTACTCAGATAAAAAGCTAATGCTAAACCTGTTACCTGATCAAGATAATAGAATCTGAAAATTCGGTAAGCACTCATTTCAAGTAATTTAATTGGAAAGAACTTCAAATGCTCTGTTACACCAGTTGAAGGGACTTATTTCATCCTTTCTTTCACAGAACAAAGCAGGCTTTAAGAAATCTAAATTTCACAGTTGAAATCTTTACCCATGAAGTTACCTCAAAGTACATATCTTCATCATAAAGTTCTATAAAAGATGTGCTATTCGAAACTGATACTGGCTTCTTCCAAATGATTTATAAAGTCTGGAAAGCTTTATAATCATTTTTTAGAATCAAGCCCCAAATTGGGCAATTTTTGTTTCTTAGTTTTCTTCAAAAATTCTCCACATTGTTCTTGTAAGGAACCTGGTATTCCTAAAGTGGGTAGCTCCTTCCAGGTATTGTATGAAAATCTTTTCCTTGATGCCATCACTCAGAATATGGAAACAATATTTCAGCACAAGGTAAACATAGGTAAAACTAGTATTAATTTCCTACTGAGGCATCAGATTTTCAAAATAACAGGCTTTGGATCCCAAATCCTGCCAATTCAAAAATATTTTGTGTTCTCCATCCTGTCTGCTTGCATTGTAAGTCTCCACACTAATAGCAGCATCATCAGAGATTATTATTGTCTTTGTTAATAACAATAAAACATATATTTATTGAGCTAGCTAAGGACAAAAGTCAAAGGAAGACCCCTAGAAAATACATGCTCTTCCAGGGAGAGTTCTGCTAACTTTTAGAAATATAGCTCAGTAGTTAATTGCATAAATTAAATTATAATGACCTTCTTAATAAAATATTTTATCTCATTTCTACTAAAGTTACTAGGAATTTTTGTGCTTTTCTTACTGTTTGTCAGCCTCCTTCCGAACCTTTGGGATCATACCAAGTTTTGGGGGTTTAAGAGGAAGAACATTTACTAATTTCCAATTCACAGTGGCATAATTAATTAAAAACAGCTAAATAACTGTCTAGAGACTTCATTAGATTTCTACTTCCTTGTTTGCCAAAGAACTGAGTTATGTAGTAATGGAAAGTGCAAGTAGGTGGAAGTGAGATTTTAAATCTGGACAACTTAATTGAATAAAAGCACTTGAAATCCTATTTCATCTTGCCAACAGCTGCTTCATCTATTTATAGTCGAGTAAACATAAATGTTTTGATATTTACATGTCTTATGCAGTATTTGATGACCGGAAGAATAATGTAAGGCTGCCTCTTGATGTTTTTAGCAATTGACCTTAGGAGGGTTTTAAGTTTTCCATAGCACATTTTTCCATAGAGAAATACTGCTGTCCACACAGAAGGAGTGATGGTTCAAGATCAATTACTGCACAAAGAACATTGCATGCCATTTCATCTTGGACAGAATAATATTTCCTAAGCATTCGCTCATTTTTTTCAATAAACTATTCCCTCTTTTTCTTCCTTTTTTTTATCTCCTTTTTTTTTTTTTTTTTAATTTCCATGGTTCATGCTTCAGTTTTACTGCACAGAATATCCTCTGATCCTCATTTGTTTGTCACTGCTGGTTGGATCTAATTCATGTGTTCTTCTCCATTCAGATGTTCTCCCTCTAATGTTTCTCCCTTTTTCCAGTTTCACTGTTTGTATTCTGCTCTTGTATTCTACTCAAATTTGATAAATTTTCACAATTTTCATTGTTTGAGTGGCAGGGTGGGTTACAAGAGCCATGTCTACTGTGGTTGTGTAGCTACAAGACCTCATTTGGCTTCAGAACACTTGGATCCACAAAATATAAAATATCTAGTGTCAATACAATTTAATTTTTATGACTGATAAAAAATTACTGTTTTCACTAAAACTGAAGCTCAAATTAATTAAAATAAATCCAACCAATAGAAAGACTATTCACCTCAGTTAGGCATGCAGAAATTATTACAAGTAATTTACATTTGCTTTTGAAAGTTTGCTTCTTAATTACTTTATGGTAATAGTTCATGGTAATAGTTCAGGTAAACTGGAAAACTTAACCTTTTAATAGCTTTTAAGCTTATTAGAGATGTGAAATATTTGCCTCTTGAAATTGTAGAATTATTTACATCATCAAATTCAACCACTAGCATGAAATTGAAAAAAGCAAAAATATTCAACAGCCATTATGTCCTGGTAACTGTGGGTTAGAATCATAGAATTATTAAGACTGGAAAAGACCTCTAAGATCATTAAGTTCAACTACTGACCACTTGCACTGCTACTAAACCATGTCCCTAAGTGCCACATCTACACATCTTTTAAATACCTCCAGGGATATCAGCACTTCCCTGGGCAGCCTTGTCAATGCTTGACAACCCCTTCTGTGAAGAAATTTTTTCTCATATCCAATCTAAATCTCCCTTGGTGCACCTTGAGGCTATTTGCTCATCCTATTGGTTGTTGTCTGGTGTAACAGACCAACCCTCACCTGGCCACAACCTCTTTTCAGGTAGTTGTAGAGAGCAATAAGGTCCCCTCTGAGGCTCCTTTTCTCCAGGCTAAACCTCAGCTCCTTCAGCTGCTCCTCATAAGACTTGTGCTCCAGATCTTTCACCAGCTGCATTGCCCTTCTTTGTACACAGTCCAGCACCTCAAACTCCTTCTTCCTGTGAGGGCTTAGAATTTATTATGTGGGTGTGCTTCTGTCTTGTGGTTTGTTTTCTATTTCTTTCCTAATAATTCATTGTTTGCTGCCTGAGATTTGAGCAGACATTTTCACAGAATCTCATATAGCACTTCTAGTCTCTCTTGAGCAGCAGAAATTACTTTGCAGCTACTTACTGGGCATGTGAACCTGCGGTGGGGAGGTTCATATTTTAAATGTTTAACACTTGATGTTTAACATTTGATGTTGTATTGTCTAGTGAATCAGCACCATGAAGTACTACATCTCCTCACAATTCAGTTTTTGCTTACCTCACTAAGGTTATACTTTCAGCAAATTTTTATCTGATGTAATATCATCATTCACACCCTTCTGTAGATAATTTCGGATGATAATGAACAGTTCAGGAACTACTAAACACAGCTACTGTGGTTACCCTCTCTTCAGTGTGATAACGGATCTGCTGTGCCTGACCTTTATTCCCACCTTTCTACCTATTGTTTTTCCCATGTTCTGCTTAATATCTTAGGAAAACATTTGGAGGAATCATGCCAAAAGCTCCCTGGGAATCCAAGATAATATGTTAACCAGATTTTCATAATCTTATACATTCACTAATTCCACATAAGAGCACTCACAGAGTTGTCAGACATTGCACCCATCAACAAAAGTTGTCCTGAGTCTCCCTTTTCTATTGCACTTATCTTTATTTTCACTCATTCTAACCTTTATTCTTATCATGTTGTCTGTATGGACGTCAGTTGTATTAATTTCTTTTTTCTGGATGTCTTTTTAAAACCTAAGGAGATATTTTCCAGCTTTTTCCCTTTAGTACTGAAGGTGATTAACTAATAAATTACACACTATGATTAAAGTTCAGCAGTTTAATATTTAACTTGCCTTAAAACACAGATTGACTATTATGTTGACCCAGAGAGATGCTTTTGTTCATTTTAGCAATTTATTTTAAAGCCTTTGATAGTTTTTTCTGCTGCTGTTGTCATCAGTGCTATCTCTTCCTTCCACTTTTAGATTCTGCCACTACAGAAGATATAGGTCATACATTTAGGCCTCTTCTCTTTTTGTAGGAAAAAAAAAGCACTTTTGAAAGAGTTTTCTTTGAGCTGTTCTTGCCAGTTAATATCTGTCAGTATTTCTGTATTTTTAATAGCAGAATTTGTCTGGCTGAACTGATAGTTCTCTAGAATTATCTGTGTAAATCCCATGCAATGCAGCGAAGTGAGCACTGGGGGTGGGGAGGACAATAGGAACATGGGATTGCATAAAATGGACTTTTGCAACATTGGGAAGTTTGCTCTCATCTTTCATTTTGATGATGACAATGTAGTATATTTTACTTACCAGTCAAAGAAATGAACTATAAATAGCAGACAAAGAGAACTCTTTAAAAGTGGTCCTATTTGTAATAACTGCCTTGGGGATTTTTGTGTATGTGCATCCAAGGTAACTGTTCTGATTACATGGGGAATCACATTCCTGTTATTCTCTGGAAAAGCAACCTCCACATTCTTTGTTGTAACCCTGCCTGAGCTTTGCTGGTACTTTTGCTTGATGTGTTTCTCAATGACACCAATTTACTTATAAAGCTTTTAACTCCTGGTGGACTTTAAAATCACAGCATTCTTCCTATAGGAAAAAATACATTATTTTCAGCATTTTATGCTCTCAGTTCACTGGAGGTATGAAAAGTCTTATAAAGAGGATTATATTCTTTATTGTATTGAGTGCAGTGAAAGAGGCAGTTACTTTTCTAGCTGTGGCTGCTGCATGTTCTTTGTATTTTCTGATCTGCCTGGTCAGTAGTGGGTGTTCTGTGGTTATGGTGGCAATGCATCACAATGATACAGAGTTAATGGTTAGTGTAGTAGCAATTCATATTAAAACAGAGTTAGAGAGTAAAAAAGTGTCATGATTCATCTTAACTAGCAGTAATCCTTGCAAGAGTTAGTGCTGCCTATTGCTTACCCTCATCCAACTTCAAAAACTCCACAGTAGCTGATGTCGCTCTGATTCAACAATATTATCTTCTGTAGTTCCTTCAGGAACAAATAATTTGTGCACTAAAAAAGCTTGTGCCCTCTTTGCTATTCACTGCCCACAAATTCAAGTGGTTCATCAACCACTCTAGTTATTCACGCGCTCTGTATCTGCCAAGCCTTAAACACAGGTCTCCTCCCTTGAAACCCCATCCCAGATATATAGCTAGCTGTGGCAGTGCCCAATGGTCATATGCTTTGAATGTGCTCTTGTAAAAGATCCTGTGCCTGTGGTGTCCAAACACAGCTGACTGAGAAAGGAGTTGACAGGCTGCCAGCTGTGCCTTGCCTTGAGTGGGACAAAGAAAGGGAGAAGCAGTGACACTGTGGTGCAGCCAGGAAAGTGTGCCATCATACAGGGCACCATGTTTGAGGCAATTGGGATGTAAAATGCATTTCGTAGCTGATACTCACATGCACAAATTCTTGTGTGTTGTGGAGAATGAATTACATACTTCCCCACCAAATATTTGCGGGCCAACAATTTGATCACACGTTTGCACACTCAGCCTCTGGAGCTGAAGAAAGCAGGAAGAACTGCTGTGCTAGCAGCAACTGGCAAGTAGTATACACGAAAACCTGAAATAATAGCATAATAATTACACTACTGAATAGAAATAGTCTATGTCCAATATTTTGGTTGTTTTACAGATGCTTGAAACTGGGGAACATGATTTTGTCTGAGAAAATTTTCAAAAGCAGTGTATTTCCAGTAACTGGATTTTTTGTGAATATTTTTTTTTTGTTTTGTCTTTAGCAGGTTTGCTCAAAAGGGTGCTCATATGACTTTAAATACTAGCACAGAGTTTCATATTGGAGGGGCGAAGGAGTGAAGCGTTCGGAAATGTCTTACCTACAATTTCAGACAGTCACTAGGGAAAGCAAGACACACAGGTTTTGATTTTCTCTATTTTGCCTTAAAGATGCATGTTAATCAAAGCTCAAACTAAAAAGTTGCAGTTTCAGAGGAAGAGCCAGCGGGAAAAACAGGAAACCCATACTTCAAAGGAGTCTGCATTTCGCCCTTCTATCATTTCAATTTAAAGAGACAAGAGATATCAGTAATAGAAGAGCAAGAAGTCCATGATTTGTGCAAAATTGAAAATAGAAAAATTCAAGATCAGTAATAGTTGCATCAGAAGAAAAGTTTTATAAATGCAGACTTGTATTGTAAGTACAGAGCTAAATTCCACCAGCTGAAGGTCTGATTGCTGCTGTGACATTGGTAGGTACTTTAAAAAATTGAGATGAGACATGACAGGGGAACTATAAATACAATTTTAAACACATTCAGGACACTTTTCATGACTGCATTCTGAATGAACTGAGACCAAATCTAGTGATCAAATTGTGCCATATTCTGTTTTGCCTAGTAGTTAAGTCTATCTGTTTGTTACAGCTTGGCTGGATTTCTCACTGTGTCCAGTTTGCCAAACAAACACCCCAAACAAATATTTCAGAGGTGAAGTTATAGCACTGCTCAATGCCAGCACCTCACTCCTTATTGGTCTGCTTCATGAGACTTCAGGTTGCAACTCCATAATTTTTTTTTTTTTTAGTTTTTGGTCAACATGAAAGCTATGGTGGTCACCTCAAGTCATTACATTTTGAGGTCTCAGCGGTCTGCTTTTCAAGATACAATTTTATTAAGAGAATAAAAGGAAACTTTAATAGGAGACAGCAATGGATCAACTGAAATCCAAGGGTAAACAATCAAATTAAAAATTTAATAGGCAATGCTGAAAAAGTTTTCAAGAGGAGGGTTTGTGTATGGCTAGCAGTGAGATGCAACTTCTTTTTCAAGGTCTAACATCTTTTTTTTTTTTCTTTTCCCTGACTTGAGAATTCTTTACTTTCTTTTTTTCTTTTTCTAAATTTCTTGGAGAAGTCTAGGTGCAGCTAAGTCCACTTAGTCTCGGATTCGGTCTAACGTTTAAAGGGTTATAATACAAACAGGTTTGGCTAGAGATGTGTAGGTTTACAGTCTTTGGCCTTGCAGAATTCACAATTACCAAGCAACAAAGCATCTATGTAACTGTTCTAGGATTTTATCTCTGTGTTTGACTGGATCTTAGTGCATTTTACTTATCTGTCCAAAAATGTTCCCCACCTTCAGGCTGGATGTGCTCTGCAGGTGTCCTGCTGGGGATGGGTGAGGTTGGGGGAGGGTTTGGAGGAGGGTGGGTTTCCATCCAGAAACTATCTGCAACCTCAGGAGACCAGTTTGCCCAGTTGGACCAGTCTTCAGAAGCATTTTATATCCTTTTGCAAGCTGATGTGGACGAAAGTTAATCACGAAAATCTCATCTCCCCATATCTGAAATCCATTAATTATGTGAGCATCCAGAAGTTCCTTCTGAAATACCCACCTGGAGTTCTTATCTTAGGACACTGCCCATCAGAGACAGTGGCAGAAAGAGGTGTGGTGCAGTGGAGGATGCACAAGGCATAATGATCTTTCATCACTCTCACAGTCCCTGTTTTGCTGGGTGCTTTTGTGAGGAAAAGAGTCAATGTTTCAGGTGTGCATCATTGTTTCTAGGCTTGAAATACACCCCATGGTATAGATCAGCTGAACTGGAAGGGTGGACATTATCATGCCTTGGGCAGATGGGGACTCATGGCCCATCTTTGATATGTTTTCTTCCTTACCCTGATAAGTGATGCTCCTACCAACGCCTCTGTCTGGCTGATGGCATCAGCAGCCACTGTCAAGGGCAACTAAAATCCTACCTATTTAGGCAAACTGCTGTGTTGACAGATAACTTGGGTTTGGGTTTTGATGGGTATCTTGGAATCAAGTATGAATCTCATTTTAACTGTATTGTGGTAAATAGTTCCTCTTCCTTCACCAACTGTTTTGTCCTCACTGAAATGACTCTCACTGAGTGCTGCTCCCCTTGCAAATTTGATCATTCAGGTGGCAAAAAAGAGGGGGTATTATAGTGTTGTGGGTGTTCAAGAACTTTCCTAGCTGTTTTATTTTCTCTTTTTTAAACACCACAGTCAGGCCCAGGGAGTAAGTCTCTCCTACGCTTTGTGTCAGTGTGAGAGGAAGGTTGTATTTTATTACTCTAACTTAATGCTTTGCAACTTGTGTTCAGACTGGCAATGAAATTACAACAGGAGTGAGGTGAGAGTAAGCGATAAAGTCTTGGCATTCGACACTTACAATGAATGTGTTCTTGTTAAGTTCTGACTCATTAATTCTGCTGTGTGGCTTAACAATGCACTTCAGTACTGTGATGGATTTAAGATTCAACAAATAGAATAATAAGATTCAACAACCTAGAATAATAAACACTTTATTGTCCAGTGGAAAGGGAAGTTTTAATTTGTTTGACATTTTTGTATCAAAAATGTAAGAAAAACTGGCAAGTTTGGGTTTTTCCCTGTTTCTAACATCATATAACAATCTTCAGGATGCAAAATGCCCCAAGTCATGTTCCTTCTAAGAAATCTTTCTCCAGGATTGAGCTGCACAAGAGAACATAAAACAGACTACGAAAACCTGACACTTGAAAGTGGAGCACAACTGGAAAATACCCTATTTTTCTTTTCTCAGTCCCTCAGAGATTACTGGAGGGCACTTTAGATGTTGCAAAACACTTTAGATGTTGCATAACTATTATGGTATGATACAATAAAGAGTAAACATAAATATATAGACCACATCACCTGTAGACCTGAGATGTGTAAGGAAAAGTAGAATCCACACTGATCACTGAAAACATACCCGTTAAGGCATTTCAAAGCACAGAAACATGTTGATTTCAAAGAAAAACGAGGAACATTTATCCTTTTTAATCCCCTCCTGTGGACATTATCATAAGAAACATCTTGTTCCACTGATACTATCATACCCTGCAATTTAAGATGAACAAACTATCATCATCAGTAGCTATTACAGTAAGGAGAAAACTGCATTATGTTTAAAAAGAAAATAAAACCAAAACTCAACCACCAGAGTATGTTTTTCATTCTTTTGATTTCATCAGGTTTGGATTGTCCCAAAGCACTGAAAATATCTGACTCTCTTGTATAACAAAGTATATTAAAAGTGACTGGCATTTAATCTGTCAAGATCACTGTCTTGTAATGGCACAGCAGATGGTTGGGCAATATTACTTCTCACAGAAATGATTGCTAATCAATCTCTGTACATGTGTTGTTCACTTCACCCACTCAGCTAAATAAAGTTCAACAGCAGAGTGAACCATGGAATTTTTAGCTTTTTCTGAGCTTTTAACCCAGCAATAGCGCACACATTAAGAATCAAACCTACATCCACAGCAGTATTTTGATTTTATATAAAATACTTTGTATCCTGTTGAAATGCAACGTGCTCATAAAGATGCATTTCTGTCTTTCACCTGAGGCATTTCTTTTCCATTAGCTGTTATAGCTCACAACACTTTCCTCTTTTTTTGGCCATAAAAATTAAAACAGTGGTTTGAGTAAATTTGTTTTTCGAATATGCTGTTCCACTTTTCCACAGCATAACTACTAGGAAATATATCTGGAACCTTGGCTCAGATAATTGATGTCTTCAAAGTAAGATGCCAAGAGCAGAGGAAGCTGAAATCTACTCTGTTCTACCAGAGTCGATTGTGCTCTGTTTCCCTCAGATTTTTTATATGATGTCTCTGGCTGTAGTTTTTATTCATTGTATAGTAGTTGAATTATGCCTTCAATTTGAATTTTGCCTTCTCGATGAGGCTATCTGGGTGCAACTGAGAAGGTAGTTCACGCTGCATATTCTTATACACAGTGACTGAAGATTGGGAAATAATAGTTGTGTAGAAAACACATTTCTGCATGCATCCGTGTACACTTACCATCTAAAAAAATCCAGTATTTTTTTTGCTTTTATTCTTTTCCTCCAATTTTTTTTAAAAAATTATTCTGAATATGTATAAACATTACTCTTTTTACTTGGCAACCTTTATGTCTAAAAGCATTTCTTTCAGACTTCTTTTTTTCTCTTTAACTAATCCACTTCATAGAAGTTTTTGATGTTCCTAATCTACATGTGCCATTTTTCCAGATGAAATGTGCTTCTTAAGTGAAAATCCTCTAACTTCACATGCAGGAATAGCTGGGGGATACAGAAGCTGTCTGAATTTAAATTCTAAGGATTTAGACATGTTGGATTAGTCTGCTGCTGGCTCCATTTTCTTTTTCAAGCTCATGGTTTTGTTTCCTAAATCCTACTGTTCTACTTCATTGGCTTCACACAGTAATTTTTCTGTCTGATTTTAGCAAATTGAGATGTATATCAAAGCGTTTCCTTTGTTGTGTCTGTAATACACTGGACAACCTCTTGCTCAGAGATTAGAAACATCCCAAGAGCTGAGTTTTCTTTCTATGTTGTAGTTCTACTGTTACTGCACAGAGAGCAGTAGCATTAGTCCTCTAGCAGCCTGGTGTGAGACAGACATACAGTCTTGTGGACATAATTCACTGGGTATAATTTTGTTACCCTCAAAGTGTAAGCCTGCAGTGGATCTTAGATTGATATTAAAAGGGTATATTTGTGCATTTATATTTATGTAATGCTGGACTAAGCTGATGGAATGATAGCCATAAAAAATGAAAATTAACTGTCAATTAAAGAAAAAAAAAGTGATAAATTTAGATGTCCATATTAATGCTTAGTGGCTAAAAGGAACAGAAGTACACGTTAACATTGAGTTGGTATAGATTCATTCCAGCTGAATGAGACTACCTGAGGTAAAAGTATAACCACCTTGCTCTCCATACAGAGCTTGAGAAGAGATGCAGGCTGCTACTGGGAAAAATTTAGATCTTAAATAACTTCAATTGGCTTCTGAAAAAGGCCAGGTCACTCTTTCCATTTTTTCATAAAGAACTAGTCGTGACTATATACTTGTGTTTATGACTCAGTGGTCAGTGAAATACAAGCTCTTATTCCTACTGTAGCCAACCTTGCCTGGAATACAGGCTGTTCTGGCAGGAGGTTTCAAACAATTTCTTCTCCAGTTGTCTTCATCCCTTTTTTAAGCTCTATGTTCCATTTCTGCTTGACCACCTAGAGTCACAGATTAGTAATATAATTCAGGTTGAGAGGGACTTCAGGAGGACTCTAATTCAACCCATTTCCCAAACTAGTGTCAAGTGTAAGCTCAAAAATGTTGCCCAGGACTTTATCTGTTCAGGTCTTGAAACCCTGCAAGGATGCAGATTGCACAGTGTCTCTGGGCAGTCTCTCCTGCTACTTGCCTGAAAGTAAGAACTATGCCTGCTTTAATTTATTACCATTGTCTATTTATTTATTTAGTTAGTTATTTAGTTAGTTAGGTAGTTTGTTTTATTGCCATGCAACCCCATAAAGTTCTTGGCTTCCTCATTTTGAAGTCTCCTTTTAGCCATTGGAAAGGTACTCCTAGACACACCCAAAACATTCTTTTTTTCAGTCTGACCTAGCCCAGCTCCTCCAACCTCTCCTCATAAGGTGCATTCTCCAGCACCAGTGATCTTGGTGAACTTCCACTGGACTCACTCCAAGTTTGTTGATGTCTTTCTCATACTGGAATGGACATGTTATTCATAACTGGACATAGTAGTCCAGATGTGGTCTAAAAATTACTGGGTAAAGGGAATTAATGTGAGCTCCTTGTGATCTTGAAAAAATATTACAAGTCAGAATCTGGGAAGAACATGAAACAAATCTGGAGCCTATTTAGTGTCTGCTAAATCTGAATAGAGTGAACTCCCATCTGCGTCACAGCTCCCTGGCAAGCCCTGTCACCCTTGTCTAACAAAACCTTTCTCTAAAAAATATCAGCACATTTCTTCCTTTGTTTTTCTCTCATTCCATAATGTATTGGGTCTGGCTGAGATGGAGTTCATTTTCCCACAGCAGCCCTCACAGCTTTGCACTGGTAGCTAGAAAGGTGTTGATAACACACCAGTGTTTTGGCTGCTGCTGAGCAGCGCTGGCACAGCATCGGCACTGTAACATTCCTTCCCCAGTCGAGGGTAAGATCCTGTGAGGGGACAAAAGTAGGCCATCTGACCCAAACTGACCAAAGGGATATTCCCATACCATATGACAGTTCAGATATAAAAGCTAAGGAAAGGAGGAGGAAGGGGGGCATTCGTTGTTTACAGTGTCTGCCTGCTGAGAAACTGTCGTGTGTACTAAAAGCCCCGTTTCCCAGGAAGTAGCCAAACACCACTTGCTAATGGGAATAGAGAATAAACTTTGTGCACACGCAAAAATGACCTATGAGTCATTTTCTGTCTTACTCTCTCTCCTCTGTCTGGCTGGGAAGGGAAGTGATAAGAGTGGCTTGGTGGCCACCTGGTGTCTAGCCAAGGTCAACCTACCACACGTGAAGATACATAATACCTGCAAAAATAAAATTTTTTGCAATGGGCAATAAGTTGCAATGTGAAGAGCAAAGAAAAACTTGATGAAATTAAAAGGTAGATGAAGTGAACCAAAGTAAAAAGAACCTCAGCAACTGACTCACTAGAGAAAGCATTGACTCAAAATTTCTGATCCATGGGATAATAGAAATTAGCAGCTTGAAATGAATGTGTAACTACAATACATAAACTTATAATAATTAGAACAAATTTCACATGGGGATTTTCAGATATCACAAGCACAAGGAGTGAAGTAACTATCTTTTTTCTCTTAGAGACATTTCTTATAGGCTTGCATGCCGGAAATGTCTTGTTAATAGCATTGTGACACTTTACCAGCAGGCCAGAGAGCTCACTGCCAGAGAGAGTGTGTTGTATTTTCTTAGGTAATGGCTCTGCTGGAGGGACAAGAACCAGTTAGCTAAACACAGAGATGGCAATTATTATTTGGTATCAAATAAATCCTGGTAGAGTTATGTGATCTCAGCTTATGTACTGTCCAGATGCCCTTTCTTGTTCCTTTCAAATGCTTACTGGCTTTAGATTATTTTAAAGATGTCCCACTGCTTTTCCTGTGCTGTAACTGCTGTTAAGATATGGCAGTGATGTTATTAAGAGGCAGGGCAAGACAAATCTGTGCTGCAATATTTATGCTTGCCGTTGCTGAAAGCCAAATCAAGGCAATAGGAAGACATAAGCACTTCTTAGAAGATGAATATGGATTTGTGTAACTTGTGGTGGTGTAACATGTTTTTCTTACCCCAAATATGCATCCTTACTGATTCTGCACACTTTATGTATTCATACTGATTTCATATTTTAATAATTTTTTTAGGCAGATCTTGCTGGTTTTGTCTTTCTCCTTCTCCTCTTTGCCCTTTTCTTCCTCCCCTTTCCCATCTTTCCCTTACTCCTTAGGTGTTCATTATGGTTTTTTATGGGTCTTTTAAATTTTCTCATCCCTGATGTTGTTCAGCCACAGTGTTGTCCTGTCTAGCACCAGCTCCTGTAACTGATGGCTTTGTTGTATATCTTCTAAAATTAGAATTCTTTGGTGGTTGTGGACTGACATTAGCAGATTTTGCCAGAAATTGCTGTACAGATATTTTCAGGATGTGTACTGGAGTTGTTACAAGGTTGGTAAAGAAATATGGCAAAGAGATAGAAGGACTTAAATACTGCAACAAGACCATGACTCCAGCCTCTTGTCAGCCAAATAATGACAATACTGAGCTAAAGATTTCAGGGTCTGATATTGGACAGTGATTCACTGAAAATACAAGAGCACATATAAACCTTACTTTTGCATATTAGGATTTTTTTTCATTAAAGTGAATTGAATTCATCCTCTATGTGTCCAGTTCTGGACTCGTCACTACAAGACAGATATGCACACACTGAAGAGACTCCAAGAGAGGGCTACAAAGATGTTTAAGGGCCTGGAGCATCTCTTCTATGAGAAAATAAGCTGTTCAGTCTCGAGAACAGAAGACTCAAGTGGAAACTCATCTATATGTATAAATACCTGGTGGGAGCATGTAGAAAAGTTGGAACCAGTCTCTATTCAGTGTTGCCCAGTGATAGGACAAGAGTCAATGGGCACAAACTGAAACACAAGAGGTTCCCACTGAGCATCAGGAAACACTTTTTACGGTGAGGATGACTGAGCACTAGTGCAGGTTGCCCAGACAGATTGTGGAGTCTCACTCCTCTGAGCTATACAAAAACACTTGGACATGGTCCTCAGCAAGCAGTTCAAGGTGTCTCTGCTTGAGCAAGTGTGAGATGACCTCCAGAGGTCCCGTCCAACCTGAACTGTTCTGGTATCCTATGTTTCTTTGTTATTTTCCCAGTAATGAGAATTTTTTAAGGAAATCTCTCCCCTTTACAGTAACTGATAAAGCTAGTGAGTTAGATGTCGTGTAATTGGAATCAACTATTTTACCCTGTAATCAGAAACTATTTTGAAGAAGAAAAAAAACCCTACACCATCAGAGTGAAAATGAGAGCTGTTTTTAGCTTCAGAACAAGTGAGTGAACATTGAGGTAGCTGCCCGCTAATGCTGATATAAGTAGTGGAGCTGCAACTACAAATGGGACATTTAAAGCTATTTGTGAAGGAAAGTACAGGGTTTTGTTTGGTTTTGTCATTATATTACATAGAAAAAGACAGGTCTTTCATGATGGCAAGACTTTGACTGTGAACAAAGTGGTTATCTGCAGGAGATAGGTGAATCTTAACAACAAAACTAAGCTGCTGAAAAGAAGTTATTTCACTTTTGAAGTTTATCTTTCTTTTTTTCTTCAAACAGTGGAAGCTCTACATTTAGGAACACTGATGGCAGCACATGGCTATTTCTTTCCAATCTCAGACCATGTTCTAACACTGAAGGATGATGGCACCTTTTATCGATTCCAGGTAGGTATTTTCAATGTGTTCTTGACTTGCACAAATGGAGTCTAATATTAAAAGCCTTGCACAAAGGTTCACAGCAAATTTTAACCATACTTTGACTCTTACATAACCCGGTAAATGGTAAAAATTCACATAAAAATAAAAAATGGTAGAAGGAATTTATTTATAAATTTTCAGTAAAGTCTTAAGATGATAATGACCATTTTGATATCTGGAAAAAAGTGTGATGCTAAGTGTGGAAGTATCTTTCATGAAATAAATTAATAAAACATTTTGGAAATATAATAAAGGAAACTAAATTATCTTATTGACCCTTATTCCTAGTATAGTCTTAATTTGGAAAGAGGGAAATATTTTAACTATTAAGCCTATAGCAGAAAACTGATAAATTATGGAGAGTAATATTTATTTTCCTTCTTATGTGAGGATTTCCTTACTGGTGACTGAATAGTATTGGAGTAGTGTGTATTCTTCTAATAAGTGCAGACACATTTTTACATTGATCTGTCACTCCCATGCATAAAACAAACATGCAGATGTTTCAGAACGAGCTGGAAGTATTTACATGTATGTATATGTATGCCTATACTCACAAGTATATTATTCATATACCTACATAGTTGTGTTTTATTATATTAGATTTCAAACCGAGGGCCTGGGAGCAGGACTGGTTTTTTTTCTAACAATGAACAGCAGGCTAGAATTTTGAAGAAAAATACTGCCAGTGACCTGAAGCAAACATGGTGGCAAAATTCCAGATTATGTATTCTAGAGAAGGAATTAATTTTGCTTGCCATGTGCCACCTTTGGCAATTGTGGTTTTGTTCTGTATTGCTCTTCCTATTAGGTGATCTTTCTGGTATGTATCACCAACAGCTGGTCCAAGATCTTCCCTAGATATTTATGGTTTTGAAATGGTATGATGATTATCACTATGAAATTGAGTTTGGTAATTCTGCTTTGTTACTTCTAACTGTGTTAAATACTAACAGAAAAATATCCAGTAGAGCAAAATCTATTGCCTTCACGATAATAAACTATGTTTTAAAGATTGTTTAAATAAGAGGCCATCAAGAATAAAATAAAACTAAGACTGTGGTCTCTAAAATGTAGAAGAAAACTGTGATACATTGGAGGCCAATCACAGACTCAAACATTGTATTATATTAATCACTGTACAATACTTTCATCAATATTTTGGCTTAAGTTCTATAGATCCACATAACAGAAGCGAATGACTCATAATATTTTTTTAAACCAAAATCTTTGCATGAATATAATTAAATACACACAGCACGGTCTGGCAAGAAAGAGAATTATTATTGCATACTTGCAAACAATATTATCATATTTTCATATTTAGATCCTGTGAGTCATACACCAAAAAACTTGACCTTCAGCGGAACAGAAATTTAGATGTGTATATGGGTAATACAAAGATCTGTCATTCCAAGCCTCTTCCCCTAGATCCAGAGCTACCTTTGATCCTGGTGAGAGTATTTGAAGGAAAAGGTTTATTTTAAGCTCATGGGGCTTCATTCTCCTCTGTGTTCAGTAGAAAGAAGAGAGATGGCACATGACTTAAGGGGCTTATTGATGAGGTAAATGGAAAGGAATCATGGAGTGATTGAGGCTCCACTTGCTGGCTTGTCTTTGCATCAGCAGAGGTCAGGAGGGCAAAATATCCAAGGACTTCATTTGGCAGAGCATAGTACTTACTCCTAGGAGTGCTAGCCATTGAATTCTGCACAGCTGCTGGCCTGCTTCTATCTCAAGCGTGGGAAATAAGCACCTCTGCTGGCATGATAGCTTGACTGAAGGAAAGTACAGACCAGAATTAGCTGCACTGTGAACCACTGAGACTACTGCAGCTACACTGCTGAGAGCTTTCCTCAGGGAGGTCCAGAGCCTACATTTGGACATGAAGCTTCAGCGAGGGCTAGATTATAAACTTTATCAGTTTATTTACATAAGTTAAGAATTCAGCACCTGTTTGACAAACATGTATGAAATAAGATGGCTTTCCTTGAGTGTTGCTTTGTGTTTGTTGCTGTACTGTGGTACCTTTTGCATTGCTATTCCTATGCTAACAACGATAAAACAATGAAACGTTAGCTGTCAATGTATGGCATGAGAAAAAATTCACAGTGATGTCACACTGTTAACTGGAGTTATAACAGCAAAATTCATGTGATTACAACTCCACGTTCCCCACCAAAGTAAGGCTTGCATAAAATCTGTTTCTGAAGCTGTTGAATTGGAAGATGGAGACAAGCATAGTCAATGGGGAGTAAAGTTTGCCTGCAAGTGTGTGAATTTTGCACTAGAACAGATGTTCAGGTGCTTTGGAAATGGTACGCTCTGAGTATTGGACAGGATTCACAAATTTCTGGATATTTTAATAGAAAGAGAAAACTGTGCACCTGCCAGCACTGAAAAGTGCAGAAGCCATCCCTGCAGAGAAATCTCTGCAATACAAAGAACGGTCCTACAAAAACAGACTAGCTGTAATAATGTTCTCCATGCACTTCATGTTTTGTTTTCCAAAGGGTGACACATTCCCTCCTGACAGTATTACATCCAGTTTGTTTTCGACAACATTCCGTTATATAGAAATAGACAAAAGCAGTGGAGATTTTTTCTTCATTTGGGCAAATGCCCTTTTACAGGCAAAAATTATACTTTTTCAGATATTACTCTTGCCATCAGGAGGCAAGAGTATAGCTACATCTGCTTTTTTAAATAATGTGAAATAAAAAAAATAATTCTGGATCATTCTTTGACCTACTCAGGTGTTAATTGGGTTAGTTTATGTGATATCAATTTAATTCAAAGGAGATGGATCTAAATATTAATTGCCTTATTAAGAGATGATTTTTTTTATTGGTCTCAATAAGGAAAATGAGAAAAGCTGCATTGTCTTTTCCTGGTAATTTAAGCCTGGGACCAAAGAAGGAGCTGAATACTTGCCAACCACCTTCTTCTACCTGAGAGTAAATAGATATGAGGGGCCCAAGTAAGAAAAGCAAGCTGCACCTTAGAAATCAGACTGTCCCTGGGCCAGGGATTATTCACTGAGACCTTTCATCTGTGTCCACGTATGTTTGTCCTGGTAAGGAATGCCTGACTTGCCTTCTCAGCTGATAAGCTTCTGTAATATCATCCCAGGAAGAATATGTTGATTTCCTCTACAAGTTCCAAATGCATACTAAGTGTCTCAATGTTAATAGTGGAATATAATCTTCCCAATATCTTTTGGCTTTAAGCAAACTTCTAAGATACTTGAGATTAGTGATAGTCACACTTCCATTTCATAAATTAATTTTCAGATATGAGGGTTAGGTTTTGCTGTTGGTTTGTAACTTTTAAGATGAAAGGCACAAATAACTGAGAAAAAGTGTGAAAATGGAAACAGTTTCTTGTGAAAGCATGAGTCTGGTGAAGATAGCAGCAAAACTCGTGGACCCTGGCAAGATGAATATGTGGACTGTGATGTGTTTTCTACCACTGGGAACACTTTCTTGTCAAATGCTTTTAAACTCTCTGACTTTGTTTTCCTGTGCCTAAATTGGGGCTAGAATTATATAGCAATCACTGTAAGGATCTTGAAATATCTTTGCTGCAAAACAGCTTAGAGTGTGAAGTGTTGTGGATCTTCTGTGGAACATGTGCAGTGTCTCAAGTGGAATGACATTGCTTTACGCATCTCTTTGAGTCATCCTTACGTGCCTAGCTATCTCTTGGCTCAGTCCTGGGCCAGCCTCAGGCCATTCTGAGTACTGAGTCTGTGGCTGAACATCACAGCTCTTCAGCCACTCTCCAGAGCCTTGCTGGATCATCTACCATGCCTCGAGGGAAGGATTTTATTGGAAGCCAGATTTTAGAAATAAAAAAGAAACAGATTATCTTATCCAGCAATTGGCAGATTTTCTCTGGCAATTGCAGGTGCAATGACTAATTAATTGTCTCTTCAGCTCAGGCTCAGCATATAAAGGTTATGTTTAGGTTTCAGAGGGAAAAAGATTTCAAATCTACGTGTCTTTCTGACTTCCCTTTTTTCTTTGTTAACTCCTCAGGCAGACACACTTTCCCACACACTGCTTTCCATCCTCATTCCCTTTTCAGTTTAGAAAAGAGAAGTCACAGAGCCAAACCTTCGTTTCCAAATTCCTCAAACTCTTTCGTAATGATTTTGAGCTAACCATGGAGCACTACTTGCTGGCATCCTTTCTCTATGGGCTTGACAGTGCTAGACTAGCAATCTTCCCCTTTTCCTTTACCAGGAGATCATTTGTGTCAACTGCAATGAATTTAAAACAGAATGCCTGTGAATTTCACCATCCGCCATGCAAAGCATTTGAGATTGTGCATAACTACTTTTCAGCAAAGACTTGATTTCTGCTGTTTATGAAGGCTCCCTGGTGCCTGTGGGAAGAATAGCAGTAATATGCAAAGGTTTATGATTTGAATATTCCTCCCCCATTCAAGTAATTGGATTTTAAAAAATTCCATGGAGTGGAGTAGCTTCAGAGACAACAACTCTTATTACTATCAACAAGGGGTAGCTGAAAGATGCTTAATGATTTCCCTCCTTGATAATACAGTTTAATGCATAGAAATTAATCATGTTTTATAAAAGCTGATGGAAAACACTGATTTTTACAAGTGGCTGTTTCATTAGCTCATATATTATTATTGATTAATTTTGTGATACAGCCAAGGCAGATCTATTTGCTTTATTGCAGGATTGCTTACAATGCATAGCAGCCACTGCGTGCCAATTTGTTTATTGTGGAATATGTGCTATATTACAAGATTTAGTTTCAAATTACTTTATTAACAGGACAATTATGGATATCCGTGGCTAGGTTTACTTAATGATTATAATGTATAATGCAAGAGAACCAGCATGCATTTATGTGTTCAAAATCAGTTTTCTGTCAGTGGCAGAAAGGTCCTTGTAACAACCTGTTTTGTTCTGAAGGCTTGAATGTCTCCACAATCACATCTGCAGTGCTAGGTAAGCCTTATTTCTTTTGGTCCTGGCTGCTGATTCAAATTACATCTACAATTAAACAAAGTGCCTCAAAAGTGTACTGATAAAAATTGGCAGCATTATTTCTGCCTGGGCTGATAAACAGTACTTGACTTTGCCCAAACCGTTCTACCACCCACCTTCCTTCAGCTATAAGTGGGATGTCATGGCAAAATGACAAACGTTCCCTGTTTAATACTCCTTCATGATGAACTGCTTCATATTTCCTTCTGAGGAAAAGTAAAATTCTCAAGTATGATAATTCCTTCACGTTTTCTGTATTTCACAAAAGACCCCAACAACCCTTGGTATTTCATAATCTTCTCTTTGAAAATGGTGGTGCTTTGGTACAAGAGGTTATGCCAAATCCATAGCTGTCCTGGATAAAATCTTCACTTATGGACCTTCAGATCATGAAACGAGGCCCACAGATTGTGTAATATTTGTGCTATAGGAATATATGATATTGCAGGTAGTCTAATTCTACAGTGTACTTGGCATATGTGATTGGTAAGAAAAGTTGAACCCAGCTTTGTTTGCTTAGTCCAGCTATAGAGAGGGTAATTTATTATGCATCTCTGCAGTGATGTGGGATTTTTTTAAAAGATCAGATGAGAACAGGCAGCTTTCCCCTTTGCACATGCCTCCTATTCTCATTTCTGACCTCATTCCATGAGACTGGTGATCTTCTCACCAAACTGTTCTTACTTCCTCATCTTTCTCTGTTGAACAAGGTAAATCGTTCTCCCCCAGTTCTTCATGGATAACTTCTCCAGCAAATTCTTCTAAGGAATTGTTAAATATCTGCAGTGTAAAATTGTGTGGAGACTTTTGAAACAGAAGTGGAAACAGAACATACATTATAGTCACATGTTATGTGTTTAAACTGTTTGAGGTCTATAACAGGGGACAAAGTAAACTTCAGATTAAGACCAGAACTTTATGATTGTTAGTACCAAACAATTAGGCAAGAAAATGTGGAATATTCCTTTGCAAAAACACCAGTCACATTAACTACACATAAGCTTATTGCTGGTGCTTTTTTCTATACAATCACATCATCAAAAAAAATCCTTTAATCAGAAACTGATTTTTGTAGTATGCTTTTTTTTCAGTCTCTAGGTTTTTTAAAGTTTGGTTTTTTTTTTTCTTGATGTTTTTGACTTTTTTTCAGTTTAAGTCTTAATCCTGTCCCTCACTGCTATTTCTTGTGCCTGGTTTGAGGGGAATTTTCCATGTCTCTGCACACATCAATGCCATTTCCTGCTATGAAAGCAAATAATAGATGTCTACTCTCCGTACAACTTTATCAGCAGCTGTAGCTGCTTTTGAGCACATATCTTAGGGTGACAACATAAATCTTTACTTGTTGATAAGAAAGTAATGTAGGACTTTGCCTTGGTCAAAATACATACTATCTACTGTTTATTTGTCATCTAGTAGGGGTTTTTGAAAAATCCAATTATTAGTAACCTTTAGCTTTTAAAGATTAAAAATAGTGTTTACAATTATTCAATCTAGACAGGAGATCTAGAAAGATTATAAAAAAGAAAATTTCATCTTTCCCCCTTTCTGGAAAAGGTAGTTCTTTCCCTTGCTGTAGCTTTATGAAGCTTCTCTGCCTAACGTGATTTTAGTTTGTTTTTTTTTAAAAAAAAAAACTTCCCATATTTTAAAGGTTACTCAAAGGAATATTTTTTCCATTTATAACTTGCCCTTCAGGAAACTTGAGCACCTTTAAACATCATGCAGATAGTTAAATACTTTTGATAATTCTCATCAGTTAGATAGTGATTGCTATAGGGTTGGAGACAGAGAAGAAAAGAATCAAAGCAAGAATTTTATTATAATATTTACACATGCATATAAATCACAGTAGTGAGGAACCAGGAGTTGTTCTTTAGTTTGGTCAGGCTTTTTTTGTTTTGCTTTTTTTTTCACAAATAAACACAGTTCACCCACATGAAAACACAATAAATCCTTAAGTATTTTGTGCTGAATTTCATCAGCCTTCTAACCTGAACTGTCTGACCTCATAAAAATATTTTCCTTCCTGTTCTTTTTTTTGCCCTAGGCTTTGCCCTGTAGTTTTATCTCCATGTCCAAATTAATTTTGGGCATGTTCGCAGAGCTGATTGCAGGCAGACTTGAACTTTGGTCCCCCTGGGAGCCAGCTGGCTGGAGGCCAGCTCCAGCCATGTTGCAGTGCCTGAGCTGATGAGCTCTTCTTCTCAGCAAGTCCCATTAAATGCACCCGAGCACCAGGAAGGCAGGGTCATGGCCTACAGTTCAGAGGCAGCTTGTGCATGCCCAGTCCAGAGCATCAGCAAGGAGAACTCATGCCTGCGTGTCTTTCCCTGGACACAAAGACTTTTATCTGACCACAGTCTCTCCCTCCTTCTGGAGACTCAAACAAGGAAGGCATTTAATAATCTGAACTTATTTGTAGTAGCTGTTATTTGAATCCCTTTCTTGTATTGTAATGTTTGCCTTTTACTGGGGTTTCTTTTTGGCTTACCTTATCACACATTATTGAAACCTTTTAATATAGCTTATCATGTGCTTTGCTAATTAAAACTCATGGTCTGTTTTAACTTTTCTGCTTTTATCTCCCTGGCACAGGGAGGCTTAGACTCATCCTTTGAAGCATTATTTTATGCTTTTTCCATGATCTCTTCTCCACATTTAGTTCATTGGAAATTGCCAGTGTGGTTACACTGGCCTGTCACTGCACTTCTCTCCAGAGATACCCAGACATTTCATACAGTCTCTTTCAAAAACTGCCATCTCCATCCCTCTCTGTCCGTTGGTTACTTTCCCAGGAGATCTCTTCTGCCTGTTTTCTGAGCCTCCTGGCCCTCATGCTGCTGTGCTTGTCTTTGCACTATACCAGTCTCATCCTACAGTCACTTTCACTCCAGAGACTTCACACCTGCAAAGTGCTGATCAGGTATTCTCTAATGGGAAAAAAATCTATTTTGACTGTTCTCTCATAAATTTTGTTCACCTTTGGAAAGGAAAAAGTGTCCTTGGTGAATTTTACATTTCTCAGCATTGGTCTGCACAGAGTCTTTCTGCTAGAAGCTGGTTCTGACATTAGTGTACACCTTTTTATTCTTCAGAAAAGCCTTGGCCATCTCTGCCTCCTAGTGAGCTAAAGTGACAGTATTTCACAACACTGAAGATCATGTTCCCTTTCTCATATTGTGTTTAATACCCACACTGCCTTCACCACTGAAGTGCAAGTTCCAATAGAAGTTAAATGTGTTATTTCAACTAAATACTGAAAACAATATGCTGGCTGGGTGTAGCTTTGCATTTATGCATGAAACAACGGTCTTCCTCTAACATCGTTAACATGTAGTCATGAATACATAGTGTTTCCTCGTAGCCGGATGGGAAACGAATGCTGAAAGCAATTCCGTGATTTTCTCTAAATCAGAAGATGGAATTTATTTTTAAATCTCAGTTGGGATGGAATATATGTAATTTGTCAAAAGAAGTCCTAAGTATGCATGAAGAGCTTTAATATGGATTTTGCAGCAAGTACATCCACAACTGGAAGAGTTTCAGCTGAGGCGCTACCTGAGCAGAGGTGGTTTCTATGTATTTAGTAATCCTCCCTTCATACTTTCTTTTCAGAAGCTCATCTTGAACCTGTAAACAGAGGTTAAAGTTACTGTTAGCCGAAAAATGATGTAGCCATGCTTTCCTTCCTGGACCTCTACCGAGATACACTTCATGCCTCTAAGGAAGGACTGTTCTCCCTTCCTGAGTTTGTAAACTGTATATTTCAATGAGGGTGACTTTTTGCTTTATATGGCTCACCGTGTTAAATTACTTTTATAGCATCTTGCTTTGAAAGTCGCTGAGTACTGCAATTCATTCTTGAGGGGTTCCTCCCCTTTTTCTATTTGGGCTTATACATGCTTCTACTGGCCACTTTGATTTTAGTGGTACTGTGAAGAAATGATTTATCAGAGAATTATATTTTTGCTTCTTACAAAATATGAAACAATTTGCAAGAAACACATCTCAGCCTTTGAAGGCAACTTGTGACAGTTCCTTTTTTACCCTTCAGCTCATTGCTGTTGCTTGCTAAATTGCACATTCTAAATTGCTTCTATTAAAGTTGATGGGTCAATATTACAACAGTTAGAAATTTTTCACAATATATATTTAATTTGACAGTTTTTGTGAATGTGCCACCCTTCAACCCTGTTGGTTTCCAGATTAACATTAAAACAATTTTGAGGGAAGTGGGCAGCAGAGAGGTTTCCATTTCTGCAACTGGGAGCTCTTTGGGAAAAAAACGATGAGAAACAGAGAGTAAAGCAGAAAGTTTTCCAAAAGAGGCACCTGTGTTTTTAAAAACCACTCAAACTAGTCCACCCATTTAATAAGTTTGATTCAACTGCTCAAATGCTATGAAACTCTCTATATCCTTGTGTATGTGTGTATACATAGATCACTCAATCCATCAGTCACAGAATACTCTGACTTGGAAGGGACCCACAAGGGGCATTGAGTCCAGCTCTTAAGTGAATGGCCCATACAGTGATGATGTGTTATGAAAAAAAAAGCTCTAATTATTTTCATTTTAACAAAAAATTACTATTTAAAAAATGAAGTTATTTGTTTGAAAAATGCCTATATGGTCTTATACTTTTCATTTGTTAGAAGTGAATTATTTTCACAATGCATTTAGCACAGTTTTTATAAGGATAGTGTTGAAGCAATTGGTGGTACTTCTATTGTCTTTTCCTTAAAAAAAAAATCAAATTTGAAATCACAATTGGTAAACAATTAGAAAAAAATAGACTTTGGTAACTTGAGTGGCATTTTTAAACAAATAACTCTTAGGAAAATGTATTGATTACAAATCTATACTAATGAAAACTCTCTAAAACCAAGAACTGAATGAACCTCAAAGGATCTTCTGTCTTTACACCTTCTAAAACTGATTCTTCAGGACATGTGAGAGATGTGTTTCTAGGGAAGATGTAATCTCACTACCTAATCTTGTGGGTTTTGTTCCCCAAACTTTGAGAATAAAAAGAATACTTTATTATTCTTCTTCAACGTCATTCTGACACTAGTGTAAAAAAACAAGTGTACGATAGTAATTTTATGTTTTGATGCCTACTTCAAAATTGTCAACTTAACAGTGTAATAGATCTTCTGTAAATATAAATTGATTACAAAACCCAGTATTAATCCAAGGACTGTATAATTCTTGAATTGTCTAACTTGAGTTACCTGCCTTTTTTTTTTTTTTGTCTATAGACACCCTATTTTTGGGCATCAAATTGTTGGGAGCCGGAAAACACAGATTATGGTCAGTGTAGAAATATTTCCTATTTTTTTTTTTTTTGAATTTATGTGTTATATGAATGAACGTGTCATTGCAGTCTGTCTTGTTTAATCGTCCCAATGTTTAAAACATAATTATAAATATATGTCATGTACTTCCTGTGCAAGAACTGCTGATATTGAATGCTAGTGTTGTTATCTTTTTGAAAGTTTATCAAAAGTCTGATTTTGGAGTCGATCTGAGGAGAAAAGTTAAAAAAAAACAAACCCAAAACTCATCAAAATCTACCTTGCCATTTACATATTCTGTTTTGCTCCAGCAAGTATAATTATTTACAGTGACAAAAATCTCAGTGAAGCAGAGTACACTTTATTGATGGTTGTGCAATGGTTATTCTCAGATTCAGATCCAAAGACATGCCTAGTTTAGAACTCTTCTTTCAAACACACACCACATGGAAAATTATTATGAAAATTAACATGGTTCTAATATGAACTATATTAGAAAATACATTGTTTATTTGCCTGTGTCTTGAGGATTTATCAATAAATTATATTACTGACAGTAAAATGTGAAGATAATAATAGTAATGTGTTAGAAAAAAATCACTAAATATTATAACAAAATTAGGTGCTTCTGCACCTCCAATAGTGACCTAATTTTTAAAGAAAGTGAATCCTGTTCATTCTAATCCAGACTGTGGTTCTAACTCAGGTCACTTATTTAGGTAACCGAGCATGTACACGATAGTTTTTGTTTTCAAAACCTCAAACTTTGAAAGTCACTTTTCAAAGTTTTTCAAAAATTTAGGTGAGCATTCACTTGTAACATGGATTCTATCTCAGCCCTTGGGAGCTGAGGACCTCAGGGATGGATGGTTACAATAGAAGTTTCCTTACTTTTTGGAGCAGACACAGTTTCATTTCAAATAAATTGCTAAATAAACCAATTTCAAGCTGAGACTCTCAGCAGAGCTGAGTGCCTTCAAGCTAGAGTTTGAAAATGTGACAGTTTTGTCATCCTATAGAAATAGAAAAATGTTCATTTTTAAAAAAAATCCTGATAATTCAAGATGTCCAGTAAATAGTTATTGAAAGCTACCAAGGAGGAGTAATTCATACCGCACCTGTGTACTTAGCCATTCCATATGAATCACTGAAGAATAAATGCTTGCTTTACTCAGTATAGTCTCCTAAAGATCAGCAAGTAATTTACTATGGTTTTAAGAGTCGTTGAGTTGTTCAGCTGTAATGTGTATCACATTACCAGGCAGATTTTAATAAATAATTATATGCTTAACAGGTTTGAGATCAGGATGAGAAAGTTTCTATTAATATCCTTTAGTCTAAAGTAGGAGACACTTTCTAGTCACAGCTGATCAGTGGATTGGTCAATGAATTATGTACCTTAGACAGTGAATAGAAATCTCGTATAATCTGTTCAGTTTTGGCATGCCAGGAATACAGAATTAAACTTGGAATCAGTTTCTCCGTCATACGGGGAGGTGCCTTTGTTGAACAGTAAATTTACTCATTTGAGAGCCTTTGAGATTGAAATATGTTCCAGTTGGTGAATTTAAGATCTTCTGTTGCAGAGGAGAGAAGGGGAAGGGGAATTCCCAACCCTGCCATCTCATTGCTCATTGAGCTAAAAGTGCAATCCTCTGAGAAACACACTGCAACTTCCCCACCCGACAGGGCCAGAGCATTGCACTAGAGCTACCTAAGGTGGCTGTGTGTCACCAAACTGGATAATGCTAGAACATTTGCAGGAAAAATAAACTTTTCAATAATGTTTTTATTGGGTTAGAATCTTCCCAGTCCCAGAAATTAGAATTTGCTTTGATAACAATAGTGATCAGAGGATTACAGGACAATCAAACAGACAACATTTAGGAAACCAAAATAAATCTAAAGTAGGTTGGAAATAAATTGAGAATATTAAAAGATAAATTTCACCTCAAATACACACCAAAGATGTTCCGTAGAATATCACAGTAATTGCTACTTCCTAGAAAATGTAGCAAATAGAATTCATGTTATTACAGATACACAAATGCATCTCATACTTATCATGCATTATGGTGCTGTGCAGTGCTCCCAATTTCATGGACTTGTCCTGAACAACCTTGAAGCTGCACCCTCTAAAACTAATGAGTGTGGCAGGGATTAGAAGTTTCTCAAGACCACAAAAAAGTAGACTTTCTCTGTAATCTTCCTTTATCGAGGTTTTTAACAAAGCGAACCACTTCCTTTGGCATTCACCTAATTTTACAAGCCTTTCTAAACACACTAGAATTTCATTTTAATTTAAAAATTAATCCCAATCATTCATCATTACTCACCCATAGCTGGGCTACTGTCCAGAACATAGCATACTGCTAGGAAAATAATTTATCTTAAACAAGAAATTAAATGAAACTGAGACACTGTGTGTTAGTTTGTTATAAGAGTTAACTAAGAAACAAATAATCTTTACATATTTGTATGATTTGTTAAAATTTTATGTCAAATATAATTTGTTGTGAGTCAGCTTTTAATATCAAATATTTTCCATAAAAGAAATATTTATCTGAAGAAAATATTAGTAAAACAGACATGAAAACAGAATCTTCCAAAATGTAAAAAAACTGCAGATCCATTCTCATAATAAAGTTGTAGTGCAATGCTAGGTCTTCGTGGGAAAAAAGAGGGCTTGGACTAACTTACTTTATGTCAAAATGGAATCAAATAGCCTTTTTGTTGTAACTTTCGAAGTATTGATTGTGATCATTCTGAGGTTACTAAGAAACTTCTAATTTTCATAAAGTGCTGAAAATCTCTCTCCTTTTTCTTGAAAATCATGCTATAAGAGTTGCTGAGAGATGCCTCAAATTGCAAATAAGTTTTGCAAAGGCAGGTTCTTAGGTTCCATCTGTTGAAGATACCCACTTTATTGCCATATGTCTTGGAGTCCACCCAGGCAAGACGTGTTGTTCTGTGTAAAATCCCGTTGGCTTCAGTTGTATTTTATTAGTGAAAATAAGTAATAACAATAACAATTATTATTAAGGCAAGTGTAACTCAAATCACTTTGTTTTTCCTGTGAGTTATGTTGCTGAATTATGCTTTGTTTTTGTGACAAAGAGAATTGCATCTCAATCCAGAAAAACTGGCTCTTGAAATGAGCACAGCTAATAGCTGAGCATGTGTCCTACTTATAATTATATTCTCCTTTCTTACAGATGTAATTTTGTATCTGACAGATTTTTTTTTTCCCTGATTTTTTTATTCCAGGTCATGTATTTAAGAAATAATTAAATAATTATTTGTTCCACGTGCATTTGGCCCCAGTTCTCACTGGACCTGTCAGGTTCTCTGGAGATTTAGTGACTCAAAGCTGTTGCAAATTTGCAGATTTCGGTCCCTTTTTCTCTTTTTTTTTTTTTTGAATATTTAAAAAAAATGAAAGGTTGAGGAGAATCTCAATTCACAACAAAATAGCAATTATTTTGAGGGTTTTTTTTTTTTTGCTCCTTAGGCTCAAGCCTAAGGAAACAATTTAACAGAGTTGTGACAATGTAAGATGCTTATAAGAATTTCAGATAAATGTGATATGAAGAATACTCTTCATATATTCTTTTTTCATACTCAAATAATTTTTACTCATTTTCTCTAGTGAACTTTTGTTGATGGTTCGACTAAAAAGTATCTGTGACATGTAGACCTTTTCTTACAGTTAACTGCACATTGAAAAAAAATAGAAGTATGTTCAAAGGAGAGAAAGAATTAAATTTAGAAAGTTTCACAGTCACAGTCTTAAGGAGGTTTGGACTCATACTAAAAGGCAAAAGCCCACTGCACCTATATATTTGCAACAGGATGTTTGAGTCTTGTAATATTACCCAGTGTGCATTTCTCCCAAATGAGTTAAAAATGGAGTACTGCAGAATCTTGGTAAGTTATGGAGAACACAATAAATAACTGATAATGCAACATGATTTTAAAATCATATGACCATGTGATCTTTAAATGATACTAAATGAGACTATTTTTCTATATATTCAAAGCAAATTCTTAAATTTTGCTCCTGTGAAGAGAGAGAAATTTTGAGAATGTAACATATTTTCAGTAGCCTTCCTGGTAAAGTCATGTACTATAAAGGCACTCTCCTAGAGAATTAGAGCAATCACAGGGGGTGAGATGGGGTAAGACATTTAATTGCTGCCCTTAAAAATGTAAGATACTGGTCTGGATAAGTGCTGCAGTTCTTTAGACTTTGTTTTCCAGCCTGGGTTATAGTAAGATAAGGAAGCAATTTACTTTTGCCACGTCAAAGCTATAGTCTCATTTTTATGAAAGCACAATTCTTTCTTTATTAAAGTTACTTGATAATCAGCTAACAAGTCACTCTGAACAAAGCTCCCTTCCTAATGATACCTTCTTATCACTTAAAAGTAATCTGACAGAGAATCTGTGTTCAGCCTCTGCTGCTCTGTTCGAAACATGAGCCATCACTCCTTTCTCATGTCCCTCTTCTCTCCCAAACTTGCAGTCATGCTGAAAAGTACATAGTGCACAAAAAGTAACTGCAATCATAGATCATGTTTCTCACATATAGAAAATTTTCATATAATTTTCTCTTTAGAGTTTATTGCCTACTTATTCTATGTGCCTAGCCTCAAATCCCTCTATGGAAATTTGATTAGTCCAGGAATTTTCTCTCTCTTTTGTCTTGTGGTATCCTATACCACGGACTAACTGTCTAGAATACATTGCATATTTTCTTTGCCCAAATGCTTGGGGAGGATTTCCTTGGCAACAGCTTACTAGTAAGCAATTTGTATTTGAGAAATATGGAGTCCTATTGCTTACCTGAAGTCTTCTGGAACACTGCCACAACTATGAGTCAATAGCCCGGGGCAAAACTGGTAACAGAGTAGCACTTTTTGATGTAATTGTGATTTACATGAATAAAAATGTATTTGTTAAAATTTATACCATGAGAGTAAGGAGGAATTAACCAAGATAGTGTAAGTTAGTTGTTGCTAAGACTAGGTTGTGATCCCTTATGTGAGTGACTTTGCTTTGAGATCTGGGCATATCTGAATCAAATGAACTTTAGGAAAGATACTTGCATTGGCAGAAAGATGGAAGAGGTCACCTACAGTACTTTTTCCCACTCTGAATTTGTATACTGTTATATTTCTCCACAGAGATACCTAATTCACTCATTAGGAGTTATTTCTGTCATACAAATGACAAAATGAAAGTCTCACTTCAACAAGCATGTCCTGAATTTTGTTCTGATTCTTGTTCATTCTGACATTGACAAACCACTGCAGTGAGGGCTCTGTAACCAGGAGGCATATCTTGAAAATGCTTTCCTGTCATTTCACTTCAGAGTTTTGTGCTTACCTGAATTTTTCTTTCTGTGAGTGTATAACTTATTCCTATAATAGGTCGAACATGGAAAATACGTTTGACCAATGCATTTGTATGCACACGTATGAAAAGGTAACTGACCCAAGTATATGTTTGTGCAGCACTATTTTAAAAGCATTGATAAGCTGCACCTAGGTCCCTTATAAATAGAAATAAAATTTCTTATCAGAATTCTGAGATTCATAAACATAACTCAGAATTTTCAGAATTGCTTTCAAATTACCATGCTGAGTAAACTAAATAGGTATCATAACATATCCTGAGTTGGAAGGGAATCACAGAAATCATTGAAGTCCAGCTCCTGGCACTGCACAAACCACCCCAAGAATCATACCATCTCCCTGAGAGCATTGTCCAAAGGCTGCTTGAATTAACTCTGTCAGGCTTGGTGCTGTGCCCACTTCCCTGGGGAGTCCGTTCCAGTGCCCAACCACCCTCTCATGAAGAATCTGTTTCTAATATCCAAACTAAACTTCCCCTGACACAACTTAAGGCTATTCCCTCAGGTCCTGTCACTGGTCACCAGAGAGAGGAGATCAGCGCCTGCCCCTCTGCTTCCCATCATGAGGAATCTGGGACATCCCCCTTCACCCTCCTCTTGTCCAGGCTGAACCCTAACCTCAGCACTTCCTCATGTGGTTTCCCCTCATCCCATCACCATGAGTGACCCAGATTAGAAAGGTGTGGAGGAAGTAACATTTGGTGCCCTGCCATGATCATCGTGGCATTTCTTCTCCGGCACCACTGTCCACCACATAGGCTCTGTGGCTCTTTTAACCATAACCCTAACCCTAACAAAATCTTGGAGCTGAGGCTGAAGTCCCCGTCACCATGGGTGGCCCAGATTAGAAGGGTATGGAGGTAGCAGTGTTGGTGCCCTGCCATGATCATCGTGGCATTTCTTCTCCGGCACCACTGTCCACCACATAGGCTCTGTGGCTCTTTTAACCATAACCCTAACCCTAACAAAATCTTGGAGCTGAGGCTGAAGTCCCCGTCACCATGGGTGGCCCAGATTAGAAGGGTATGGAGGTAGCAGTGTTGGTGCCCTGCCATGTTCTACTTCACATGATTTTTCCAGCCCCAGTATCCCTGGCACTGTAGGCTTTCTGACTCTCCAAAACTGTAACTCTAATGGTAAATTGAAAGCATTATGATAATATAAACAAGCATGAAATAATGCAATGAATGCAAGCTTAAATTACATTTGACTTGCTATTCTTTATCTGATCCTAGAGTTCATCTTGCCTGGGTGACCTTTCTTCCATACCTGTTTTTGGCACCCTTCAGGATTTTCCCAGGCCATCATCATCTTGGAACTTCTGTGTAGTGAAGATGAATTTGCCTTTTTCTAATTCTTAGGCTTTTTGATAGTTTGAAATCATGTTTCTTTCTTGCTCTTAGTTTATGTAAGCAAGTCCTCTGCTTATGTAAATCTATAAGCAAATTGTAAATCTATAAAGCTTATGTAAATCTATAAGCTTTCCTTAAGTGTCATAGGAAAGAGTATGGTCAAAGAGTAAAAAACTAGAGAAGGAAGGAGTGTTTCAGAAGTTATGGCTTTGACCATTTAGCAATTTAGGGCATACAAGCAATCATGATCTTCCTTCTAACTTAAAGTTATTAGCATTTACCAAAGATTGTAGGTCTTCTATAGATACATGACACTGATTGGTGACTCATTTGTCCACTCCAGAATTGTCATAGTTTTTTTAAGACTAAGTGAAACTCACTAGCTATTGCAAAGAGAAAAACTTTTTTTTGCTATTGAGTAAAAGCAGACGTGACCTAAAGATGGCATAAATACCCCTAGAAATCTCAGTGTTTAAATAACATAGTCATACTTTACATCCTGCAGTCATGTTTTGTGCTGATTGTCCTGTAATTCTCCATCTGATGCAGGTACTTGCATGTAAAGGGAGAACTGTCTGCCCACTGGACACTTTGAAACCCTTAGACCTTGCAGCGCTTCCTATTTTCTTTGCTCTTTAGATACGGGCTAGGGTTATACACACTGACTCTGAAATCAGAATTTTGACTCACAGAGAGTATATAAATGTACTCTGGCCTCAGAGGAGATAATGAGTGTTCACTGACAGCACGCCCACCATCTGGGGCGAATCAAGCTGTAACACCACTGGCACTGGAACAATTATGTAAAGAGTTTAAGTTTGTGTACATGGTGGTGGATGTGTAGGTGGAATAATCTGTGGTCTTCAGAGGCCTAGTTGGTCTTCCATTGAATTTAGCTGCGGCTTTTTTCCGCTGTAGTGAGAGGGAAGGTTTAGCCCATTTAGCAACAAGATAAAATTCCCCACTGTAAGCCTTGGGTGAAAGTTCTGGGGTGTGTAAAATAATGTGTTCTCAATCCAGTTTCTGGAGTCTAGCACGAAACCTGTCATAATCTCTAGGATTTTATTGAAAGCAAAAATCTAAAGTACCTGGAGTACTGTTTCCAGTTCTGGGCCCCTCAGTTCAGGAAGGATTTTGAGGTGCTGGAGCAGGTCCAGAGAAGAGCAACTAGGTTGGTGAAGGGACTCGTACACAAGTCCTATGAAGAGATGCTGAAGGAGGTGGGGTTGTTTAGCCTGGAGAAGAGAAGGCTCAGGGGAGACCTCATCGCTCTCTACATCTACCTGAAACAAGGTTGTAGCCAGGTGGGCGTCGATCTCTTCTTCCAGGCAACCAGCAGCAGGACAAGATGGCACAGTCTTGAGCAGTGCCAGGGGATATTTAGGTTGAATATTAGAAAAAAATTCTTTACAGAGAGGGTAATCAGACATTGGAATGGGCTGCCCAGGAAGGTGGTGGATTCACTGTCCCTGGAGGTTTTGATGAGACTGAACGTGGCACTTAGTGCCATGGTCTAGTAACTGCGGTGGTGTTGGATCAAGGGTTGGACTTGATGGTCTTGGAGGTCTTTTCCAACCTATTTGATTCTATGATTCTGTGATTCTTAGGAGGTTTCAAATGCAAATGAACAGTCAAGAACAGGAAACAAAGGTGGCTACCCATGAAAATGGGTTGGTTTTGGGGTTTAACTGTTAAAACCCTGCAAGAGGGAAAACACAGGCACCCTCTTCAATGCAACTCTCGCTAAAACACTTTGTAGTCTCACTTGAAACTCTCACGTTGCCCACACTTTGTGAATGCCTGAGCAGAATTTTCAAGATCATGTACTCTGTATTTACTGCACAGCTACCAAAGTGTGTTTTAGTACTGTTTTCTTGTTCAAATACCCATTTATTAAAAATCACTGACCATGGTTCATTATGAAATATTACATATTAATATGGCCTTTAAAATTATAGGCAAATCTGTTTCCTCATGGTAATCAGTCACTTCTAAAGCACAAGCTATAGCATCTAATATATAATTCACTTCAGTAGAGGCAATTATGTTGATTGCAAAATCCATCAGAATACACTGGCTCTAAAAATAAGAGTGTATATGGTAGTCCATATTTAGCAAATTGAGGTTATTAATTTAGACCCTGTTCCTTGCATATCATTCATCCCCAAGTTAAGCATTTTTCAGCACCCTTGTCAGGGAGCAAAAAGAGCAGGAAGCTCTGCAAGGGAAGGTAAGCAAGAACTGAGGTAGGCAACAGTGTAGGCAAATGCAAGGTCCTCACCAACAAAGTCTCAACTGACCAGGAAGGTCCAGGGTCAGGGGGGGAAGCTAGGGCAAGTTACAGGGCAGGTAAGTTACACGTCTGGTTAGAGATAGAGCTCAAGCCTGTGCCAGGGGAAGTAACTGGGCTTATGCACAGTTCCTGGGCACAGGGCACCTCAGTGGAGTCCATGGATGGGCTGCTTGGGGCAATTACAGCTCATTGGTGTACTGGTCCCTGACCAGGACCTTTGGGGGATAGATAAATAGAGAACTATAAATAGAAATAGAGGAGCTTTGAGTTGGAGACCCTTCCTGCATATTGTGCTTCTGTGTGAAGCTGTAAAAACTGTCAACACATGGCATTAGAAAAGCAGTCACTGTCATTCGCTGGATTTCTGGGGGCTCCTGACTCTGCTTTGAGAGAGAAAGTGACTGACATCCTCAAAGTCAGGCTGCTGGACAGGCACAGTTACTTCACACATGATTTGATGCAGAAAAGGGGTGGTAGCTGTGAAAGATGGGAGTATCCCTATTTCAAATCTCATTGCCTTAAAAGTAGAAGAACAAAACCTCATTAATCTGTATCTTCAAATGGACTGGATGAAAATGAGGGTGATTTTCACATTTTTCTTGCTTTCCAATATGCTAGTGAATTTTTTACAGATAAGCCAAAGAATATGACAATGAGAGTGTAAATTGGTGAACTCAAATTCCTGAGCTGCTGCCAGCCTCTAATGTCACTAAAATTAGCTCCTATGTAGAGCCTCAAACATGCACTTTTACAAGGATGTAATTGTTAGCACATAGCAATTGCAATACATTGAGTCAGAGTAGGAACGTCCTTCTACGCTAGTGGATATGTCATACTTCCCACAATACTAAATTGGGGAATTAGTATTCCTTGGGCATATTCTGCCTTCTCCATGGTGGCATGTAGAAACATTTCTGAGAAAAAGAATCCAAGGCACAGGTGTTATAACCTTTAGGTTCCTGAAGGGGAGGGGATCTGGATATTTCAGAAAGAAATTCTTTACAGAGAGAGTAATCAGCCATTGGAATGGGCTGCCCAGGGAAGTGATGGATTCTCCATCCCTGGAGGTTTTCAAGACGAGGCTGGACGTGGCACTTAATTCCATAGTCTAGTAACCACAGTGGGGTTGGATCAAGGGTTGGACTTGGTGATCTCCGAGGTCCTTTCCAACCCGTCTGATTCTATGATTCTATGATTCAGATAAATGAAAGGTCTGAGGGATGAACATGATTTTTTGAGTCTTGGCTAAGTTACACTCATAATGAAAAGCAAACATTCTTCTATGAACTATTTGCTATGGATTGAAAGCAAAGAGGGTCATTAAAAGAACACTGAAGAGAAAATACTGCAGTAGAGTTACATAGTGAATGGAAGACTTTTCTTAGACACCAAATCAAATTAATAGTGTGGTAAGTTATTTCGTTTCTCCTGCTCCTGGTGAGGTAGTGGTTGTTTCGTCAGTGTTGAAATATGTTGTCTGAAGATGCTTTTTTCCTAAAACATATTCTGGCAGAAAGATGGACAGTCAGCCACTTCTGCAGCAACAATTTTTGTTGAAGGTAGCAGGAAATGCTAATCCCAAAATTTGCCTGCAGTGGGACTCAAAAAAGCTCTAAGCTAACTAAAAGTGCCTGTACTGGGACTGTGAGAATGTGGTTTTTAGGGGCTTAATCAAGTGTAGAAACAGGGAGCTTGCTTTATTTCTGCTCAAGTGGTGTTAGACTGGTTGGACCAGACAGAATTTGACCCATGGATTTCTCAGAATTGCCTACACATTAAGTATGTGTTTTATTACTAATATTTTCAATGGGTTTAGGGACTTTTTTTCTTGTTCAATGAAATAACCAATTTTGAAGGAAGAGAGGAAAATACTTCACTGTAAAAGCAGCTAAATGACAAAGATCATCTCTCTCCTCTAGAGTCCCTCACCACTGTACTGATTGTGAATGCCACCTAGGTACATAAGGTCCAAAATTCATCCCCTCATCTTTTTATGACATTTCAGCATGCATGCTAATGCATTAATTTAAGTGTATGCTAATATTAAAATGTATGGAAACTTAGGCTATAGAAATTATCAGTCTACTATATTGGTGTGTGACATGGATGTGTATCTGTCTTTGTAGATTTTGCAGACACAGAAAATGCTTTGGAACCAGAGGGCATATGGGAGTGCAGGGAATAGAGAAAGAGACCATGGCTTCCTATGAGAATGGAAAGTGAAATATTATGAAAGAAAACAGACCAGATTACACACACAAAAAGAGGAGGGGAGAAAAAAAAAAGATAAAAAGTACATTAAAATATAGCTTCATTTTACATCAAGTAACAACTGTAACTGCAGCTAGAGTTCTTAGAAGTGTTTGTAATCAATTCAACTAAAAGGGCATTCACTGGAGTGGGTTTGCATGCATTTGCAGGTGACTTGTCAGAAATAAATATTTCCGTGCAATTGTAATTTATAATTGGTTTGACTATCTTAGTAATCAATGCTATACCTAAAATGAGCACTTCCTTCTTCCCAGTGATTGCAAGAGTTAGGTTCCTATTTGAAGTAATTTCTCTTTGTTCCTATAGTGAACAAGCTGGCAGTCAGGAAGCAGGAACATTCCTAACCACAACCAGTAAATACGGGCTCTTTTTGCTGAGTGTAGAGACAACAGATACGTTAAGATTTTCTTACCTACACTGATAAAAGATTCCTCCATCTCATACATGAAAAGGTGCTCTGAAGTAATGCAGTGGGTAAATGCTGCACAATAAGGAATTGTGCAGCACTCACTATCTTACTGGTGGGTGAAGCTGTAAAATATTTGTTGTGAAATATTTGTTGCTAAATAAAGTCTATTGGAAATGTACTTTTAATATCTTATTAGAAAAGAGTCTGCTCTGTATGAATCAAGTGAAGGCAGAACAGGTCTGCTGAAGGATTTTTGGATTTAGAAAATAAATGAAAGAATATTTTTTCTCATATCTAATAGATGATATGATTTTTTCATTTTTTGGTCTCATTATTTTTTATTTTAAATATTGGTTATGGCAGACTAATCTGTGTGAGACATGATTTTTTTCTGGAATTATTTTTTAGCTAAAATCTTCTTAGGTTGAAAGTTTGCTATTACTAAATATAGAATAAAAATAAATAAACCCATGTATTCATGTTCTTAAAAACATGTTTACTAATACAGCAGCAGCTCCTGCTAAAACTCTTACGCATTATGATTTATACATACACAGTTTTTAATATGTTTTTGCTATTTTTCTTTAATGTACTAGTTCCCTGACCATTAAAAAAACCTGACCTCGAGTATCTCATGCATTTTGCATAAGATGTCTGTTGCATAAAGCAGATTTTATTATTATTTAATGAACCTTTGTATTTGATCCATCATTTCAGTTACAATACTGGTAGCATTGATCCTAGATTTAAAGCTTTTTCGAGTAGAGGGAGAAATCAAAACAAAAAAATCTAGCAGTAAAATAGAGATGAAGCCTTTAGATTTCTGATCTGCTCTGTTTGTGAGATAGTAGCAAATTCTGTGTTATTTTATTCTGTTCCAGCTGTTTACCTCTGCAAGAGGACAATGCAAAACAAAGCAAGGCTAGAGCTAGCAGACTATGAAGCTGTAAGTACTTGGAAAAAAGTAAATTTCTCTGCTGGGCCTAATGAGCCTGTGAAATAATGTTAAGCATGAGAACTACAGCCACTAAGTGTGAAAATTTATTAGTTATCCGCATTTTCCATCATGTGGGTCTCACGGTGCTCAGTAGTTATAAATGGTGTTTGAGAGACTGTAGTGAAGGCTAAGTGGGTAAAAGCTGAGATTTCAGTTCATCTCTAATATTACTCTGGTCAGATCACCATGCCAGGATCACAAATAACTGTTCACAAATCCTGGATACACCATGGGTGTTTGAAAGCAATTGTTCTCTACACCATTTAAGGTTTGAATAAAAGATCTCTGACAACATTTCCAAAAACACTTGATAGATGTAGAAATATAAATCTCATTCTATAAAGTGATGCTGGCACTTGAGCCTTTTCCCATCAGTGAGATGAGAGACAAAGAGGGTCAGACTAGAGGCACTTCCCACTCCCTGACAGTTGTGCTGTGCCCCAGGCAAAGTAAGATAATTGTGGCCAGGAAGAGCCTGAAAAAGAGGGATTTTGATTAGCTGATGAGGATGGCATTTGATAAGGAGAGAGATGTCTTGAATTCTATCTCTATCCCCCAAAAAGTTCCTGAATTTTTTATGAGAATGTCTACATAAAATTCACAAATATCCCTGGCTCTGCACTGAAAGCTGTCCAGCTGTGCTGCTGTGACCCAATAGCAGGATGGTCAGTCAGACCTCTCAACATAGCACATACTCCAGCTCCAGCACCATGCTGATGCACTTTATTGCTTCTTCTGGCATAAACTTGTTCTTCAGTGTACTGCACTGTAGGGTATGCATAATTTTATGCTTACATGCCTTAGAAAATTCCCCTTCAGTATATAATCCATGAGAGACTTTAGTGGTGTTGACAAGATCAAGAAAGTCTCCTCTTCGCTCTCTGCAGTTTTATTTTCAGTAAATATGGTATAGAGATACATTTGCAATGTGCAGAAGTACTGTAAAAAACCCACTTTTTTTGTTAGGAAGTTTACAGTCAATTTTAATTTAGTCTCAGTAAAAGCAGTGCATCAAGGTAACTGGGGTCTTTTTGGTGGAAGGGAAGAATCTCAGCCTCCATGTTACAGATTGAATACTGCTGCCATCTAAGATGGGGAGAGATTGGGAAAGCTCTGTTACAGACAGTGAAAATGTTCCAACATCAGTGGAGGAAAGAATTCTGCTAAGATTACAGTAGTGAAGGACTGTAGTCTGCATTTTTTAAAATGAGGATATCTGTGGAGGTTTGGAAGATTTCTATACTACCAAAAATGGCAGCCAAAATTGTACAAGGGAAAGCATTTGTATAGATGACTGATGGCAATTGTTATGTGGATCATCCAGTATGGAAATTACTGCTGTTATCTTTTAGTATTAGGTACTTTCAAAACAAGAATGTTTCTTTGTATTATTTCAAAATTGCTCAGCCAGAACCCATTCTATAAAAATGCTTCAGAAGTCCCAAGTTTTGCTGGAAGTTGCATCCACCCTTTTTATCACAGTTTCAAAACTAAAATCGTCAAGGCATTCAAAAGTATTCCATCTCATTTAGTGCCAAGAAAAACTTTATATCAGATAAGTAAAGTACATTTACATTGAGACAAATATGGTGACTTGTATTACATCTTGGCGGGGAGAAGGAGAGAAAGATAAGCCAGAAGCTAAGAGCAAATAACTTGCAACCTAACCCACTAAAATTGTGATGTATTTTCAGGAGAGTTTGGCCAGGCTACAGCGAGCATTTGCTCGGAAATGGGAGTTTATTTTTATGCAAGCTGAAGCACAAGCAAAGTAAGTTCCTTTGGAGATGAGGGGTTTTCGTTTTGCATGCTTTTCGAAGGGAGAAGGGGGGGAAAAGTGTTGGGATGCTTCTTGTGTTTGAAATTGCTGTCATCAACACTGTTTCCTTTAAATGTCCTATAACATTGACAGGGTTGACAAGAAGAGAGACAAGATAGAGAGGAAGATTCTTGACAGCCAGGAGCGAGCATTCTGGGATGTGCACCGTCCAGTGGTGAGTGCTGGTGGGGCTGCTGGGGCTGTGAGCAGGGCCACTGCGGAAAGTCAGCCTCTGTGCAGCATTGAGGTAGCCTGGGAACAAGTAAGAGAGCAGTAGGGCCAGGGGCTGGGACTTGCCTCCCTGTTTTCAGGATCTAAAATCTGTATAATTCTGCTATTGTAGACTGCAGACGTGTGTGCATCCAGTTTGGGTGTCCTAGTGGATGGATTTGTTGCGTCTGATTTCTTGAATCAGGAGGTACTCGTCTTTATTATCACCTCAAAGGCTTCTCAGGGTATGAGTCACACAACCAAAATTATCAGCATCACTAAAAATACCTTTAAATAAATCTGATGGGGTTTTTTTTATTATTCTGCTTTTTTGCTTCCTAAGCCTTTCAATTTCACTCTGGTCATGTTTCCAAGCTATTTTTAATGCACATAAAGGTTAGATATTGTTGGCTTTGAGCTGTGGGATTCTTACATTGTCTAAACAAGACTTATTTGAGTTCCTTGTCAAAGTCCATCTGAAACAAAATTTTAAAAAAGAGTCTTATATAGTCAACTACCTTTAAGAACTAAAACTTTGAGAAAGAACCCATTGTCACAATAATTCCAACTAAATTTTAAGAACTCAAGAACTTTTTTCTTTACTACAGTATAGTATCTGTTTCCCTTACACAGAGTTAAACTTTCATTTTCTTTGTACAGGCTTTGGTGTCACTACCAATGAAATCAAATATAGACTATATCTTCCACTCTGACACTGGGAAAAGCTACTTTTACTGGGGGAATTAAAATTAGGTGATGATACCTGTAGAAGAGTTGAACGGAATGAGAAAGTTTAAATGAAAAATAATAAACTTGAACATGGCCAGCTTATATTTGTGACCATGGAACTGAAGCAGTGCTAGAAGAAATGGATTTTTAGGTAGGATTTAGAATGTCAGGCAGAAAAAATCATTTGAAGTGAAAGATTTAAACCACAGGCAATAGGTGCAAGAAGACTGGGACATTATTATCTAATCACTGATATAGAATAAGAAAGGAGAACAGAAAGCAGTCTGTCATCTGATAATGATTTGGGCTACATATGGAGGAGACACAAAGTTTCTATGTGGATCTGAGACATTTGAAGGTACAGAGAGCTTTTATATTTACTGTATAAATGGATCTAAGGGTTTTGAATTTGGGAATGAGATGTTGTTTTCAGGTTTGGAAGAGATGAATTGTTGAAGCTTCAAGAGAGTTAAAGGAACCAGGGCAAGAGGAAATTGAATCTGATTAAGAGCTTTGGATGAACTGTGGATAAATCTGCCTGGTCCAGCAGATGTTTTTAATCTGGCTGTAAACATACCTAGGAAGTATCAGAGGCAAAAGACTGGCTTACAGTCACCAGTGTAGGATCCTGGCTTTAGCAGATATAAATAGAAGAACAGAGAGGTTCATACTTTGCCTAACCTGCTCCTCTCAGGAGTCATTGAAATAATATTTTTGAAAACACTGTTATGAATTTGCTGTCACAGTAAAAGCCAGAAGATTCTATTAAAAAGAAGAAAAGATAAAACATGAACAGACTGAATAGAGGAAGGTGATGCTCGAGCCAACTACAATTTGTAATGGCTTTTCAAGCTCCCCAAAAGCCCCTCAAAAAATCCCAGAAATGCTACTGCAACTCTGGAGAGCTAATATTTTTAAAATTAGGTAATGTTTGGATGAAAATCTGGGTAAAATGTTTATTTTTATTTACCATTTTTCACCTTTTGATAAAAATTCAGAGATGAGGGGCAGTGACAACATAGTTCAAAATCCACCCCAATGCAATTCTTTTTTAAATGAAAATTAATTTTGAGGACCAGAGGTTTCATTATTTGTTTTTTTTCTGTTTTATTTTGGGTTTTTGTTGTTTTGGTTTGGTTTGGGTTTTTTGAGGTGAGTGAATAAATATTTTTTTCCTGGTTTTCCTGCAGGTATCCTGGTCTATAGTTGCTTTATTTCTTACCTACCTGGCTACAGTGCTGATTCAAAACCTCTACATGTAAAATACAATCTATGAGTATCACATTTGCATTGTATTTCAAAAGGGAGATACTTTAAGTTGATGAAAGGTACAGAAGAGGCAAGAAAACCATCAGCCCTAAAGGACAATGCAGCAGTGCACTGCAGGAATGGGAGACATGACAAGAGAACAGTTGTATGACAGTGAAACCAGGAGAGTGTAGATGCAGAATAAGAGCATGATTTGGGTATCAGAAATATCACTGTGACTGATAAGTTTAAAATAAGTGAAATGAACCAAGGTTTGATGTGTAAAGAGCATTTGCCTCAAAAACTGGCTTTATTTCATAGTTCCCAAGTCGAAGTCAACCATGTAGGTCAACCCCTAGAAGATTTATGCCGTAGTCTTAGAGACAGAAAAATGCTTGAAAGTCTTCATGGCTGTTACATCCTATCAGCTGGCTGGCTAGTGCCCATAAGTTTTCCCTAGGTTTTCAGACTGAGGTGATGCTTGGAGATGAACCAGAAAAACCGGATTTGGAAAGGAGTTTTATTCAAATAATCACCTGTTCCTCAGTTTTCTTCTGAGAGACAGCTTTGTTACCTCCCTGTTTAGTTTCCATTCCAATATTTATTTAATTGCAGTTTCACTACAGTTTATTTGGGTTTGGGGTTTTTCTGTTTTTTGTTTGTTTGTTTTTCTTGGGATGGATTATGTGTGTGTGTGGAGTGCAATCTTCATCATTTCTGCAGCTTTATGTAGAAAGATCTTAGCTTGCAGTTAGAAAGAGCATGACAGAATTTCAACTGTAGGTACTGCAGCACCCAGAGACATTCCTGAACAAGTTTTAATCTCACTAGTTCAGATACAAATCATAGCAAAACCATGGAAATTTGTGTCAGGGAGAGCTGTACAAACTCCTTTGCGATCCTGAGCAGCAGACCTAGGGTAAAGTCCATGCTGTTATTTCTAAGGTAGAGCCATTACCTAACATATGTCTGAGATTAATATTATTCCCACAGAGTGATGCATTTCTCTTTTTGATGGCAGAGTAAATCTATCTGAAAAGAGTTTATCTTCTTTCCACCTGCCTACAATGACTATTATTTTCATAATTTTCAAACTTCTATCAATAACAGACTGTGGAAATAAACAAAAATTGGTTGTGAGGATTAGGGAGGTGGTAAAAAAACAGTAACAAATCAAGCTAAATTGGAGGAGTGAGTTCCTTCCAGGACAAAGAAATTGAGAAGCTGCTTTTGTTCAAAAATAAATGTCGTGCTCCTGATTAAAAGCCTTTATAAGAGAACTTATAGCTTTCCTGAATTATTATGTCTTTTTAAACCCCATAATCTTATACTCATTAAAAAGGGGCAAACAGGTACTAAAGCAGTAAATCCCCTGAAACATTCTCAAACCCACATGAAATACATTTGGAGCAAAGTAGCTGTGGCTTGCTGTAAATTTAATTCTTTTAGGTAACAAACAAGACAGCTGATGTCTTGCTGCTACAAATGGTTCACTTTTCTTCCTGAGTTATACATTCATACAATAAAAAAGGCCTTTTGGGCACTTTTTTGGTATTCAGATTAATTCATATTTTTAAATTGTACTTTATGTGGTCTGAACATGACCCTCAACACCTGAGCCAGTAAGAAATAAGCCAGGTGTTCAGAGCAAGGCAGTGGATGCTTTTGTTTTTTAATGATTTTTCCATCCTGTCCTTCAGAGACTCAGTAAAACACCGAATTTAACTTGGTTAAGGTGGTGCACTCCTGCATTTCACACTCTGTGCGCTAGACTTTTCTGGACCAGTCATTCCTATAGCCAGAGAACACTTCTCTCTGCTTTATCATATTTTCTGAAATTTTTTAAACATCTTCAGGAGGCAAATGTGAATCATGCCATCCAACTTCTCCAGTGATATATCCACAGACAATTTCCATGTCTTCTTTTCCACCTGTTTCACCATATATCTTTACAAGGGAGTTCCCTCTCCAGCAGATAGGGAATGCAGCAAAAGCAGAAGTTGTCACTCTCAGATAATTGCACTTCTGGTAATGAAACAAAGCCTTGCACAATGTTTAATTTCAGAACATGGTTAGAATATTTATGATCCATATTCTCATGTATTTGAGAAAAGTATTTATAAATCTCTTACCTAGCCTGCCAACTAAACCTTGGTGGAAGATTTTGTACTCACATTATTCAGCATTGTTATTTAGTCTAATACTTGAGTAAAAGTGGGGCAGATGGGGAAAAAGAAGCCAGGTTTCCTGCAACAGTGCAACAAAATGAATTTTCATAACTGAGAGTTATGAAAAGGTCACAAATTGTGAAATGGCTAATTGATGAGATGGTGGAAGGACACATTCAAATGAGACGACAATAGGTTTTTAGTAAGACCCAGTTCTGTAATCAACTAGGAGAATAACCTTAAGTAGTAAGGATAAGGAATTTTTTTAATAACTGCATATATGTTTATACATTGATTTTTGTATCTGTGTGAATTAAATCTGCTGCTTTAATCCATAACATTTTGTCAGGGATCTTTTTTAAGTCAAAAGGCATATAACCAATTTCTAAATTTCACCTATATTTGCCATCAACATTTTCAGAGATGTGCGTTGGACTTTCCTGTTGTCACTTCTTTTCAAGTGAAAAACCGAAATTCTTCTGTATGGAATCTGTAAAACAGCAGTTTCCTGCCTTTTGGGGTAAAAAAAAAATTGAGAAAACAATAATGAATCTGAGCATTTAGCATAGGGGCAACAAACCAGATAAATTTAACAAGTTTCCTTCTGCAAAAGTGTTGCAAATACTGGAATCTTCACATACACAAAAATCACATTAATACAGCCCTAAATAAAACTGATACTACTGAAGAACCACTGGAATAAACACAATGGATCTATTTTCTGTACAAAAGTTTCTGGTTCTGAAAACCAGTTACCACAAACCTGAAATGGTATATCATATATCAAGAGTAATTAGAAATTAAAGTAACTTTCTAAAAGAATTAAGAATATAACTTCAGTAGTATATTCTTTGGTAAAGCTTCTTGTTTAGTTTCATTTGGCTTGTCTCAAAAATTAAATTTTAACATCCTTTTCATATGTGTTTTGTGTAGTATGGGATTCTCTGACACACAGAATGCTGAAAGAATTTTAAAAAAAGCCCCCAAATATAAAATCTTGTTTCCTTAAGATGAAAGCCCAGCTTTAAATAAGACCTGTCCTTAAACAAGCAAATATGTGAGAACCTAAGAATCACTGTCAAAATTCAAGATGGTTTATCTCCTTTGGATTAATTTTATGGTTTCATTTATTAGTATTATATTTCTTGAAAATTTCTCTGTGTCTCTTTTTCTCATGTTTCAAGTAAGTCCTTGGTTTGCACAGCCAATGAAATTCCTTGTGAGTCTGATACTACTCAAGGAAAAAAACTGAACTCTAGTTTGAGAAGGCAAATAAGAAGAAAAAGGAAATTGGTACCATGTAGGCTTCTTTTTTTGGAAAGATGCTAAAAATCTTTGAAATTTTAAGTCATCCTAAATTCTATGCTAAGTGAGACTTCCCCCCTCTGAAAATCATCTGAGTTTTACCTTGCTGCAAACCTACTTAAAGCTTGATCAAACTAATTGATTGAATGTCTCTCCTTTGTCTCATGGTCTTTGAACCTCATTTGTCTTGTCCAAAAAGAAACAACTCACAGTTAAACTTTTATCCATTAATTGCACGCCTTTCCATGTTTTGATTAGATCCACTGAAGAACAACAGTGGAACTACTGTTATTTTGATAGTAGTCAGTGATCTTCAAATAAATCCTTGAATAAAGCATGTATTGATTTTACTAATTCGTCCAATGGCAAGTTTTCTTTCCTTCATGTGGGGCTCTCTGTAGTGGGTTTAACTCATGTTGAAATGCAGACTTTATTATTTCCGCGTCAATATATTCCTGGTGTATGATACAATCAGGTTTACGGCTCACTCATTTAAATTTAATAAATAAGTCTGTAACTTCTTATTATTTATCTCTGTTTTTTAATGAGTCAAAATGAAATTAACTATCAAGGACACATATTGAGGATTTAAATTCATTTTATGTTATCTGCATAATTCATTGCTAAAGTCTTCAACAGAAGAGAACACTTAATCCTAACAAAGTTTTGATTAATTATTGCAAATTAAGACTTGTCCTTTCTTTGAAGGAAGCAGTTCAGTAAGATTTGACATGGAACATTCTGAAATATCAGTTCAGTAAATCAATTAAAAAAACCCCCTATATTTACTTAATTAAAATTTGGTAGGTTTTACATCATTATCAGTTGATAGCTGGTTTTAGCAGTGAAGCTGTGTACAAGTTATTTGTTTCCATTATACTTCTTGACCACTATTTTCAGGTATATTTGCAGCATATCGCCAGATGTATCACTTGTTTTAAAAAAAGATTCATATTAAGAAATACAAGCAAATTTGAGGCTATTATATGCAAGTCCAGTTTTAAGTTGTATTTACTGATTTCAGTGTCACACTGAATCCATACATTACAATTATTTATGCTATCTTGTGCTCCATAAAGATAGTATTTAGAAGCATAACATATCTGTTATAAAATATATAATGAAAAGACTACAGAAATTGTTGAAAATACCTAATGATTCAGTAGAACAAGCAGGTTTTAATAGTTTTCCTTTGATTATCTGCCAAATTTATTAGGCCTCTGGGAATGAAAAATGAAGCATGCTTCTGCAGAATTTATACTAGAAAACAACTTTGGGATTTGCTTCCTAAAAATTAAATATGTTTTATAGGTGATAATTGACAGGTGTAGCTGTAATTCTCAGATGAGGTAATTTCTGACAGAAGAGAGTCCATAGGAAAACCTAGAAACCTTGTGAGCTAATTTTAGAGGTTTGGTCTGGAGTTGTAGGGAGGTGGAAACGTGATAGGAGCTCTTTACAAAGCAGCCATCAAACTAGCTTATTACAATTTATATATGTGGTTACCATGGCCATCGGACTGTAATCAAAATCTTTGTCTCTCTGTATTTTCTTCTGATTAGAACTATATGCAAGTAGGACCTCCATAAAAGGCACTGTAACCTAACAGCAGGTATTGGAAGTCCAGTCACAGTTCTTGTTTGTCAGTCGCACAACTGAATCAAAAAGGCATGTTTACAAAGAGCTAGTTGTGCTAAAATTAACTGAGCAGAAGCTGGGAATATGATACTGCTATAAGTAACATAAAATATGATAATATCATATAAATATGACATATATATAGTACTGTAAGAGTGTATGACACTATAAGTAGCATAATATTATATAATATATTAGATAGCTAGACCATACAGCTGGGATACTCATTCAACTTAGTTTAAAGTTTGTAGTTAGTGGATTATGCTACATAATAATGATAAAAAAAAGTCCATCACTTGTATCCTAATACTTAAAATCAACACAATATTCTTCTTCTTTCTTCAGACATCTGCTAATTTACTGGGGATCTTGTGACTAGAGGTGTTGTCAAGTCCCAGTGCTCACACACTTGATTTCTTAGAGTTATTTTCAAAGAATTGCTGAACCAAATGGAAATTGTAATTAAACCATACACTATAAGAGAGGCTAATAAGTTCATAAGAGTGTTTCAGATTAGGTACACCTAGTTGGTTGTAAATTAAACTCATGATTAAGTGCTTCAGTTGTAAGTAGCAGTAGCTTTTTCTAACCAAAAGGAAATGGTTCCTGTAGCCCAGTCCCTGTAATCAGTGGTTTATCTTTGCTACCTTGGGTGGTGTAACAGAGGCTGGTGAGATCTCCCCTAGCAGTACTATCAATACATAGTCCTACATATTTGCAGGTTTGGCAACTGTGGCTTTTGGATTTATTATTTTCCATCTCTTAATTGAGGCTCATTTATCTATAAAGTGAGCTACATTTTAAAGAGCTTTCAAGTCCTGTCAGAGAACCACCATGTTTTCTGAAATTTGTATTTAAATTTGAAATGTTGCTGTGCTTTGTCTGGACCTTAAGATAACAGCTGTTTTTCCAAATTCTGTTAAAAGAGCTGACCACTTGTACTCGGAATGTTTGAAATGTTCCTCTGAGACTTTTTATTGCACCATCAAACTTATTAATAGTGCAGCTCTTCTGCTGCAAGAGCCCCTTTATTCATCGATCCCAAAGTGTGTAAAATGAGGTAAAATCCCGAAATACTTGGATAATCTATACTTAAACCTCAACCTTTCCTTGTATGCCTTAGCAGATTCTGCACACTCCAATTACTTCCATCTCTGAGAAATGAAAAATTGATGCATTGCAGGAGAATGCCGCCTGTGTTTTTCTTTGTGAGAACCTCAGTTTTAGCCATTACTGACAACTTACTCAATATAGGACTTTAATGTCTCCTTCAATGTTAGACTATGTATGAGAAAAAAACAATCTTTCCCACATAACCAAAGTCAAACTGGGTATTTTTCCAGCTAGTAGCTCCTTTGGGTTTTTTTTCCAGCTGAGTACCAGTAGAATTTAATTTTTTTTGCCTCTTTTTTTTTTTTTATTTGTAATCTTCCATTTCTTTTTTTGTAATTTTCTCTCCCTGATTTTTAACTACACACTGTTCAGATAGTTGCACAAGTAAACTGCAATATAAAAACTGCAAATAAAAATGAACCGTGATATTCTGCTTATCACTCACTGTCTGACTGTCTTCCTTTCTCTACTCTAGAAGTGAGTGATATGAATAGTAACTGTAAGACTCCCAGAAAAATGACAGGAGTAGCAGCAATGACAGAAATATCAGAATAGATTGTTGCAGAAGGCAACACTAACATTTGACACTCAGGAAATTTCAAATTTTAAGCTTACTTTTTGTGATAGTCTTCTATTACACATAATGTAAAAGGCAGATTTCAATCTCTGCCTTGTGTTTATGTTTGTGTGTTTGACCTTATCTTTTCCAGTGGAAGAGAAGATCTGTCATGTTTGTAACCAGGTCCATAATTTAAATTTATACTCTTTAAATTTTGAAAGCCTGGAATATTGAAATTTAGTATTTTGCAATGAAACCTAACAAGTTAGCCAATGCCTGCAAAGCATGTAAAAATATCTATTTAATAGTGTATTGACACTGAAATGCAACGAAATTGCATAAGGTGTGTGAATCAATCTGCCTAAATATTTACTGCTTTAATGAACTCTGAATTTATGGGTGTGCATGTTGAAATGAGGTAATTATTTTAAATAGCACCTACGTGTTTTTAGCTAAAGAGACTGTGAAATTGCATTTCCTGACATCAACCCCAGGTTTATTCGTATGAGTTGAGTGCACACCACAGGCTCCCAGAGGGCAGAGGCAGCAGTAAAACAGCAAATACCGATCTTGTCTTTCTGTTCCGCAGTTGTGGGGTGGGGAAGGCAGGGAGATGAATTTCACACCAACGTGAATACTTGATTGGAGTGTTCTGTAAAGTGAATTATTTGAATTGCACTCCCTGCAGCTCCCACAGAAATGTAGGCTGAGAGAGACCTCTGGAGGTCTTCTAGTCCAACCTCCTGCTCAAACCAGTGCTAAATTCCAAATCGAATAAGATTGTCCAGGCACTTGGTTTATAAACTATTGAAAATCACCAGGGATGGACATTCCACAGCCTCTCTTGCTTTTGTTATGAAATATATTTCTTTACAGCTGACCAGATGTTCCTTTACTGCAATTTCAGACTACTGTCTCCTGTTCTTCCACACTACACTTCCAGAAGAGGTCTAGCTCTGCAAGCCCCAGTAAGGTTCAGAAGACAAGAGTTAGCCCTCCCCTTTTGCAAGCACAAAAAAGTCTGTTCCTCTACTGGACTATCCCATTTTGAATATATTTTTTATGTGGTTTGTGGGGCTCAAAAGTAGTCTTGTCATTCCAGATATTTCCTCGTGATGCTGAGCAGAAAAAAATAAGCACTTCCTTTGCCTTCTGGCTAAGCTATTACTAATGCAGCTGCGTATGTGGTTTGTCTGCATTGCTGCAAGGAGATACTGCTGAGTCATGTTCAGCTTCAGATCATTTCCTAGTGAGCAGCAATACAGAAAGACAGTTCCCAGCCTATTGGAACGCATGAGCTTATTCCCTCCCACATACAGGGGTATATTTGTCTCAGATACAAGAAAACTACTGGTTATTTTGACTTAAGTAGATTCACAGTTAAATTTCCATCTTCTTTGAGAAAGAAAAAAAGCCATCAATACTTCTACTGATGTCACTATAAATAAAAATTTACTTTCTGTTGAGCATTTCATGTTTATTATAACTACAAGTATATCATAGCAAAGATATTTTTTGCGCAAAAAGGCATTGATAACACTTGATTTGGGCTATGTGGCCCCACAATAAAAAGGGCCCTTGGAGTGTGCAACTTTGTACAGCAAACAGACTATAAATACTCAAAAATGTGCACTATGCAGATGGAAATGTACTATGACATTTTATGTAAATAATTAATTCTTCCAGAGAGTTCTACAGGTGCCATAAAATTAATTCACTGTAGCACTATTACAAGGGCTTAATTAATTAATTTACTGTTGCCACAGTTATCAGGAAAAGAGTATCAAGTGGATTTTTTTTTAGCTGAACATAATCTCAGGTGGTTGTTTTCAAATGTTGTCGATAGCCAGATCCAAGCATGTACATTCTTGTACCTCCTCTCCTTATAGACCAGACTTCCTTCTTCCATTGTGTTTCTTGGATGAATCCTATTAAGCAGCTTCCTAGACAGCGTCAATAGAAAGCTGGATAACATTGCTATCCAATAACTGAAGTAGGGATCAAAAAATCTTCTAAATGTGAGTTTTTCATATTACTTTCATCATCCATTTATCTCAGCAGTGAATTTATCATGACTGGACTGACATATCCTTTGATGTAAAATAATACAGTGGCATTTGTTCTTTGAGATAAGGACATGGTAATAGATAGATAAAAAAAATAAATTTCCTTTAAATGTATGAGTTTTTCACCCAGACATTTAAAACCAGATGAGGGCCAAATTTTACCCTAATTATGATCTTGCTGTATGATAATTTCAACAAGGTCACTAGACTTTCTTCTGCGTGTGTGGAGGGGAAACTGTTCTCATACAAATATTAATCCTGAAAGAAATAAGCATTCTATTTACACATATAGCAGAATTTCAAGTCTTCCAGGAAATCTGTTTGGAAACTATTTACAGTATTAGTATGCAAATTATACACTACACACTTAATGGGAATCTTGCAGCAGAGCACTCTGACAGGCATCTCACAATTTGAACTATGGTAGTCCAGTTAAAAAAACAACACAAAAAGAAAACACAGCTGGATATAATTGTATTCAAACACATACTTATTATGTTAATGGGGGCATACAAATAAAATGAAGTGTTGTCCAGCAAAGGTTTTTCCACAAAGACTCTGAGTTATTTTAGCAAAATGTTCAAATAATGCAAGCTTTTGTGTTCATTTTAATTGAAAAGATGTTTGATATTTATTCCTAAATATTGACAGATGAAGTGTGGCATCTCCTAAGAAACAATAAATCCCATCTCATATCAAGAATAATTTTAATAAAATACTTCAGTTGAGAAGAAATTGTAGCCCCAATTACATTAGGTACTTTCAATTATATAGTGTAAATCAAATTATCAGAGTGGTGTTATATAGGGGTAGTCATATATGGCCTAAACTCCTATCGTTACCTGAGGCTGTCAGACTAGCTGATATTCCCTTTAGTTGCCTTCCCTTTTGCCTAAAGCTTCCTGATACTTCCCTGCCTCTACCTTCCTGCTGGTGCTCTCCTGTCAAATTCTCCTCAGTCACACCTTGGCCAAGCTTCTGCCCTTAGAGCCTTTCCTGAGTGCCCCTGCTGAAGTCTGCCATATCAGCTTTACTTAAGAGAGGCAGTAAAGAGCCAGGGGTCAGTAAGAATATACTAGGTGCTCTAGTAGGTGAGTACTGGGTTGGGTCTCCTTGCAACCAGCAAAAGCTTTGCCCTTGTTTAATTTCTAAAAATCTGCCAGAATTTCTTCTGTCCCTTGCATCAGTCTGCAAAATTCTGGCATGTAAGTTACCCAAGCAAGGTGCAAGATTTGTCTGTACCTATTTACTGGTGGTGGGCTTGAAATCTTTAAAAATAAGAGGTTTCAGATGAGGTTTGTTTGTTGTTGTTGGTTTTTTGTTTTTTTTTTTTTTTTTTTCCGTTTTTAGGACATGCTTTTAACAAACCGTAACTGAAAACTGAACAAATAACAGTTTGTGCCTTATGTAAGTGTGCCTGTTATTCAAGTTGTTACATTCAAAGGCTGTAGATGTTGTTAAAGCCCTTCTTCTTCACTGCCAGCTGCTGCTGTAATCCTAAAGTAGATGCACTGTGTTTTTTAAAAATTTTATATCTCAGTATAACTGCCCTGGGAAATTGCTTTCTCCCTTTAAAGTGACCATCATGCAAAATTGTCTCTTTCTCAACCTGTCTTTTTCTTTGAGAGTTGCAAGTTACTCTGCATTTAAAGACTCCCGTTTTCATTCAGGAGCACAAAGGATAACTTCACAAATGTAGCTCAATAGGAGTGTCAGATGCAGTCTTGAGAATATTATCTAAGTGCCTATTTTTAATCTTAGCCACGAGCAACTGTTTATACTGCAAATTTAATATGATCAAGTGCACATTAATTTATTACTTTAAAATAAAAACTTATTAACTTTAAAAAAATACTTGGTTAAAAAAAAAAATAACCTCAGTCTGTTTACAATATTTTCCAAAGGCAAAGTACCATTGCTCTGTTTAATGAAATCTATTTGTTTCTTGGCTCTGTTAATATAAGAAATTTTTAAAATTTTGTCTGTGAAGATTTACAGCCACATCAAGCATTTGATATTATGATAAGAAGACAGAGGTTGAATCATTAGTGTGATAATAAGTCTAGCTAGCTTGTTGGGCAAGTAAATTCCATATCTATTAAAAAAAGCCAACAAACTATTTTCACTAAAACCCTGTACTTTCCACTCTAAGTCTCAAATATAATCCCTCTAAAATCAATAGGAAAAACTCACCTGAGAGTAAACCACTTATTATTAGTTATTTCCAGCCATGCGTGGAGAACAGACTTACGCACAGATTTTGTACTTTGGGAGAAGTGTCAAAGGAAGATGAATTAGGAGAAACTAGGGGACTTGTGTACTTTGGGATGCTGCAGAGTTTGAGAATGAATCACTGAAAGCCGAATCAGATGTGTTGAGAGACGTTTTGTTTAGACTGCCAGTCTTCTGGTTAGGCTGCAGAAGCCTGGTTTTTTTGTTTTGGTTTGGTTTTTTCCCTTTCTTTTCTGAAGATACAAATTCCATTTTAGTACTTTCCCCCCTCAATTTCTTTTAAAAGAAGATAATCTTTAAAAATAGACCCAAAACCAGATGCTCCTGAAGGGAACCTAAAGTTCACAGGTGGGGTGGGTATTGCACAATTCTGTTTATTTTGTCTAATTAAGTCAATCATGCTTCATAGAGGGATATCTGGAATGCAATGTATGGCCTCCTTGGCAAAACCAAAGCAGAAACATGTGACTGGTTTCTCTTATCTTGATAATTTATTTTGTTTCAAATTTGTGTTGTCATAAATTCTAAGCATGTGCTCTTCAGTGTCTCCTTCCATAGGGACTCTAACAGGGACCACTACAAAAAGACATCAAGTTATTATACTTCTCTGTTTATTTATTTTTTTAGTCTTGCACACTGAAGAGGAGTATCTCCATGAAAATTATATGGAGTTCCTTCACAGGTTTAGTCTTCTGCTTTCCTTTCTTTTTCTTTTAATAGCCTGGATGTGTAAACACTACTGAAGTGGATATAAAAAAATCTTCAAGAATGAGAAATCCACATAAAACAAGAAAGGTAAGTACTGTTATTATATCAAAAGCAGGAGGTGGAGGAAATTTATAGCATGCAGTTCCCATAGTTCCTTAAAGCATTTTTTTTCTTACAGCTGCAAGGAGCAAATGCACGATTGTATGTTAATATTTCATAAGCTCTTAAGTTAGTATTAACAAATTTGTTAATGCTAAGTAAGCGCTATCGCATAAGACTTTGGAGAAATATACAGAGATTTTGAAAATAAAATTCATTTTGCATGCTTCATTCATTTTGTTTAGCAGATTGAATAAAGCACGTTAAAATGTTTCTGTCAGAAATTAAGGAAAAATAAAATAAAAATTCAGCATAAACTCTATCCTTAGTTCTTGTCCTGCTCTTAATGAAAAGAGTATCTCTCTGACAATTATGCCCAAAATGGTTGACCAGAAATAGTGGAGGAAATTATTTTCATCTAAATTAGGGTCCAGACTTGAACAGTGTAACTTCTCTAGGGATATATAGATGGATCATCTCAAAACTTTCTTTTTAAATCCTTTGTTCCATAATAATGTAGATGACTCCCACTTGAAAGTACTTCCTTTGAGGTACATTTTCATGTTGACCCATAGAAAAGTATGTTTTAAAGAGGAAAGTGGATTTAGAGAAAGTCTTAGCTTGGCTTATTTATGGTAGTGAAAGGTCCAGATTATTGTAATTTACCAGGCAGTAATTGCAAATTTGAGAGTCATCCAAGTAATCCATGCAATAGTCTACCTTTCAGGGTACTCCTACTACGAGTCATCTCCACTTACTGTAATAGCATCTCTCAGTGTCATCCCCCATGCTTACTATGCTGTTAATATAGAGATATAATAAAAGTAGATCCTTTGTTCTATGGCATTATGAAATTGTGGGAGTTTGGGAGTATTTATTTTACACCTTACTATAGATGCACAATTTTATCTGAGTGCATGGTCTATTGCAGTTTCGTTAAAAAAAGTTGATGTTGGCTAACTTCTTGAGCACAATTTACTAGAGCATCACAGTTTCTATGAATATGTGTAGAAAGCATTGTCTGAAAGCAACTGTTATTGTTCCATATTTTTTGCATAGTCTGTCTATGGCTTACAAAATGACATTCGAAGTCACAGCCCTACCCACACGCCAGTCCCAGAGACTAAGCCACCCACAGAAGATGAACTGCACCAAGAGGTTTGAAACATAACTACAAACATGTACTTTTGAATGAACTTTCTAGGACACTAGGTATTAAACCAAAAATTATTGTAACTGGGAAGTTGTTCAAAACAGCCCTAGCAAACATTTAATAAACCTTTTCTTTGTTTCAAGGTATATGGATTTAGGCATGTAACTTCATTAAAACTAATGAGACAAAATTTGGCATTTTTTGTATCTTGCATTAAACATCTAAAGGCAGTGAGCAGAAGGCCAGTGAGCGGGTTCTTTGTGTAGCTAAGCCCATTAGCCCCTTCAGCAGTAGACAGTTTGCTCTTCCTTTCGACACTAATTTGAGATTTGGGGGAATACTTACCGCTCCACGTATTCATATATAGGTTCACACATTTATCTACTGTTAAAGGTTTGTTAATCTTTCCTGAGATGTTAGAATTCAGAGAAGGTAACTGTCAGAAGAATAAGTAGCTCTCTTCAAAAAAATAACAAAAAAAAAAGCTAATTGGATTCCTGTTGATGAACCTTTAGGGAAAATTTTATATTGGGCACATTTTTTGTCTTTTCTCTTTAATGGAACATTCCATTTATTTTAGAACTACACTGGTCAAATGTTGTTTTAATTCCGATATATTTCTCTTCTGTGCCCCAGGATAAATTAAGGTTCAATTACAGCCCTAATAAAAAAAGTTAGGGAAATAGATTCAAGCAATAAATTACTCATAAAACTCTTTGCCTTCCTTTCTTGCAGATTAAGCACTGGCAAATGCAGTTAGACAGACATAGATTAAAAATGTCAAAAGTTGCAGAGAGGTACGTATATTGTCACATTTTCTGGTTTTTCAATTAGCCTGATAACCATTGGGAAAATGTCAGTATGAAATAGCTTCAAAGAGCTTTTCAGAGCAAATAGCTCTTCAAAAAGAGACAAGGGAGCTCAGACATCATAGAAATAACTGATGAGAGTTTACTTTAAGTGGGGAGGTGTGAAATTCTTTTACTAATAAAAGATGGCCCAGATATTCCGTGATACATTTCTTATAAACCCAGTAGTCACTGAAAGAGCCTCTGACCAGGTGACCACAAGTTTCATCTTGTATTGACAGGGAGGCCAAGTGGAAATAGGTCTGAGGTTATTGTTTTGCTGTTTCAAAAGGGCAATCACTGATAAAGCAAGGGAACTGATTGGTGTAGAGCTTAGTCACTGCTTGAACAAAACGAGCCTGAGCTTACTTTGGGTCAGAGGATTCCCACTCTAGTAGGAATCTTTGTCCAGATAGGACCAAAATTTGGCAAATTTTATTTGTCAAATAAAAGGAACAGTCCCTTGGAAAGACTAACTACAGCTGAAGTAGAGAAGAGGTGGAGAAAACAAATGTTCTGTCTTACACATCAAATACAGAGATAGTGAGTATTGCAGAAAATTGAGCTGTGTAAGGCTTAGTAAAGCAAACCAAGCCAAATACAAATTGTTCTTCATTCTCTCATATACATTTGTGCATGCATACTACTTATATATGTGCATGTATGCATACATATACAAATACATATATTTATTTATAAAGAGATCAGGTTAAGTATTTTTATTTACTGAGCTGTTAAAACAGAATGCAGATAAAATGTAATACAAATTGAAATGAAAAGAAAGAATAGTTGTCCTTACTTATAAAAAATTATGAGGCCAAAGGAAACAGAAAACAGGTGTAAGGACATGGGAGATGTAAATTATGAGAATACAAGCAAAGTTTTTAGTGTGTTTAACAGAGTCAGACCCATTAATGAATACCAAAATATTTCAGAAAAAATTTCTGTTTATTTTGGAAAACAGTAAACTTGAGAGAGGTGCCATTTGACTAGGAAATAATAAAAATACTAATTGTATTTAGGAGAGGATAAAAGGAGTCCTAGCAGGTATAGGGCCCATAAATATGACCTACATAGCATGCAGTGTTTTAGAACAGATTTTAATGGAACTGATGATTAAAACCATAGGGGTATAAAATACATTATTTATGAAAACAAATCTGCATGCAAGAGGTTGCTTGATTTCATTTGTTAGTGTCTAATTAGCGCCCTAAAAGGAGCTATGTGGAAGTATTAGGGAAGTTTATTTTATTTAATCTCTTGATAGACCCAAGCCACCCCTCCTTCTTCAGAGATCCAATTTTAAAAGGATTGAGCAAAACTATTTTACACTGAGCCTGTAGCTAACTTCTGAGTGTGTGCACACACGGTTACCATGGTTCAGTTGATGCAAAGTAACTGCTTAACTGGGGTAACCCGATCAGGTTACCACACCTCCTGACATGACAATGTTTGATGCTTTTGTTTTCCCAGTCTATTAGCTTATACAGAGCAGTATTTGGAATATGATCCTTTTCTTGTGCCCCCTGATCCATCAAACCCTTGGATATCAGATGACACTACTTTCTGGGAACTGGAGGCAAGGTATATAATTTTATTTCTTCTTTGGCAGTAAGGGGGTGGAATATGCTTACTGGAAATGTGAAGATTTCAGACAGAGGTATTGCAGGAAAATACTGAGGTAGAAGGGCAATGCATCTTGGTCTTTCCAGCTTCACAGTTTTGTAAGATGGGAAGTGCTTTGGATTAATATATCTGTGTAAAACGTTACATTAACCAGTTTACAGGATTCCAGTATTGTGAATCTTTTAAAATCTGATAACATTCCCAGTTGGACATCTTTACTCTTCTGTGTAAATGCACATGTATTACCTTCATTCTGCATAAGTACTAGCAGTCTGTTTGCTCATCTCTGAACATTTCACAGATATGAGCAATCTAGAAGGTGAGAAACCTGTGGTTGAACTTTAGTACTTAGTCTAAATTAGGAACACAGAGTATTGGAACACTAAAGTATTGCTCACTTTGGGTTCTGTTGTTTTTTTCTTCTGTAGCAAAGAGCCAGGACAGCAGAGGGTGAAACGATGGGGGTTTGGCATGGATGAAGCTTTGAAAGACCCTGTGGGAAGAGAGCAGTTTCTGAAATTCTTGGAGTCAGAATTCAGTTCAGAAAATTTAAGGTAAATGAGAGGCACTTTTTTTTAAACAGCTTGTAAGATATATTTTTTGTTGTTGTTGCTTGTGGTTTGTTTGTTTTTTCCTGATACCTTTCCCTTCATTTTTTAAATGAAATTTTCCTGTGCCTTGAAAAATTTTCCTGTGCCTTACCATTCAGAATCCACTCATACAGATTGCTGTCATATAAAGGCCGAGGCAAATATTCATGTAGTTAACTGAGACTCCCATGAAGTATACTTTTCCATTCCTATCCAACTTTTGGTCAAACTCCCCATGTAAGAGGTTTTCTCTCAGCTCGTCTTATTAAACAATTTTAAACCACTGACCCATTCAAAGCCTGTTCACCATCTTTTATTGTCAAATATTATGAGAAAAGTAAAGTGAAAAGAAAAAAGTTAAAACATAAATAAAGAATTTTAAAGTAAAATTCACAGACTTTCACTTTTGGTCAGGTTCCTGGGGATCATTTTGAAAATCTCCACCAAGATTCTAGTACTTGTGGATCTGACACAGCAAAATTAGGGTGACATCTATCTCTCAAATTCCTCACTAATTACAAAATGGAAAAGTGTTCTTAGTGTATATAAAGTGTATACTGTATTTCTCAAAAATATATTTTCAGATTTACTTTAAGTGAGAAGAATAATTATTTGATTTTAAAATACAATAGTTTGTCCATTGGCTAATAGCATGTTTTGTTGTCACAGTTCTAAGAGTGTCATATTTCAGTAAGAGTTATTTCAGAAGGATTAATAAGAGCCTTTCTATAGATAAGAATCTGTACACAGTACAAAAGTATAGACAACATATTTTTCTCTTTATTCCACCTTCCTGTCAGATAGGAATTTCACTTTCCATTCACCAGTAACATAAGTAAAATAAAATCTTCTTTGCATTTACATTCTAGAACTCAGAAGAATCCTAACCTACTTTTTGTCTTTGCCAGTTCTCACTCTGAAGTTGTGCAGCATAGCCATTCATAACTTTGTAGTATCTTACAAGAGGCATTTAACATTTCTGGTGTTGATTTGTAAATGCTGAGTATTTGCACAGATATCCTTGTTAATTTTAATTTGTCAGCAGAATAATTAAAGATGGAGCTCTCTAAATTGATGACCATGTTCATATTCAAACATTAATTTTGCATCACAAATATGGCCTGACCTGTATGTGTATGTTGATGACTTCATTAGTCACAGATACACAGCTGGTTTTTTTTCAAATAAAAAGTCCAACTGGTAACATGATTTTTTAAAAATCAGAATAATATCAAGAAAATGAAAGGTAAGGGGGTTTTTTTATTTATTTATTTAAAGAGTATCCTGGTAATTTGTTATGCAGAGCAGCTGTTCAAACATAAACCTGTTGAGCCCAGTGTGTGCTGCAGTTTCTGGTGCTTTTCTGTGATTAATTTGTCTCTCTGCCAACTAGACTGTTACCCGCATAATCCCTAACTCTTTTGTCTAATCCTATTTACAGCACTAACCACAGGCAAACTGCAAGTGACTGATCCAGAAAAAATCCCTCAAGAAATTTGTTCAGAGCTGATTCTCTGACATGCCATCTACTCTCCTGTCTCTCCCTCCAGATTCTTATATTGGAATTATAAAATATAATATCAGAGTAATGGTGAGCTTAAAGGCCAAGCAGGGGATAAAATTTGCTCTAAAAACTTGCTTTCTGTGACAATTAGCTGAAGGAAAACTGTCTCACAAGTTCAGAATTATGTTTGTAAGTTTTCATACTGTAGTAAAATCAATCCACCATGAGGATCACATAGCATAGTTGGGTTAGAAAACGTGAATTTCTGAAGCTTATTGTGTAATGACTGTCAAAATGCTCTAGATGTCAATAACAGAAATTAAAAGCTTGATGGTTTCAAGCTGAATAAACCTTAAAAGACCACCATTTTCTTGCTCTCCTGTAGTGGCAATTTGGGTTTTTTTGAATGGTATTTTTTTAATTATTATTATTTTTTTGACAGCCACCTTGAGCTGACATCTTCCCACTGCACCTAACTGAACTCAAATCAGTAGCTGGCTCTTGTCCTTTTACAGATCTGATCATGATAAAATTTACAACAAACATTGTCAAACCTATAGCTGGATAGACAGCAGGGACCCTGGATTCAAGCTTTGGAGCGCAGGACACAGGATACAGCGGGGACTGCAGACAAGACAGGAGCTTCAGTATTAGTAGATTAGGTGTCTTATACCTCATTTTGGTGAAAGAAATACAAAAAATGTGAAGTGATAGGTCTACCAGATACACCATTTCTATTCAAGCCTGATTATCTTAGATAGCTAAAAGTCCCAGTGTTACTGTTTCATTAACTTGGACTCAGAGTGTCTAAACTGTCTTAGAATCTTGTTCTTGGTGGATGTAGACCCTATCTTAAGAAACAGAACAGGGATGAAGAAACTTGAGCTGTGAGTTAAAACTAAGAATTGTGCAATGATTAGGAATACAGCCAGGTTTCAATTTCTTAATTTGTATCTCTGTGCTTTTTTCTTTGCCTGTAAATTAGGATTAACAGTATTTTGCTCTCTAAAGGAGTGTTGTAAAGCATAGCAACTGTGTGAGCAGTTCTGTCAGTGCAGTAACTTCAATACAGACTGCAGTTTGCTAACACCCAGGTTGGATTCTGCAGGCTATGACTTGTGATCTCTTGTTACTTTGCAGAATTTTTGGAAGAATTGCTTTGTGAGCTGCTCAATACACAGCACAAATAGCTAAAGTAACATATGATTTGGATAATAGATTTATGAAATTCCCACTGCCTATTACAAAAATGGCGACCATTGTTTAAAACTCAAAAGACTGAAGTTTGAGCATGATCCAGTACTACTGATCATGGGTCAAAGGGCTGTCTTAGCACTAAAAAAAGGACTTCCAAACACAGTGAGGTACTGAAATCAATCTTACTGCAACATAGCACATGGAGACCTAATTTCTTTGATCCCTGTGGGAAATTGTATTCCTCTCCTTATCCGTTCTTTGCCTGTAACGCAGCAGAATTCTTTGGAAAATTATTTATATGCTGACTATACATTTGCTCCCAAGTGGTTATTTTATAAAAATTGCAGCCTTTTTTTTAAAAAAAAAAAGAAACAAAAAAAAACAAAACACAATCAAAACAATCTAAATTGTTTCAGGCCTGCCTGAAAACCTGTCCAAATCATTATGTAGTATTGCAGTGAGTGTGATCTCCAAGGCAGCACTAAGACTGTAAAAACCTCCTAGGTTAGTGAAGGGAGAGTGGTGACAAGATATATTCCATGATTCACAGAAGGAAAAGCCACCGGACCCCTTGCCCCTTCCTTTGATCCTCATTTATTAGCTTCCATAATATGTGACTAAACAGGGAAAAGCGACTCCATTCTCATTGTCCAGGAAAAAAAGAGAGGGACTGGGGAGTCAGCTAGACTTAGATATTTTCCCTCAATAAATTTTCTCTGACCACCCCCTTGTAAGATGAGATTTTGTGAGATGTTTATTTTGCGCTCATCCATTTAACTTGTAGAAATGTTTTGTACTGGAGATAGAGGCTTCAGTTATGTTTTATAGAAGAAATAAATAAAAACTCACACATAAGCTACTAAAAATTTACAGTGTTGCCTACAAACTGTTTCAGTTATAGGGCTTCATTTTCACTTACTTCAGTGCTCTGGTTGTTCTTTCAACGTACCATTACAGTACTTTTACTAGGAAAAAGGGAGAATGCTGCAAGAGGTTAAGTCTTCTTTTTAATCCAATCTGTTTCATTTTTTTTTTTTTTTGCTCTTTATTACTGCTCACTGCTCCTTATGACTTCAAATTACATTTCTCTCCACTGATGGGGGGGGGGGGAGTTCTGCATGTTNTTTTTTTTTTTTTTTGCTCTTTATTACTGCTCACTGCTCCTTATGACTTCAAATGTACATTTCTCTCCACTGATGGTGGAGGGGTGAGTTCTGCATGTTACGAAGTATGAATGAAAATTGATTAACTGTTCTTGATGTCTGCCCTGCAAATCTGAATAGAGGTGCTGGTGATGACACTTTCCCACACAGTATGGGCACTGGTGATTTTTATCCTTCGCACTGGTGATAACGAGGCTCTGTTTTGGGTGATAATAACTTGAGCAAAATTTAATCCTCAAAGCTGAAATTGCCTGTGTTATTTCTTATTCAGACTCAAGCTTAAACACCACATCCCAGCAAGGTTGCCATTTCTACAGATTAGATGAGAAGGAACTAGTTGCAAGATTTAATGATTGTTCTCTGTCATTTTCTTGAAGTCCTTCAGCTCTACTATGTCTTGAAGCTTGAAGTTGTACTTGGCAAGAAGGTGGACTCTAGGAATCAGGCAGTAGTGTTTCCTGCCCCTGGAAAAACATTTTCTTCATAGAGTTTGTTAAGGTTTTATTTTCTTTTTCTTTTGCTGAAAATGGTGAAAAGTCTGTCCTCCGACCTGCTGTGTCGCATGCATTGGCTACAAAGCCCACATAATTCCCACTTCACTGTTACCACACTCTGACTATACCTCACACATTTCATGGATAATCACTGGAGCCTTTCTCTCACTCTGTGTCCCTATCTTCTAAATTTAACTGATTAGTTTGATCTGGGATCTGCTGTTGGCTGCACCTGACATGTAGGTCAGTTAATGGGACAGAAGCAGTGTTGCAGCTGTGCAATTTACCTGCAAGGCCACTGTCACTTTAAAAGTCATCCCCAGACACTATGCAACATGTGTCTTACCAGTTCATATGGCTGGATCTACCACTCCCATATACTAGACACTCTTTTAGCTGTGTGACTGGTGTGTGCCCCAGAGTGTGGGAGCTCAAATGCTGGGATAGAAAACAGGAGTGAGATTTACACCCAGCTAGTCAGGTCTCTGTTCCAACAGTACTGAGTATCTTCTAGAGAGGGTCTCCACTGCAAAAGCAAACCTTCACCAACAGGAGATACAGTTTCATCCAAGGGCAGCCATGCTGAGCTCTAGTTTCTTACACAAGGTAGTCATTGTCCAGAAAGTGCAGTTCCCCCTCTCCCATGTCCTGCCCTTGCACATATTTATTGTTGCGGACTGTGTGCTGTTTGCTACAGGAGTCATCCCTTGCTCTGGTCACAGCTCGTGAGGCTATGAGCTGTGAAAAGGGACAAGGAGCTCTTTTGATCTGAGGACCTGAGCTGAGATTTTGTAGATTCCATGTCAACTTCATCTGTGACTGCCATGGGATATTTGGAAAAGTTGTTTTTGAAAATGCAAGAGGGGGCAACCTTCTAAAACAAGTTTCCTAACTTTGAATAATTGAATTAAATTCTCTTTGGGAGGAGGGCAGGCATCTTTTCTTAAAATATCAGTAAATAGATGAAAATCTTAAAATGTGTGTTGACTGTGAAGTAGACATAATGTAACACAGAAATCAGCATTTTCTTCCCACTTTTAGAGAGGTGTCTATATTTAAAACCTAACATTTTTAATAGGATCTTTGAATGCCCTTCTTAAAAGGGTAAAATAAAATTAATCTATCAAAGAACTGCTGTTCACCCTGTAAGGATGTGTCTATAAAACCTGCCTATTCTATGCTGGGAGCAAAGAATTTAAATTTATTTAAATTTATCTCCCATCTATTTCCCCATAATTGAGTATAACCTACTATATGGAAACAGCTTACTTGCAAAGAAAAATAGCATCCTAAGGCATGTTTGTGATGAATTTCAGAAGTATTGACAGTGATGCAATGGAACAAAGAAGGAAGTGACATCTTTGAGCTAGATCCTCAGGATGTCTGCAGGGTGGTAGAAAATGTGTGTTTACAAAGAGCATCCTTCCCTTTCATTTTTCTGTTCCTTACCTGACTTCAAGACACATAAGTAATTAGTCAGTCCCAGAAGATGCACTTGAAGGGGTTAGCACTGCAGGATATATGCTTTTAAATGCAAATATCTAAAGCAGCTTAAGGAAGCCAAACTAGGTTGCCCAAATTTGACAGAGTGAACTGAATTAGAGTTTGTGAGCTACACAGTTTTTTAACTTGAATTATGAGGCCTCTATTCTTACTGCATTGTCATCAGATTCTCCCGATATGTCCCCAGGCTCTATGAGAACTGTGTTCAGTTCACATTTCAGTTCATATATATAAGTGATTCTACCCAGAATTTTTGAAACTGGAGTTCTATTGGCAGAAGACTCCCTTTGTGACCTCGGAGAAACTACTTTATGTTATTACATTATTAATGTATTTGCAAAACTGGGACAGTATTGCTTCTCTCTCTCTTGGAGAGTCTTAAATGGAAAAATTGAAGAGTATAGAAATACCTAAAATAGTCACCTCGGTAGAGTAAAGCTGACCATAATGGTTTGTGAGAAATTAGGATGGGCTCCTTCCACCTGTGCTACAAAGATGTTTCAAAACAAAACTATGAAGCAATAGTTGCTTCCTGAAAGGTAAATTATCTCAATTGAAAAATGTCTTATGGTAGGAATACTGTAATGTTCTCTACGCCTTACTATCCTCTCTTAGGAGTTGTTGAAATAACTGTATTAGAATTTGGATTGAAGGTGGTATCATTTTGCTTTCTTGTGGGATCTGAGTACAGTTTCACTGTCCCTCTCTCCTGTCCCATCCCTATTAAAGTCAGCTTAGAACGCTCAGTTTGATCTCACGGTGTGAACAGGGTGGAACCATGTTTTAAAGGTGCACCCAATTTATTTGTAAGCCTTGTAAAATCCAACTGATGTCACAGTTAAATCACTTCAAGGTTCAGCTTATCTGTTTCATAGGATCAACTGTGTCAGAACAATAATGAGAAGTTGTGATGGTATATATTACTTGTTTAAGGAAGTCAAAATTTCATTGAGCTCTTGGCTTTGGGAGAGAACTAAGCGGTCTGCACCACACCTAAGCATGGGACACTGAATGCATTTAGAATTATTTTGTGCAGTGAGAGAGTCTGAACACCCATAGGGAAAATAATTAAATAAAAGTTATAGCTAGCTAGCTATGATCACAAAATGCTCAAGACCTTTTTAGTGATCCTTCTTCAGAATGAATGGGAAGGATACAACGAACCGGCCTGCACTGTATGTAGTTGCCCAATGTTGATTTGCTCAGCAGCAGAAAAGAGAATATGTGCTTCCATTCAGCATTTTTAGCAAAAATATGCATAGAAATGCAATGCTAAAGAAAGAAATTAAATTATAATGAACAAAATAAATGCTTTTCCAGTTCATGCATGATTTGTGGGTAACAAAATAAGTTGTACAGTTTAGAATTTAGTAGGATTCAGAGATTCATGTAGATATCAAGAATATAAGTTATTAGTTTTTGAAGGAATGTCAAAAAGCAGTCAGTTTATAAGCAGTGTAAGCTCTTCAGTTCAGCTGAAATGAAGTCTCAGTTTAATTCCAGTTAAATGGAAATCTTCTTGTAAGCAAGTTACCCATACATAAGTAATAAAGGATTTCCTATCCACCTCATGAAGAGTCTTCTAATAATTGCTCGCTAAGGTGGATTGGTTGCCTTGGGACAGAATGCTGATCCCAACACAAAATGACAGCTTTTTCTTGTTTCAGCATGCTTGAGATGAAAACTTCAGTTACCTAATTTCCTTTTTTAAGAGCAAGGAAGTATGTGAGCACTTCATTAATGATTTTCCTGAACTGGAAGTGAAGATGCTGTATTGTGCCATAGGTTCTGGTTAGCAGTAGAAGACCTGAAGAAGAGGCCTATCCGTGAAGTCCCTGCTCGCGTCCAAGAAATCTGGCAAGAATTTCTTGCTCCGGGTGCACCCAGCGCTATCAATCTAGATTCAAAAAGTTATGACAAAACCACTCAGAATGTGAAGGACCCTGGAAGATACACATTTGAGGATGCTCAGGTCAGTTTGCAATCCTGTTTAGGGACATTTGAAATAAAATACTTGCTAGTGAAGTATTTCTATATTTAAAAAAATGAGAGATATTTGGGAATTAAATGATAACAGCCAATTTCCTACAGTGTCATTTTGGCAATGCAAATGAGTAACATTCTTTCTTTCATGAGGTGTATCAAGTTCTTCATGAAACTTCTGTGCTTGATATAGAGTCTTCAAGTGGACTTCAAATAGAGCAAAACATATAGTGAAGAAAAAATGAAGTACTTCTGTATTAAATGCAATGCTTCATGTGAACTTATAATTTCATATTTCGTATTTTCAGACTTCTGAGAAAAGCAATAGAAAAGAATTGGATTCACAGTAAAAGCAGCAGAACTGGTATCATCCTCCATTTTCATCAGCAGTCCAGTGATGAAAATTTAATTATTAATGCAAAGTGAAATGGTGTCAAAAGGAGAGATTGAAATCACATCCCTGCAGAATTTTCTACAGCTTGATTATTAGGTCATCCTCTTGGGAGTCAGGAGATGCTGCTACAGGCCCCACAAAGGAGAGAAGGGAATTAAATTGAGGCTTTCTGCTTTTCAGGAGCACGCCTGTGCCCTAAATATGAGGAGGAATAATTCTACCACATTTTCACTTTTCCATTATGAGGATAGCAACCTATGAAGAAACAATAAAATTTTCATTTAAACCCTGTGTCATACCCACTGTTCTGAAGTATTCTGCATTAAACCAAACACACAATTTTTGCTTGCATCTACTAACTCCTGGAGATTTAAGAATGCAGCATATAGAGAAGACATTAATTACACAAATAAACAATCTAGCAAGATTAAAGGCATTAAAAAAAAGTCTTTGCAGTTGAGTCACTAAAGGGCAATTAAATTCCTTGCCAGTATCCACTGTATTTTTTTTAATGGGTGTAAAATCTCAGCACCAACTTCCAAATCTCTCTTCTCATAATTTTTGCCTTCATTTATGAAAGATGTGAAGTCTCAAGCGTTTATGTAAGCGAGACTTTTCCTCTCGTCAGATCTCTGCTTAGTTCCTCCAGTTCATCAAACAAAACTTGAACCTGGAAGCTGTTTCTCTCGGAAAAGGGGGCAGGCTGCACTTGCCATGTTCTCACCTGAATCTTTAGGAGCTCTACAGAGTGTCCCACCTGAGGTGGCAGGGTTTTGTCAGGGTAGGGCTCTTCCTTTGCAACAGGCTCTTTGTGGCCTGCCAGCTGGTAACGAGACCACTTATATGTGATTCTGGCAGCCAGAAGGTCATTTAACTGTGGTTAAAAGTGTATGAAAAGCATTTCTGGACTTGAAATATGGAACAATAAAACTCCATGTCAAATGAGAGGGACACATAAGTAAAAATAGTCCGATTGTGTTAAAGCTTTAACATCCAGCCTCAATTCCTGACTAATGTGTAAATTAACAATACTAAAACAGTCTAATTTATTCTTGCTTTTACAGGGCTGTTTCTTGTACAGAAATAACATTTTATGCTCATCACCACTTTCTGCTCTCTGTTGACTGCATTGTTTGTTTCCATAAGGAGTGGAATAAAAACTCTCTAAATAAACCAGCCTAAGTTTTGAATATATACCAGCATTTCTCCGCTTAGTGTAAGAAATACAATAAAAGACACTTAGAATCACATCTAGAGTTTCTAATACAGCAAAAAAGAAATTTTCAAAGAAGGTGGGAGGGTTGTTTGCTTGTTTTTGTTTTGTTTTGTTTTGTTTTTTTAATTTTGATTTGGTTTTGGTTTTTTTGTTGTTGTTGAGTTTGTTTGTTGGTTGGTTTTTTTGTGTGTTTTTTTTGTGTGGGTTTTGTTTGGTTTTTTTTTGTATTCATAAAATAATTTTATGCACTACCAAGCCTAGAAACAATATTTACTTCAAAGTTTCTTTGTTGTTTCTCAATTGCTGTGCTACGGGTTTCCTATAGTAAAAAAAAAGAGTCTGAGTAAAAGAAAAGCTCCACAAAAATAGCCAGCACAATTCAGTGGATTTTTAAAAATTGTTTTGAGAGCACTTCCTATTCTGATTGCTTTTCTAGAAATCTTTTCTCCAATATATACTAGAACTAGAATTATCTAGTGTCCTACATCATAGATTTTTTTTTGTTTTAATCTTTTTCAGAAATGAGAATGCTCCAAAATTAAAAGCTATAAGCTGCCTCAGTCATTTGTTTTCTGAATAAAGATTTCCAAATTTTCATACTGCTCTGAAGAATGAACGTCTTGAAAAATAGATTAGCCTGCAACTGTTTTTTAATTTACATATGTATTTTCCTTTTTTTACTGTTATCTGGGAAGCAGACTAAATGTTTGTAAAAGGATGTTTTCAAGAGTAGCCAGGGGATATCCTCACTAACTTAAGCACTTAATTATGATGCTGAATTGAGTTTCTCATTCTGCCTGTGAAGTCACAAGAGAATGTCCAGAAACTAATTCAGAAAATCTGATGAGGAAGGATCCACAGCTCCTAATTTAGTCACTTAGCTAAACTGACTAATGCAAGGAAGGTTTGAAATAGGACCTTAAGCTAGGGCTCAGTTGTAAATTCTTATAAAATAATTTCGTAGTGGAAATTTGGTCTATAAATTAAAGAGAGGTGTGCTGTGTAATTTATACTTAACAAATGGGTGGAATTTATGCTTTCAGAATAGAAAGCAATTCAGCCTTAGCTTCAGAACTGGAACCTGATATCCCATAATACTTCCTATTCATAATAGTGCTATCTGGTATACATTCCACAACCAAAACATATGACTGCCTCCCATCTTATACATGTCTTCTTTCATGAGAGTAACAGCTCCTCCTTTCCTTTTCAGGAGCACATTTACAAACTGATGAAAAGTGATTCTTATCCTCGTTTTATACGATCCAGTGCCTACCAGGAGCTGCTACAGGCCAAGAAAAAGGTATTGGTCCATCTTGCCTTTGTCTTGCCACTGTGCAAAGCAGTGGTTATGTTTGCAACAATACTCAGTCTTCTCTCCCCTGTGCCAGTGCAACTGGATATCTGGTAGGTGACCAGCTTGGCGTGTTTGGAGGGTCACATACACACAGGAGTTCAATATACATATATGTGTATATATCCTGCATGCGGGCATGTTTCAATAAGTTAATCTAGCAAAACTTATTTTTATTTTTACATCCCATATTGTACTGTTTTCTCTGTTATGAAGCACCTTAAATTGCAAAGTGCTTTACAAATACATTAAAAAAAAAATAAAATAAAATCCCAGAAGAATAGTCTTTCATGTTTGCAAGTTTGCTTATGTAATAATTGTTGTTCTCTTTATTCCATCTATAAAAGCTACAGAATGTGTTTAGAAACAATCTTATTCTTATGGATTACTTCTAATTTCAACTATAAATATAGGGGCTTCCTAATTTTGTTTCTTTCCCTATTATTACGTGAATAGTTTTGAGTAGGCTAGGAATCTGACTTGAAAGACTGATCATGTCACACTTCGGCAAACAGAAGCTCATGTCTTGGTATGTAATATTTACTTAGAAAAGTTCAGATTATGGAATGAGTTCTGAATAGCCACAGCCCAGAGTATGTGGAACAGCTTGTGCATTGCAGATTTCTATCATGATAAATAATTTTGTCAGTGGGCTTTAAATAGTAATCTCCTAGAATCAGCTTGGAGCCCTGTGCCTTGCAAAATCAGGGCCCCGATTGTTACCGGAACAAGGTACTTATTAATACCATGGCATTCTATTGTTTACAATGACAACCTAAAATTATATGAAAGTACTGTGTGATTCTGTTTTTTGTTCAAACATTGATTTCTGAAGATCCAATATAGAGAGAGATGTTGAAAAAACCAGAAATCTTCAACTGTCCGTGTGAAGTCCTTAAGTTTGTGAATGTCAGTTCATTAACACAAGATGTGCACTTCATTATTTCTTTTTATTTTCAGTTTTTCTTTAAATTCAAACCATGTAGTTTGACCCCCATGAAAAATTATTTTTGTCGAGTACTATATCTGCTTTGCCCATCCCCTGTTTTGCCAAGTCCCATTACAGCCTCATACCTGTGTTTGCTTCCTGATTTATACAAACTTTGTTTTGCAGTCCATTGTTTCATCAACCCTTCTTTTCTACTCCATTTTTCTCGCTTTTCTTTTTCCCCTCCTTTTTCTTTTTGTTTCTTTTGTTTTATTTATTTTAAATTTAAGTTGGAAAACACTCTGGATCGTCGAACATCTTTTGAGAAATTCACACGCAATGTGGTAAGTTTGTTGCCTCGGAAGACTAGTAAGCCTGATGGGACATCCTTCTCCCCTTCCCCTCACTGATCCCTACTTTCCCTTTTTGCTTCTCTAACCTGACAGTTAAAAGTGTATTCATCACAGTTTGTGGATTTTCCTGGGAATGACAGATTTATAATGTGCTTTCATTACAACTCTTCCTCCTAGTCCCTTTCCCAATGATGTCAGTAGTCACTCATGGAGGAATGGACCTTTGGGAGCCATGTTTTTTGCATTAGGAAGCATGAAATTAGTAATTTTTTTTTTCTTTAATTTTAGTAAAGAATCTGGGAAAACCTCCTTGATGTTGTTTCTTTTTCTGGTGCCTCCCAAAATACTGACTCTAAAAGAGTTGAATACATTGGAGTTGCATCCCATCTTCTTTTTATTTTACTAAAAAATACTTTGTCCCACTTTTTTGATTGGGCACAGGAAAAAATAAACAATAATAATTTCCCCATCTTCCTTAAAGTCTACCACAGCTTCTGCAGGATCAAAGAATTCATGCTGTTGATGAGCAGGGGTTTCATTTGGATTAATCTTCGTAATGGATTTAAAGAACTGATTTTTTTCTTTTCAGTATATAATTTTTGCAAGCTATTTCTTGAAGGTAAAAAAAAAAAAAGGAGGCTGGTAGGTTTGGTGTGGGCATTCTTTTGCCACCTGCCATAAGATCCACTGATTTCCTGATATTTGGGATTCTTTTTACTTATCCAGTTTCTTTGGAATTAATTTTTTTCTTTTTTTTTTGCATTGTGAAAGTTCAAACTAAAGAATTCAACGCATTTATTTTTGTAGGGCAGAAACATCCCAATTTTCCCATGCCATAAAAACTGTACACCAACACTGAGGGCGAGCACTAACCTGTTATGAAAAGAGGTAGAAAGATCTTGGATTATACTCAAGTTTGTCTGCATTGTCTGTTGAATTGTGCAGGTGACACTGCTGTGTGTGTGTGTGTGTGTGTCTGTGGCTTTTTCTGTGACCTGGTTAATGGAGCTGTGTGCATTGAAATGAAAATTATGAGAGCTTTCAGCAAAGATCATGGTTTTTGTTTTTTAGTTTCTAGGGAAGAAGAAACAGTCCTCAAAAGCTGCCTCCTATGTAATGGGGCTCAAGAGTATTGCCTCAAGTATTTAAAAAAACACATAAATACTTTCTAATAATCAAGAAAAAAAAAAGAAATAAACATGGTGAAAGAACAAAGTTTTTTGAGGCTGTGGGAATATCTCACATTTTAAAACAAAACAGTAATTCTTTAACTACTTTCTTATAGGTAAAGGCTTCCTGTAATATGCTTTGAATCCACTGTAATCAGGAAGAAATTTGGATTCAATGGGACAAAGTCAGTAAAGGACACTAAAAGTAAATAAACAGCCACAAAGGAAACTATCCCAGTGTTTGAAACAAAAACCCCTATGTTTTGCATGGTGGTGTTGCCATAGCATGTTGCAGTGTGATTTGTGTGTTGTCTAAGCAGGTTGGATCTATAAAACAAGATTGTCCATGATAATATTATACATGATAATTCCACTATAATTCTGTAGGAAATTCCATATTAATAAAAAGTCTATAAAAGAGAGTGCAGAGAGTGGGTAATACATCCGGGATCTCTGACAGCCAGACTTTTCCCAGTCACGGTGCCTGGCAAGCTGCACTGCTACATTTGTTCATGGCATTTTGAACAGCCCACAGGTCAGGAATTGGCTATGGTAAAGACTATGCGAACAGGTGGCTGTGAGGAGAGAAATAGCAAGCTGCAGATAGATGGGAGGAGAATACAGCACAAAGAGGGAAAAAGCAAAGACAGACTGGAGACACTGATATCACTCCCAGAGCACTGTTACGGATAAAACAGCAGTTCTGGGCACAAACATGGGAGCATTGTGCCCTGCAGCCATGCCCAATTTTCATCGTGCTAATCTCAGGGCAGAAGTACCAGAATAGCAGGATACCAGAAACGCAAAGCAGGCCCAATAAACCAGCTGTGAACTACAAATGGGAATGAGGATTTCTGGACATGAAGAATCAGTACTTTGGTAGAAGAGGGCGTTTTTTTTTTTTTTTTTTTTTTCCACAGAGCAAGCTGTAAAATAAAATCTGTGGTTTTGCTTTTCTTCAAACTGCTGCCTTTTAATCTGGGTGGAGTCTGTCAAATCAGGTCAGGTATGAAAGAAAAACATGTCTCTTTTAGATCTATTCAGATGTCTGAATTCATGTTACCCACTTCCTCAGGACACCTTGCCACAAGGCATCCTTATTCTTCCACTCTTGTTCTTGGCTGTGATAAGTTTATAGTATGTAATTGTCTACGTTGGTACAGTGGTTCCAACTATCAGGGATGAGGGAAACATTTCTCAGAATATCATGCAGTGTACCGATTAACTTGCTCAACTGTGAAGCGAGGGACTGTAGAATAGATCTGCTCTAAAGAACATAGTGTGAAATAGGTCTTCGACAACCTGGATAAATGTTGTCATCCCTGAATGATTTAGTGAGATGAAATTTACAGTTTCTCTTTTCCTCTGAAAGACTAAAATTCACTGGATTTTTTTTTTTTTTTTACTTATATCAAAGTGGATTTGTATTGAACTAAATTATACCTCAGCTTTTTCCATTTGAAATGTTTAAAAAACCCCAGTAACCTTGGTTGTGTCTAGGGACTCAATCTGAGAAGATTTGTTAAGATGGAGACTCTAAGAGGCTGCTGATCAATGTTTATTGAAATTTGGTTATACTTGCTACAGAAAGAATTTGTTAAACTAGAAAGTTTAGAAACTTTGTAAGGGCAATTACACTGTACTATTTCATGAATTATGTAGAAATAACCTATTATAAGGAGTCATTATTCTAGTCCAATGGGGAAAAAATAGAAGTGGAGCTATATACACAAAAATACTAGACTCAGCTCTGTATCTCTTTGACATTAAAGAGGTTTTTTTCCAGAAAACTTTCAATAAGTTGTAGCACTTCATGAAAGCCCTAAATGCTCAGTTTAAAAACACTGACTATTTATCTTGCTCTGTGGATTTTATAGTGCAAAATTGCTAGTGCCTTCAGCATACTGCAACAAACAGTAGAAACAGGTCTGCATTCACATAAAATATACAGAAGTAATAGCAAACTGCCATTTACAATGTGTAATTTTTACTGCCGAATTTATATTTTGCATCTGAGTAGTAACCCCAGCTATTCTTACTTTGCCTCATTTACTCACACTCCTGGGTATTGTTTGAAAATATAGAACACATACACTTCAGCACTGCTGGAATGAAGCTATTGGATAGGTTGCCTTGGAGTAACACTGACAACCACAGGTGTCAGAGCTCTGATTCTGAGGCATAGAGAGCAGTGACAGTGTGCACTGTGCTTTCCCCCCCATCTGGATCAGCCCCTCAGCTTTCTCTTCGAGAATAATAAAGGTCCAGTCACCTGCAGCTCCCCAAGGGAAGCTAAAGTTCTATGTCAGGGAGCAGGAGGATCTCATCGCATGCTACAGCAGCAGAGAGCCAGAAATCAGCTGTTTCTATGGCATTTAAAAACTGAAATTCTTTCGAGGAATTCACATGGAGAAAAAAAATACTAAAAAAAAATGAAAAAGCCCAGCAAACTTCCTCTACCTCAAGTGCTAATATCTACATTACAGGGGAATATACACTGGTTATGTTGATGGAAACAAAGAGGTCCTTCAAGGAACAATTAAGGAAAAATTTTGTGAACAATTTCGTGAACAATTTCTAATGTGTGTGCAAGATTTGTGACAGGGGTAGACTGAGCAGGACACTTTTGTGAGCCCTAGCCTGGTGCTTAGCTGTGATTATCAGTCTGGAACACTTGAAACAAAGGGATCTAATTTACAGGGGAATGGGCTAATTTAATTTCCACTCCATGCAAATTTTATTGTCCCACCAGGAACAAAGTTAATGGGGCAAGAAGGTGTAGCCTCTCTCCTTAGAGTTGCCTGGGGGGAGGCACTCCCTCATCACTTCTTGGTGCCATGGCTTCACACCACTCTCAGTGTTAGCATTGCATCTGTTGCTGCTCACCTATAAAGAATGCAAAAGAAATGCGCTTGTTGTAAGTTCGTGATGCCTTATGAAAATACAGCAAGTACAAAACAGACCAAACTTAGTTCATATATTAAACTAGAGACCCATCAAACTACAGATATCTCCACTCGTAACCTCATAAACAAGGCCCCATTTAATAATTCTGAGTTTAAAACCATTATATCTTATATTACACATGCCCTTTCCAGCTGTCTTCTTCCACTGACCTGGAAGAACTTGCTGACCAGAGTCCTTTCATTTTTTCCCCCTCCAAACCACTGACAACAGACTATTTAATGCATGTGATGTGAAATGCGAAGTCCATTAAACAGAGCACATTGACATTTTCACAGAGGATCCGTCCAATGTCACGTAACATGACATAGTGAATTATGGCCTAGAAATGGAAGTTAAAGCTCATAAAAATAGCTTTCTCTGTTATTATCAGTGGATCATAGACTTTCTAGATGCTTAAATGAGTGCAATCTCTTGTCATATTAAAATCTGTCCCTTTATTGAGAAATAAAGCAGATAATATATAATTTCATTGTTAATCAAATTTTTTTTCATACGAACAGTTAAAACTTATGTACACTGGGCCCCACTGTTCAAGACCAAAAGTCCACCTAGTCCTGAAATCCTGCCAAGGTCTAGATTTTTCTCAAGCATAGCATTGCCTGAGAACTTCAGCGCAGTATCACCTGTGGGATCTCGTTTTGAATTCACTTACATGTTATTCCCAAAACTTAAACAACAACAAAAAAAATCTAGTGAGAAGTAAAATAAATCACAAAGCTACTTATTTGACCAATACAAAACAAGAAAGAAAACAATCAGTATTTGTAGAAATGAAGGCTTTTTCCATTTCAGGAAAGAGATGTCTTATTGATGTTTGAATAAAAAGAATCAATAAAATAATTGAAGTTTCTAGTTTGAACTACTAACTGCTCAAAAAACCCCTAGTTTAGGGTTTTTTTAGGAATGATGCCCAGGGTGGAAAATCATGAAGGATGTGCCAGTGAGGACTGGCCTCCTTGTGCTGTTCTGCTGTGACTGAAACTGAGCTGCTGTGCATTGTACTGGAAGAGAGGAGCTTGAGGAGTAGCACTTGCACAGCCAGGTTCATCTAACTAAGGGGCCAGCAAGGACTGGTCAGGTATTAGGCCAGTGTCTGCTATTTCCCAGCTTACGAACACTTACCTGATTCTTAAGCTGTTTGCAGGAATGAGAACTGCAGAGAGGTATGGAAACCTGAGGAGTCAGGCCCAGGACAAACATACTAAAAATATTTATCTTGAACATTAGTCCCTTGGAAACCCACACTTCAAGTTCAAGCTACCCCATTTGGCAAGAGTTTTTAGCTCAATCACAAGTGAGAATAGCTCATCAGTAAATGTAAGATAAGTGCAAAAACGAGAAAGAAGCGGAGGGTGTCACTGGATTTAGAATGAGCCAAAACTGGAAAGCTGTTGTTCAATTTCTGTCTCCTGTCCTCAGATCATTGCAGGAAAGAGTACGGCCCTAATGAGTAGGGAAGAGAGGGCTGCATATCCCAGCCAGAGGCGGAAGGATTTCCCTGCACATGTAACCACTTAATGCTGCAGCTGTGCTGACAAGTCATGCCCCAAATTCAGTAAATATTAACCTCCTCCCTTCCTCCCATATGAAAGAAAAACACACCTGCACAGGTGGCTGAGAGCAGCATCCTGTGCTGCTGTGGAAACTGAAGCAGAATTCTGGCCCCCTGAGCAGTGCTAAGGCAATTCTCCTCTGCTAATGAAGCAAGGGCTGCCTAAATTTAGAAAAGGACTTACTGCTTCTGTTCCCATGTCTCTCCAGCTGTGCTCCTCTCAGGGGTAGTTTATACACCAGCTCTGTGTGTAGTGCACTGCAGTGTCACTTGGAAGCTTTCCCCACTGATGCCAGCTGAGCTGCCAGTGTGCTGCAATTGTTTCATACATGAGCAGATGGGGAACTGTGAAAGCAAGGAGGGTCAATTCTTGCTCCACATCTCATTTTGCTCACAGTGGGGTTCACTCTCTTTCCCTTTCCCCATCAGATTACATGGAGTTTACATTTTTATTTCTACCAGTATCAGTCCTGAGGAGTTGCATCTGTACTGGCAATAAAGAAACATGAAAAAGGAACCACTGAGATTGCTTAACAGAAAGGAAGATAAATGATCTTCTTAAAGGAAAAGACTTGCTCTTCTTCTATCTATATATCTCTATATCAAATATAGGCACTCCAGCCCCTATATACATTTCATATCATTTTCTTATAAGTCACATATGTACTGAGGTTGTTGCTGATTTGTTTGCCAGGTTATTTCAGGAGTTAGTGTCACATGCATAAATGAGTCAGTCAGCACAATTGTGTTTAGCAGCTCATAAGTCTGCACATGGCTTTGTAATTTTCCCCCTAAATTCTGTAGTGATAAAGTTGGAGAGACAACTCTATGTTAAATAGTTAATACACTAAGATGGGAACTGAACACCGAGTTCAACTGATGTACTTTTAGTACTCTTTTTAACTACTTTTTAAAGCACTTTTTAAAGTACTTTTTAAGTACTCTTAGATGTGCTTTTTCACTTGTTCACTCCAGCTGCTGTGCTGCCTCCTTGTACTCTGACTTCCTTGTCAGGTTATGTGTGCAGGGTTTCATTTTGGATTGTGTATTATTGATAAAATTATTAAATAGTTGCAATTCATATGACCAGAGTGCACTAATACAGCCAAAGAAAACTAATCCTGTTTAGAATTTGGAATTTACTTCTAAACGTTGAAGGCAAGGATACACTGAAAATATTAACGTTCTCCTTTTCATTATTCAGACAAACACCTACTGTTTCTTCTGACTTTTTTTCCCCAGTTGTTATTTAATCTCATTAGCACACGAAAAATCTTCCTATGTGTGATGACTCATATGCTACACCTCTGAAAACTGGACTGTTAGATGCAGGTTCCCAAATCAAAATTTGGCTTATGGAAATGCTGTTAACATTGTATCTCAGAGAAATATCTATACTCAGCTCTTCAATTATGAGCCACACCAGATGATCCTTACATCAGTTTGTAAATTGAGTAAATCTGGAAATCTTCGAGAAGTGATAATTATGAAACACTAGCATAGAGAGGTAAAATAAAAGTATACTCTGGAACAGAGTTTGAAAGGAATATTCTGTAATGTGGAAACTAACAAGTCCCTGCAGATCTAATAAGAAGATGTGATAATTCTGTATTTGGGGCTGCTGTGGGTTCTGTGTATTAAAAGTTTATTTTCCCTAATCGGAGAATTTAGTATGATTCAGTATAAATATTGGAGAAGATCTCTTAAGTAGGGTGTATCTTCTAAGTTGTCACTTTTCCAGCTATAAGATGAATTAGAACTACTAATGCCTTGAAAAAGACCACATGTTATTATTGTTCAGATGGAGAGTTCCTATTCATAAGAAGTGCAATATTCTCTGAGGCAGAAAGGGGACATGAAGGAGAAGACCACCCAGAGAATTCCTGATCACTGTAGGGTTTAGGAGAAAAAGTATCCAAAAACTAGCAATATCCTGGGAGCAAGTGATGTGGAATACAGAAAAAAATTGTCACGACAACTCACTGTGTCTCTAGGGGAAAATTAAAACAACATGTAGAAAAAGATTATACAAGTCAGATCAACTAATAATTACTTTTTGGCCTGATTTTAGGTCAAAACTTCCTAGTCTAGTTGATAACATAATTAAATCCTGAGATTTTAGAATTATGGTTCATTTTAAAATGCCACAAATTTTAAAACTCCTAAATAATTGTTGCAAATAATAATAAAAAGTTATTTCACAGATTTTATACCACAACAAGAGCTTATGCAGCTTTCCAGTGTGATATCGAGAAACTTGTTTTAATAGCTAATAGAGAACTCCTGGTTTTCATATTTTAATTAAAGTGGGTTATTGAGTTGAGTACTAAAGGGAACCCATATATATTTACAGAAGGTAGCCAGACCTGTAGACTGTAAAATTAAGTGCAAATAACTTAATGAAAGGCAAAGATAAGCATATGTTCAATATTTTCTGAGATTATATCTGAGACTGACAGTCATAAATTGTCAAAAAAACTGCTTAATTTTGGACATGGTGTTTTAAATTGTATTCCAGTGCCACACTGCTGTTGAGGCTTTTTTGGCTATTTAAAAAGAAAAGATGTCTTACTGTAACAGCTTTCCTGTTGCATTAGAGGAAAACATAAAATAAGGGTTAACAAGGGTCAAGAAGCTGTGCATTTAATATAGGTAGAAAGTGATAAATACAGGGAATACAGTGTGCCAGGAAAGACACTTTCCGCCTTTTGACAAAGCGAGTATTAATACTGTCAGGTGATGTGGTGAACCTGATGGATGAGCAGTCTAACCCAACCTTGTAAACATGAGTCCCCTTCCAAATTATATTGTAGACGAAGTATTCATCCTAATTTTTTCAACTTGTATTTCAGTTATTCTTCCTTTTATGAAGACCCACTCCGATATACTGCATTTGAGCAAATGCTCAAAACCAACTTACAGATCCCTGTGAGCATAAATTTAATTGATAATGACAATAGATATTAAATTGTGTAATTCCACTCAGTTATCATACTGCAGATGACAACAATTTATTGATATAGCAGAAATTTGTTTAGCATTTACTGCAGAAAATGAAGTATCTCTCCATAGTTACAGTATTTCCTACTGTAGTCTCCTTGAAATTAGTTTGATATTTCTGAGTTGGGCACTTAAAATGAACAATAAAATAAATGTAAGTATTAAATATCTAACTGGCAAGTTAGAGCCATTTTCTATTTAATGTTTTATGATATATTTGTGTTACATTGTCAGGGTATGCCTGTGATATTTTGAGGAATGATGTCAGCAGATTCACTGGATTTTGCCTCTGTTGGATCAGAGCCACGGTAGGATGGCCCTCAGAGAGCTAACTCCTTCTATGTGGCCGTAGGAGAGCTAATTCCTGTTCTATGTTTCCTGTCTGGCTCAGATAAAGCTCAAATCTGCTTGAAATATACCATGGTGACACATCATCCTTTTCACGCTGTAGACCTAGCTCTTGTGGGACAGTCATTATACCTTATTAAAAGAACTTGCTAAAAAATTAAAACCACATCCTTGCAACAGGAGAAATGATGAGGAAAACAATAATATGGAAATCCAAACACCTTCAAAGAAGTGTTCTGCAGTCACACGTAATAGACCTGACCAATGTTTCTTATAAATAGCAAATATGGTCTCAACAAGCCTATAGCTGTATTCATGGAAAACCTGCTTTCCTGCCTATATGCAATTTGCCTCTTACTTTCTTACCTTAAATTGAAAGTAGCTTTTTGTCTTCTTTGACAGAGCTACTGCAGTTTGCACATTCATCTTTTGCAGCTCAAGGCACTCTTGCTTGCAGTAGCCTTCTTCAAGTTCTGGGTATGACTGACAGCAAAAACCTGACTATCAGTTTCTCATCATCCAAAACCAATCTCATTCAAAAATGGTCTTTAAATTTGCTGGCTTGTTCTGTGAAACAATCTGGCTGGCTGGCAGTGCAGGTGTTTAAGCATAAGGACTTCCTGTGGTTTAAGATTTCACAGACTCCAGTTGGTGCCCCTAGTTACTTGAGAGTGATGTGGCAACACTGAGGGGTTGCTGATGAACAGGTTTGCAGTGATCATGCCTCTGTTTTCTGTTTTTGTTTTTTGTTTTTATCTTTTCCTCAGGGGAAATCGCTCACATCAAAGAGGTTAACCAGTCTAGTGCAGTCCTACTAAAAGGATCACCTTGTAGCATGGAAGCAGACTCAAATCATTATACATACTTTGTAGCTCACTGATTGCCTGACTCAGAGGACAGTAGAACAAGATGTTGCATGAGCAAGGACCTGACTTGTTTTCTTTTGTGTATACTAAGGCATTACAGACTCCGAGGGACTCTCTAGCCTTTCGATGCCTCCATTTCGAAAACTGTCTGCTCACTTCCTCCTTCATATCAAGCTGGATCTGTGTCTTTTTATTTTCTGCAAGCTCAAGTACAGTGAAAAAAAAGCTTCTGCTAGGCACAGTTTATTTAAAAAAAATAAGTCAATCAAAAACTGGAAGAAATGTAAAAAATGCATATATTAATAAATATACATATGGCATCACATTTATTGCACAATAAATTAGCACAGAAGGTTTCATTTCACTGATGTATTCACATTGAGAAAGAAAGCCTGTGTCTTTGTCTGTTGTCTGTATATTCTCTGTTAATGTTTCTTGCATTTATTTTTATACCATATTTAAAAAAGAACACCTTTTACTCCAGATGTATTAAAGTTGATCCTTTCTCTGTAAATTTGTGTATGTTTATATTGTTGTTTTATCTTTCATTAAAAGATGCAGAATCTCTTTCCTTTGGGAAGTTTGAGATTTTAATATTGAATCTGAAGATTAGTCAAGAGCAAAATGATCCCCAAAAGTTACACACCTTGTGCTTTCTAAAAAGTGACATGAAGTGGCATTTTCTTTCTCTCAGTGACACCCTAATCAAACACACTTTATTGATAATCATTTACTTTTTCTTTTCTCTTTATCAAGCTAGCAGCAGAGAGATTTTCCAGCTTGCTCATCATCTCATAAGCAAACCTTTCTTTAAGCTAGACCCGTTCTATAATAGTGCAGTCTGCACAGCAATTCAGTCGCTACTCCAGACCAGATGGACTGAACTGCATTTCCTTCGGAACGGACATGAACAATGCTGCCCAAGAAAACAAGGGAATACTTGCTGAATAGGAAGGGCGGTGTTTCTTTCTCCTTGCTGTCACTTGTGATACAATGCAACATTTTAAGCTGAAAAGGTAGTGGTTTGGGAGTGCTGAGTACACAGTCTGTAGTGTAAACCTCCAGTAGTAACGCAGAAAGCTATCATTGTAATTCAGGGGCTGTGTTTGGGTGTGCTGTTTTATGTCCACTGCTGAGGTCACTCACACAGAGTTCTGTTGACAGGTTTATAAGCGCATGTAGATGTTGCTCATGAGACAGCAGATAAGGAGCTTCTGAAGCTAATCTGAGCTGGAATCAGAAATCCCTGCTCAGCCTAAGAAACAACACTTTCGAATGATAGAGGTGGCATAAGGATAGTGGTCAGAATCTCTGAGTAGAAAAGCAAAGATGGGAACTAAGTCAAATGACAAAATGCTGATACCTCCAGGGCATCGTAGGGTGCATAGGACAAACAAGCCTTTTTAGCAATGCACAGAATAAACTCAGGACAGCCAACTCTAGTACCATCTGTCATACTGACTTTGGTTTGATATTGAGAAACTGGAATCTTGTTTCAAAGGGACTACGAGCCCTAAAAATGCATGCGCGCACACACACACACACACACAGAGTGGGACTGTCATAGATACAAGCGGACAATCGATTTGAACGCATTAATACCAGAGTAATCTCATTGAACATCAGATACCTGTCTGCATTGTTGCCACCAGGGACTGGACTCCTGCATAGACCAAGTATGGCAGAAGGGAGCTGAGCTGCCTTCTGCCTCACTTCTCTGGCTCTGTCAGTAGCCTCGTGCAGCCGTAGCCATGAATGCAGCATCTTTAAAGAGGCAGTCAGAGTGAAGCCAGTACAAAAGGCATTATAAATCGCCATGAATGGCTTTTCTTCATGTTCTGCACAGTTGAGGTTTCTCGAGGTTTGGGATTTCTGTTTGTTCTTTGTTTTCACATGCCACTGTGTTTCTGGTTTCTAGGTAGAATGATAATGATTGCTTTAAAGTGTCTCCATTTTTGTTAGCACAATTCTACTAAGCTTTTATGGAAATGACCCAACAGAGTTTGATTTTATTATGAGCTCCATCTAGGTCAACTCAAAATATTCACAATCTAGGGAGGTCAGAAGAATTTTAATAAACAGCCACACTGAATCCCAGATCTTAAACTTTGAGATTTAATTTTACCACAGAAATGAGAGCTCTGAGGCTTGAACTTGGGGCCAGGCAATCCACAGAAATTTGAGCTCTGTTTCATTTCTCAGTGCCAAATAGAGATATTTACTTCCAAACTCCCGCTGTCACCAATTGCATCAACTGGTATATTGCCTGCTTTGCCTTCACAGTTAACTAATTAGATACCAGTGTCTGCTTCAAATAATCACTTCCTTCAAATAGCTAACATCTCAAATTCAAGTATTAGGCATTTCATTCAACTTCATCCTAAGATTTTTTTTTTTTTTAAATCACTTTGCAACACCAACTGGTCGATAAAAAGATGTGGAGCATTTATATTCCTGAATCCATTCTGTATTTATTCTAGTTCTTTCCTGTCATGGTTTAACTCCAATTGGCAACTAAGTACAACACAGCTGCTTATTCACTCCCTTATACCACCAATGGGATTGGGAGGAGAAGAGGAAAAAGGTAAAACTCATCGGTTAAGATAAGAACAGTTTAATTATTAAAATAATTTATAATAATAATAGTAATCATAATGAAAATGGGAAGGAGAGAGGGAGGAATAAAAGCCAAGACAGAGAAGTGATGCACAATGCAATTTCTCACCACCCACTGACTGATGCCCAGCCTGTTCCCCAGCAGCGATCATCCCCTCCTGGCCAACTGTACCCAGTTTATATACTGAGCATGATGTTCTGTGGTATGAAATATCCCTTTGGCCAGTTGGGGTCAGCTGTCCTGACCATTCTACCTCCCAGCTTCTTGTGCACCTGCTCCCTGGCAGAGCATGTGAAACTGAAAAACCCTTCACTTAGGGTAATCCTTGCTCCACAACAGCAAAAGCATCAGTGTGTTATCAACATTATTCTCATACTAAATCCAAACCACAGCACTGCACCAGCTACTAGGAAGAAAGTGAACTCTATCCCAGCCAAACCCAGGACATTTCCTTTCAATAAATATGAAGTCTGTATTGAATGGTTGTCTTTCCCTGTTTTCCAAGGGATTTAACATGATGTCTGTAAAGTAAAACCAGGCACTAGTAATAAGGATTTCAAAGTAGTCAGGGAGCAGTATTAAGGTTTCATATGAGCTTAGTTCCAAGTGATACAACTCCACCGTCACACGAGTGAATTTGGCCCAAACAAGATCAATCCTACAACTAGATGATTTTTAAAAAGTTTATATGCGTAAGTTTATCTTGCGATACTTTATCTATTCACTGTCAGCTGGCATTAGGATAGACTAGGACTGGAAACTCCAAGCAGGCACAAACTTCCTTTCACTTCCCCACAGAGAAAACCTAAATGTTTGTTTCCAAATTTATACTAAGATCCACTTCAAAGAATTAAGATTAACTCAGATTAAAACATGCTTTTCCAATGACCAAACAGCTGAAGTACAACTGGTCACACAACAATTTACCATTAGGGATTTAAGTGAGGCCACAAATCTGCAGAGAAACAAAGGACCAAGAGAGAAAATCAACATGGAGACCACATTTCTTGTCTTCTAGGGAAGAGCCATCAGTCAGTGCCCCCTGGCTCTGCCCAAGAAGCTGAAAACACCGTCATGTGAGATATTAATTGCAATATTCCTTAAAATAACCACTTGGAGCTCGGAACTTCCATCTGAGATTTGGGCTTCCTTAGAGTCATCACAATCTCTCTTCCCATGTATCCTTGCTCATAAAACAGCTCTTAAGCCTACAGGGGAAAGAAGTGTTTGATGGTGTTGCTGCACACTTCATATGGTTTTGTGCCCCCAGACCAGCCTGTGAAGAAAAATGGCTGGTGGGAGAGGAAGAAGCTACCCTGGCACCTAACTGACAACAGCAAAATATTTGCCCATTCTTCTGTAAGGTGCAATTAGAAACTTTTCTTCCACCCTACAAAACCAAAGATGGACGAAAAAGGTCTTAAAACAGTGATGAGATAAATTGTGAAATGCTAAGCTGAAACAGTAGTGGAGACTGGCCAAAAATTAATGAGCTGAAGGTGAATACAGGACTAAGAAATGGGAATTAATTGTGGTGACCAGAACAGAACTGACAAGGGAGGAGTACTGGAGAGCTGAGTAATTAGGAGCAAGAGAGGCAGAATGCAGCTGGTGGATTGCCAGCTGATTGGCCACAACCATGCTGAGCTGGAATTAAAACCCGGAAAATCAGGCAAGATCAACTGTGACTGGTCCTTTAAAACAAAAAAACTAGATTTTTTTTTTTTTTTCAGCTAAAAAGCAATAATGTACAAGCAAAAATACCAGATTTCTGGAGTTGCCTTTTTCAAATTGCACCTTTAAAATTGTCTGAAATCATGAGACATAAATGCCAAACAGTCCCCTAAGAAATAACAAATGGGAGGGCAATGACCAGTTCCAGAAAAAAGACCTGTGCAAGGAATGCATTTAAGATGTTTATTTATTTAAAAAAAATATATTAAAAAAAAATCAAAGCCAAAGCAGACCACTAAAGTGAGAGAAGGCTGTTTTCTATAGGTAACTGGAATTAGGAGTTGGGAAAACCAGTGATTTATTTGTGGCTCTTCCAATTATTTATTTTTATGCATAGTGAATAACAACTGTTTGAATTTATATTTAAAAATTACTATATTTTTATGGTCCTTCTAGCTAAAGACGTTGTGCATAGAACTAACACTGGACTTATTAACATAGGTGCATAAAACACAGGAATTTTACTAAAAGAAATTTAATACCTACAGGTACTTAACTAAAATAAGGCTTTAATTCCAACAATTCCAGGGAAATTATCAACAAATTCTTTGAACATATTCTGTGTCCACAATTCATTTAAGCAAGTTGCTAAGTGGTTGTGACTCACACCAGTCTGCTGTTTGATCTGACTGCTGAACAGATTGCTTTTGTCTCCTCTGAGTTGAAAATAGGCTGAAGTCCCAATATCAAAGAGGTGAAGGGGAAAAGAAGATGATTTCTCTGGGAAAAAAAAAAAAAAAAAAGCTGGATTCCCCTTCCTTATGCTGTTCCAAACTGTGGAGTCTTCAAATGACATGTGTACAAGTAAATGGGTTTTGTTTTTATAGACATTGACTGGAGGGCTGCAGAGTCTCTCCAGACAGTCATTACCTCTACAAAGAAAACTACAAAGTTTTTTTTTCTTAATATCTGAACTGAATCTTCTTTGCTTTGATTTATCCCTTTATTTTTGACCAGGCTGCTACAGTCACTATAATAATATATTCCCAACATAAATGGACATTGCAACATTACAACCTGCTTTGGTTTTCTTACTGGTATTTTCTGAAGTGTTGAGTGACTGCATTGCTCCAACTTTCTTGGAGGATGGTGTGCAGCACAGGATGCAGGACTCCTATCAGGTTTTAAAGGAGGAGTGCAGGTGATTGTTGTTGTACTTCTGCCTGTACAAACAGCTGTGGGTCTTGCCCTTTTTGTGCAGTAGATGACAACTACAGAATTGTGCCAGCTTCTGTGACACTGCGATGCCCAGATCCTTTGCAGTCTAATGTAGATGGTTGTTCCCCTTTGTGTATAGCTGACTTTTCTTGGGTCAGTCCATTGGATAGCATCCTCATTTTTCAGACCATCTTTCTCTTTTCCCAAGGGTCTTTTTTTTTTTTTTCTTCATTCTACTTGTACAATACTTGCAGTCCTTTTTATCTACAGGTATCCTTATGTGTGGGTGAGAGTGAGGAATCTGGTGGCCTGATTTTTTAACACAAACACTTGAATGAAAGTGAGTAGCATCATCACTATTTGCTGTAAGGGATCTGTATGTGTAAATTGTAAAGAAAAATTGTCCTGATAATAAACTTTTGAGAACCTGCTCAAATGCTAGATGATAGTCCTTATTTACCAGTGTGGATGTGGACAGTAAATATCAAACAATATTAAGACACGATTGTAAATGTTACCTTGTTAGTGGCATTTGCACAATTTTTATTGTATTTTTTTCTTTGCTCCAAAAATATATTCTGCTGCATTCACCTTCATTGACTCTCTTTTTGATTTGACTAAATTTTGAAATCTCTCATTAGATTCATCACAACTGTCAGCTTTCAAAAGGGGTACTTCTTCCCACCTTTCCTCTTAACCTTGTAGCTGCTCCTTCAGCATGTGTATCATATAAATGAGGCATTTCATTATGCATTTATCTTGTCTATCCATCTTTTTATTCCTTTAACCCTTTCCTTTAAAAGATGAGTGGCAATGGCATATTTAATGTAACTTACTTTTCTACCTTTTTGCTGAGAGGAATGTGTAACCTGAAATCTATGACCTTTTTTCAGTTAATCTCTTTTGATGCACTGTTCTTTATACAACTTGTCTTTTAGATTCTCTTTCTTCTCTCCCCCTCCCCCTCAGGAATATCTTTTTTAAGGTACTCTGTCTTTTATGGTTCTTTTCCTTTGTTCCTCTGATCCTTGCTCCATTGATCCCTCCTGCATGGTCTTGTGGTGCCCACTAATGCTCTTTATATTTACCTTCTCTGTTCCTTCTTGGAATTGAAAGGCATTAGAATAAAAACAAAAAAAACAAACCAGAAATTATTAAAGGAAAGGCAGGCCAGTGCTAGGGCAGAGGCTGATGCAGGTGCAGGAAGTGCCTCTGACTGTGGCCGGATCTCAGGGGACCATCCTGCTCCCAGGAGTATGCCTCTCCCATTCCCCACCCTGTTCTCACCAGCTCACTGCTCCTTGTCCAGCCACTGCTCTCCCAAGCTGACGGAGAAGAAGCATGGGGCAATGTCCTGGGGGGCAGGGTGACTGTGCAGGGGTGCTATTACACAGTAGGGATATCCTTCCTCACCTAGTGGGGAGGCATCACTGGGAATCTCAGGAGATATGAGGGAAGTGAGTTACTCCTTTGCTTAGGTGCATTGAATGGAGACAGGCAAAAGGAAGCCTGGGTGTGACTCCTCTGGTGCCCAGGACTGAGGGAAGGAAGGGGACAGGTACTTGGGTCATTCACTCCCAGCACTGGAATTTGAACTAAATCAGGAGCTTGAGTTTCTTTCAGGGTAAGACTGATGTGAGGTTGTCCACAGAGCGATGCAGAGTGTCTCTCTCTCTTATCAAAGAAAGTGTCTGTGGGAGGCAGGAGGGAAGGTTAAAGCCCAAGACTAGGAAACGTTCTAAGTCCTGGTCCATACTGGTCTGGGAGATTAGCTCCAGGGAAGCCAATGAACACACCTATGGAAACTGATGTGCCTAAATCATACATAAAATTTTTTGGGGGAGGAGGCACAGATGCGGAATTTCATCAAGGGATAGACTGAACTGCTGAAGATACAGTTCAGACAATTAGACATGCTCAAACAATGAGGGAATTGTTTTGCAGAAAGTTGGTTTTAGGGAACTAATAAGTTTGTAATTCCTAAGTGATTTTGATTTACTCCATTTCTCCTTCCTCTAACCCTCTTGAAGTAGTTCAGCCACCTTTCTAGGTCCTTGACTAGTGAGGCTTTGCCTTATCTCTCTTCTCTTGATTTCCTTCTCAACTGTTTTCCTCCCCCTTTTCTGTCAGTGTTGAAAACCCCAGGCATAAGGGAGTAGTAGCTTTCACACCAGTGCATTTGTGTGCAGGGGAGAATTTTCACTTCTATCTTTATTTTCTTTCTGTAATCATAAAATTGAAATATCAGACTTTTATTTTGTTCCAAAGGGCTTCTTCCCAGTGTACTTCCAGCCATACAGACCCATATTGTCTACTTTTTCTGTATACTTGTGGATTATCAACACTCAGATACTTTTTTGGGGGGAAAAAGACAAACAAACAAACAAACAAAAAAACCCCAACAACCAAAAAGCCAAATATGAAAGATATGAATTTTAGATATTTCTTTTGCTGTTGGTCAGAACAGAGTGTAACAACAGAAAAATTGTTTTCTATTTGAAACCTGCTTGAACTCCATCGCTGTTTTAAAACTGCACTCTGGGATTCCTATCTGCCAGGAGTGCTGAGCATCTACAGACCTTTCATTGCCTCAGTTGGCATCTCCCATTGTTTTTTACCTGCCCCAAACTCCCAGCACACTTCCACTTAAATCAGAGATGCAAAAACTTTAAGGCTGGATTTAAAATGTAGTTACCCTTTTCTCTGCAGGTACAATTGTGCTTGCTAGATGGATATCAGTGGTGGAATCTCTGATACAGTAGAGTGGGCTTGGGGGTTTTTTTGAAAGACGGTTTGGATTTCTCCTGCTACTTCTCCCACCCCAGACCACAGCATGTGCTGGGAATACACCTTTGTTTCTAGAAAGACTTTGAAGATAATCTCTTTCCACCAACAGTATGGACTAGGTGGAGTGTCTTTTAAAAAGAAGGAAAAAAGCAAGTGTTTGCAGGCCAGAAGACTTAGAGGAATATGAGAGAGAGAAAGGAATGATAAAAAATATGTATATAAAAAGCTGCTGCTTTTATTTTACATCTAAATAAAGATTTTGAATATCCTACCCTGACTGCATTGTGTTAAAACAAAGGAGATGATGAAGAAAAAGCCTTTCCATGCCCCACATAGTGAAGAATTCTGATATAGCCCGTAGAATCAGCTGCATCCTTTTCAGTTCCTGAAAGCTCCTGCACCAGGATGGAGCTCATTACTCCTCATTATTGAGGCCTCGCCATCTTGTGTATGCAGCAGCAGCAGCAGCAGCTGCCTCCTATTTCTTGCACTGCAGAGAAAATCTGTCTGCAGCAGTCAGCATCAGTCCTTCAAGTAATGCAGAAATGGCTTCTTTGGACAGCTTGCTCCCCTGGATGCTCTTACTTTCTGTTTTATTGGTACTGACATGGTAGGATCAGCACTGCCAGTGCATCAGCACTACTGCTGCAGTTTTAGGTCTGCTAAGGAAAAAAATGTGTAATCTGAATGGTACTACTTTGAATTGTGTAATGCTGACTATGAAAAATATTTATTATAGAAATTTACTGGATGGGACTTTTTGGTATTCATTATAGTCCATTTTTTGAGAAATCTAAATAGAGCATAAAATCAGAAACAAAAGAAGGAAGAAAAAACAATTTACCATAGTAGAGCAAACAAGTTTGGTGTTCTTTAAAAACCTGGTGATTTTTAGGTTTTTTCCCTTTTTTCCCCCAATTGTTCTGAAGTGATCGTATGCCTCTTCTTTCTGTTTGATGGTCTTGGTTTTCTTCCGTGACGGGTCCTGCTGATGTATGTGCTGAGAACTCACCGATATTCATCTGAAACAAATAAACCCAACATTATGTTCCTCCGCTGCGGTGATGTTTGAAGTCGCTGGGCAGCAATCAGTTGCGAGTTCTCCTCCCAACATCAGCAACTACAGAATGTGCCAGGTGTGCTCAGCACAGACGCCCCTCACTCCGCGCCGGTCGGGTGCGGGGGCCGGGGCCGGGCGGTCCCGCGGCGCGGGCGGCGGGACAGCAGTGACACCTCGTGGGTGCGCGCAGGAACCACGCCCGGACCGCGCCAGCGCTGCTCCCACGGCCCGAGGATGTTGTTTCTGCCGGGGGAGGGCAGGAGCCCACGTGTGGCGAGTGGGCAGCGCCCCTATGCCGCCGCCTAAGGCCGGATCCTGCCCTCGCTCGGACGAACGTTCCCTGTCCCCGTCCTCTGTCAGGGGACAAACGAACCAGCCTTCTGTCATGGAATATTTTTGTTAGGTTACGCCTGAGGATGAGCGTCGTTTTTAGGACGATTCCTGGGAACCAAAGCCGCTGCACTACAAGGACGTTGGGGTCTTATCAAAATACATTTGGCTTGTCAGGAACTGACTTCAGTAGCCATGGACACTGTTTTAAAGAAGGAAAAATCAGCACTGCATCATGAAATATAAAAATAGCCCCAAAGGAAGAAGAAACAGTGGCAGCCACAAGGCAAAGCCACTACATCAAGATCTGATTGACTCTGGAGACATAGTGAAGGCTGATGGAATAAGTAGTTCTACTTCTGCTTTTACTTCTACTAGTATCATGTCCCTGGGAGGAAACCTCAGCGGAGACCACCCTTCCATCTGGCAGCTCCCAGGGAAGGGGGGTTTGGAAGTCATGCATGGGAGCGCTTATCCTGGTTGTTCCTGTTTTCTTCGAGGGCAATGAGATTTTGGTCCTGTAATCTGTAAGCAAAGAGGCCGGTCAGAAGGAAATCCATTGCCGTCTACTACCAATTTTAGGGACAACCTCTTGGTAAAGGATAAAATATAACTGATTAACAGCTGCCAGGCTGTAGCAGTACATTCTGTATGGCTCTACGTGCTTCATTTGTTATCTGTATCTTGATAAGAATGAGAAACCAAATCGAAAAGCTGTGCCTGATTTTTCTGGGCTCTCACCTCCACCTCTGTATTGATTTTGGGCTGCATTTCCCCTCTTTTCCAGAGCCTCTAGTCCCTGTGATAGGATTGCTGAGAAACTGACTCCATATTTCAACCTTTTTCATCTCATAGTTTTATATATCCTATTCCAGCTTCACCAAAGGACCCACACCCTGTCTGTGAGGACATCAGGCTAACCTGGAATAAGCACCCTAACGAACTCAGGCACTGAACTATTTGGGGAGATTTTTCTGTGAAGAATTGTGTATGAGGGGATCTACTCTTCAGCTTTAAAAACCAGAGGATGAAAGAAATGCTTTTTCTCCATTAGTAATAGACAACTAACTTTAATAACATAATATTTAATGAAAAATATATTAGGTATTTGTATGCTATACTGTTTCATGTCTGGAGTGGGTATTATGGAAAACAATTGTCCTGGCTTTAGCAGATGGAGAGAAAGTTCACCTTTGCTTGGATATATAACACTACCCTTTGGGATGGTGTCATTTGATAATTCCTGCCACATGTTCTCATGAGTAGGATGTTTTTGTTTCCTTACTGTGTCTCCCCTCAAGTCCTGCTGGGTAATATTTCAGATGGTCACGGTCAAAAAAAGCATGTGACAACTTCCAGATGTTCAAATAATCAAAGCGATCTGCAGATCTAAGGGAGCACACCAACAAACAAATGAAGGATAACTTAAAGGGCTGCAGTCTAGGTGGGGGGTCACATTCAGAGGTGGCGTAGCAGGCTGAAGGATAGTCTTTTAATATCTGGAGAATTCACTGATGTCTAGATCATTTGCTAAAAATGAAATTGTCTGATGATGTGCTGGGGCAGGCAGTAAAAACCTAAAACATGGAGTCTGGTTGTGGTTTTCCCACAGCTTGGAGCAGAGTTGGCTTCCCTGGGGAGCTAGGAAGGCCCTCACAGTGCAGCATAGCTCTGAGCTGAGCTGGCTGCTGGGCTCCAGCTTGCGTGATGCATCTGGGGCTTTGAAACATGAACATGTCCTGCTGTCTCCCACACCACTGCTTCATCTGGGGCTGTGTCCTCACTGAGCTGGTGGTGCTCAAGACTGTGCTATGTTCAGCTGAGAGAGGGAAGGGCACCACTCAGAGCTGGGAAACTCCCCTGCTTCTGGTTTGCTCCTACCTGGCTTTTATAGGCACCTGTTTGGGCACTAGTAGCTAGTTCTAAGCTGAGTTTTAAGAACATATAGTCGAAGCCCTTCATCATCCCAGGGGATTTTTGTTAGTCCATCCTCCCAGCCTTATAGAAACAGAAAAGACAATTGAAAATGTGCAGTGGGACACAGCATTCCTCTTTGGGAATGTTAAACCATTCATCAACAAGATTAAAAAAGCTCACATTAGTCACTGGCAACCCGATACTTGTAGAGGTGAATGAGCATGGTTGTGTGGTGCAGCATGCGTGCAGCAGCAAGCAGGAACGCCAGGATGGAGGATGCATGTTGCATACTGCTGTGACACAGGCTGAACAATCCTGTCTCTGGTCACAGGAGGGACAATGTTCTCACCCCATGGGATCCTACAGCAAGTTTGCTGGTGCCTGGCATTTGATGTCGCAGTGCCTGCACTGCTGATGGCATGCCCTTTGAAACAGATGTTCTCTCATCTGCCTGCTGCATGTGCAATTGGCAGAGCTCTGCTGGAAGATTGTTTTCCTAATCCTTCCATGGGGAGCACTGATGAGGAGGGGCAGACATTATTACTATTATTATTTATACTACTACTAATTTGTGTGGAAACATTGCTGGCTCAAAACTTGGCTCAATTGCTGGTGGAAGAGGGAAGATCTGCTGACGTCAAGAGAGCTGCTAGAGTTTTGAACTCCTACAGGCTGATGCTTTTGAAGTGCAATTATTTGGGAGATTGCTACCAACTGCTCCTTCCCCTTGGTAGTAAGGCTTTATGTGACTTTTTGTGCAATCTGATATGGATCTATGCTTGGGAGGTAATGCTGTAGTGTGCTAGCAAATTCAGTTCCACGCTAGGAAAAGGAACAACTTTGTGACAGTTTGTCCATTACCAAAGGTGGCTTTTGTCTGTTGGGTTCTCCCTATCACATTCCCCAAGAATGTGGAGATTTCTGAAAAAAAATAATTATTCTTTGGTTTTGTTCAAACGATACCTTTGTATGTACATAGAAGGTGAAAGACCAATACACTGCTCACCTGGAGAATCAGACCATGGTGCCCATGTTCTTGGAGGGGCCTGAGCCTTAGGAGAGCATTGGTAGCAGCATTGGGGGCTTGGAGGAGGCACACCACAACATGGGCAAACACCCAAAAGTGAGGAGGATGCTGCAGCTCATGAGGACACTGGTACCTGAATGTGCTGCAGGAAAATGGTAAAATGAAAAATTTTATTATTAAATTAAAAATTAGGTCTGGACTATATAACAGATATTTACTATGATGGGTCATCTCTGTCCTCATTCATGTCTGTAGACTGAGTAACAAGGTCGTAGTATGTGGTAAACACTGAAAAGGTTTTGAGGCCTGTGTTCTTCTATTAGTTGGGCTATCAACAGCATGTCCTTCCATCATTTATAACGTGGTGGTCAACACTTCAAGCTCTTTGTCCATGTCCACAGGGAAAGTTATGATTACCTATGTATGGTAACCATGCACTGTGGTGGAGCCAACTCCAAAAGGAGAGATGGAGAGACATGGTAAGGGAAATAAAACTACTGAATCAGAAACCAGAAAACCGTAGAAGGAACAAACTAAGTAGCCCCTATCTACCAACTACCCATCTGTTGGTCATCCACTCATCTCTCTAGTAGCTACGTATTTCGATGTTACTACTTAAAAAGTAGGCAATGGAACAACACGGGGAGGTCTGGCTGGGACAAGAGGAAACCAGTTAAAGGACCTTTTCCCTGGCTGGTAAATCCATGCCTGGTCTCCCTTCAAGGCTTCATAGTTTAGAAAGAATTGCAGTTTGTTCTTCAAAAGATGCATCAGTCTGTTATGGATTAAGAAGACAATAAGCCTTCCACATTTACTACCCCCGCAAAGACTGATTTTTGAAGGATTTGCTAGTCATTTCATTTCAGACACATTTCTTAATGTTTTGCTTTCTTTGTGGTTAAACTTAGACTCTGTCCTTCCTGAATCCTGTAAGGCTCACTATGTGGTGTTTGTCCTTTCACGGTCATTACTGATACATACTCACTGCACTCATTGTGCTCTACTAAAATTGTTTTGTCAGGGTAAAAATTGCAAATTCACTCAGAGGGAGAACCCCCAAAATAATTTTGTAACAAAAATTCTCCAATCATTTCCAAACAACTTAATTTAAAATGGGAGATAAATCTTTCCTTTGCTACTACCAAGACGTGATCTTCCCAAAGATTTAGGCATGAATAATGTTTCTGAATTTTCCAGCTATTTCAATATCCCATCCATACTGAAACCAGATTGTGCCTCTACAACCCTTTCAAGAGAATTTGCAGACAAGGCCAGTGCCTGACATCTCTACCCATTAAAATCAGTGGTCATGGATATTTTAATTTACTTTTCTCAGTTTTCATTCCCTTCCATTGGTTGTTTGCAGCTGAATCTCCATTTTGTCCCTTTTAATGGGAACTTAGGAAGTTCCCACTACTTTCCTATCTCTGCCTCTTCTTTCTTAAGGAGCCTCTAGTCTCTTTCCCTTATTTCCTTTTCATCTGTTGACTGCAGATCTTGGCTATGTCCTGATAAAATCAACAGAAAGGTTTTCCCTGGAATTTTAGACATTTTTCCGTATTGGTTTTCACTCTCATTTCCTTTTTCTTCTTGGTGCCTGGCTGGCTGATTTAAACAAACATTTTCAGAACAACTTGTCCTCAGCTGACTAAACTAGTAAATAATGGATAAATATAGTTTTGATTGGGAACAGCTTTCTGGCAAAAGATGGAGCACAGCACTAAAGAAGAATTTTTCTCACCTTGAGTCATGGGACCTGGTTTGTAAAATTAAAAACATTTACTTAACCTGCATGTACAACACACAAACATCAGAGATGTCCTTTACCTGTATTACCAGCACTAATAATTTGTGCTGCCTACAGTACCCTAGCTACAGCATTTAGACAGCAATTCTATTTTGTGAAACCCAAAGAGACTGGGTTTCTTTCTTTCTTTGAATCAAAAGCAGCACAAATCTAATTTAGATAATTAAGAAGTAATTCTTCTTTCTTTTTTTTTTTTTTTTTCCCTATCACCTAGAAAGGTATTGTTGTTCTGTCATAAGCTTCAAGCTTCAACATGTAACAATAGTATTATAAATTTCTTGATGTCCTAAGGCTGGCTACCTACCATCATAACTCAGTCATGCTGTGACACTGTTGTCTTCTTATCAAATGTACTTCATGGAGCATATAAAAAGGTTGTTGCTGTGTTTGCTAGCATGACATTTTGCATATTCCCTATGAAGCATACAGAGGACTTTTATAAATGTTTTTCTATGTGTTTACTCACACAGAGGGGTTAGAAATCTAAGTGTTTTTGATATACATAGAGGAAATAAAAACCCAACTCACAACCGTAAGTCATTGTATTTTGAATTTTTATTGTAATAAATTACAGCAATAGTTCGCACAACCCAGCTATTATCTCAGATTGTCTCTCTGCAGAATCACAAAAACAATCTGAGTCATCCTGACTTGATTCATGTTTGGTTCCTGTTTGGGAAGGCTTCCCTCACCATCAGGCCACCCGGTAGCACTTTTTTTCTGTGAAAGCTCAAGTTCCATACAACAGTCCCACAGTCTATGGTGGGTTCTGCAGCATGAATCATGGAAAATATGCATCCCTGCTTGTTTACAGCTGTTTATTTTTCTTAAAGTCCGTGTGGAAGCAGAGCTATGAGATTTTTTCCTACATGATACATGTGTCTTTTGAGCCCTCTGATAGGGATTGATTAATAGAGATTTATCAACCATATCAAAAGATGCTCAGCATTTGAAAGAGGGAAAAGAAGTGGAAAGGAGTTGACATGCAGAGCTGAGACTGAGTATCAATCAATTTCAGAAAGAAAGAAAGTGAATTTATCTTTATGAAGTCCTAGGGTCCTCTTCATGGTCTGTCACTGAATTCTGGAGAAACTTTTATTTATTGTTGTTGTGACTTTCATTTTATCTGCTTATATAATATTGTGTAAATTAATGCATGCAGAATATTTTATTTAAATTAGTTCATTGAGCTGGTTAAGAAATAACTGCTGCTCTCACCTGAAAAGCATGACAGGAATGGATAAAATTACTTGTACTTGCCACCGTTCCTTACATCATTTGAGAGAGAACTCTCTGAGCTGAAAATGCGGCACAGTAACTTTTTATAATACCTTAGACATTAGGTGAATAATAATGTGTGACTTCAGGGAAATGAAGCTACACAGAGTAATGATGATACTAGCTAATATTTCTGCAGTTGAACAGTTTGGCAGTGAGCAGCTTTGTTTCTGACAGTTTCCTGCAAAAATATGGTACAGATTTTATTTTAGAGGCATAAAATCATCACTTAAAACCTTACAAAGATTACAAAGATTATGGTTACCATATCTAGTGAGGATTAAAGGAACTTTAGAAGCAAAATTTTGAAGTGTTTGGTCATGGCAGATGACTGAGTAATAGTCATTTATCCAGTGGGCAAAAGTGAAGTCAAAATTCAGAGAAACAAGTTGCAGGGTCTGTGTGTGCTGCAGGGACCACTCTCCACAAGGGAGCAGTGGGCTTAAACAGGACACACTGGTTCGTGTCCAGGGCATTAGCTGGGTGTCAACTCCAGTAGCAGAACTGGTCAGAAACTAGTGTGACCCCTGGGAATACATGGTTTTGTCATGGATGCCTTATTTCCCCCCCTATATATGTTGAGCTCTAAAGCACAGTGGTTCCTTCAGACACTCTTACAGAGTGCCTGAAAACCAGAGACGGTGCAGGCGACAGCTCTGAGACCAACCAAAAGGCTGGAAAGCATCTTCTGGTAGAAGGGTTAGGTGCACAATTGTTTAAGCACAAGAAAAAGTTAAAGGATTTTGGTTATAGACGGTAAGTATTTACTTCAGGACTAACGCTCTTCCAATCTAGCAAGGAAAGATATAAAAAGATCTGGTGGCTGGAGCTGGACAAATGTGCATGATGAAAAGGCTACACATTTCACCAGGGAAATACTTAGCTACTGGTGTGGATTGCAAGAGGTTATTGTGGCTTTTCTACCATTAGCAATTTTTAAATCGAGAATAGATGTTGTTGGTTTTCATAATATAAAAGATGTACTCAAGTTTAAACTGGATCAAATTCAAGGATGTTCTGTGTCCTAAATTATGTGGTTAGTGACCATATGGAAACTCCTGGTTTTATAATCTGAGAATCCCTTTGCTCTGACAAATAAGGCTGGAGGAGCTTTTACTGTGATTGATGACTTGGATTCATGGATGCTCGTTATGTTTACTAGGGTCAGCACTCACCTTTCTTCCTTTCGAACCAGCTAAGCACTGACTGGTCCTGGCTGCAGAGCTGCACTAAGCAGACCTGTCCTGCCTACCCCAAGGATGCTCCTTTTTCACTTATTTCTCTCCTCCCAGGCTGGAACCCCACATTCATTTTTCCGAGGAGCCAGGAACCACCTTGAACCGGGGAACTTCTGTAGCGCTTTGAGAGTAACCATTCACAAAGACCTTACAGCTCTGAACTACAGCACGCACAAAGAACACTTTTTTTCTAACAACTACAAAATGCTGCAGTAAGCTTTGCTCAAATGAAACCTCTATAACTGAAACCACTCTATTAGTGGTAGTGGAGCTTTGTATGTTAGAGACCAAGGATTTGACTATCAGTTAATTGTGATTATATGTTCTTTCCAGAACAACTTTTATTATTTAAGAAGAAAATCAAACTCCAGTCAAGCTGTTCAGAGGTTTTGAAATATTCAGATGCAGAGCTCCCAGCTTTAGCCATTGGGGTACAGTGCAAAATGCTGCTAAGCAGGCAGTAGGTTCAGGATTTATTGCAGCGACTGAAATTATAAATACAGAAAGTTCACAGAAAAGCCTGCCCTTGTGAACTTTCAACCAGCATTTGCAAACTAAGAAGCCATAGATTATTTATATAATAAATGGGTGCATATCTGTCCAAATGTTAAATAAAGATACTTTGTGAGAAGCATGAAACAAGTAATTTACCTCTGCAATGACAATGTATTTCTTCTATTGTATACAGGACAGATGCAATAGCAGTTTGAAGCTTTTATGTTCAGGAAATGATACTCTGACAAGAATTATATAGAAAATACAGGTATTAGAATGGGAATTATCAGGTCAGTTGAGACTAAAACTTGGTAATGATTGAATTCTCTTTAATTGGTATTGATATATCTGTATATAAATATATATATATGCACCGTTTAAATAACATCTTGATACTAAAAGGTAAACTGAACTGTGCAGTATGATCCAGTAAACCTTGTCTTTATAAATGCTCTTTGTACACTGGAAGACACAGGAACAGTGATACTGTGGATTTTTAAAGGTCAGATCAACTGTTTCTGGTTACTTTGGTAAATGGACTATTCCCGGCCTGAAAAGGCAAACACAATTTGGCCTATGGTTGCCATATAGCCTAAAACTACCTGCTCCCTGCATGTGCTCTCTCTGACTCCCCTGCAAAGTATTGATCAAGTATACATGAATTACGTCTACACCAGCACAATAATGGTGATTTTCATTTCCTGTTTGGTCCAAGAGACATGAACACAACCTCCAGTCCCACGCTGACAGCTACTGCCCTGTTGCTGGCACAGCTGGCTCCAGGACTGGCAGTCTGGTAAGATGAGTTGAAAATACTATTTTTTCCACATGCAGTCATGTACCAGTTGCAACTCAAATATATTGAAGAAGTTCTCTCTCTCTAAATGTGTCTTCACATATCTGCATGTCAGATTTATGCTGTTGTCAATTCACTTTACATTTTGCATCACACCAAGTACCTATATCACCTGTTGATATTTGGGCTCGACAAGAAGAGGAGGGAAGTGAGGAGAGGGACTAGAACTCGTAAGTGTATTAGTAGGATTCCTAAACTTGGTTCTGGGCCTACTGAATCTTTGGCAGCACATTTTCAGTCTCAGAACTGGAGCGGTGGTTGCCCATCAAGATTGGGCAGTTCTCAGGATGGAAAGGGGCACTAACCACACCTGCAGCATGACATCTGCTGCTGTGGAAGCAAGGGGTTGCTCACTGATATTGCTTAAGTCTTCACTTATGCACATGCAGAGAAAATGCTTCTTTTGGGTTTAGCTCCCCCACTCTAAGAGGATGCAAAGATGCCTGTGCTTCTTGCAGCCAAAGGACTCCCGGAGCCTTGCATTTTTAGAAGAGGTAAGTGGCGGAGGGGATGGACCTGAAAAGGTAAGAAGGAGCATTCCTTAGTTAGAAATTACAGCACAACTCTTATTAAGATTCCAAGCTCCAGTTTTATGGATTACAGTGGAGAACCTCTTGACACACTAAATGCTGCTTTACTGCTGCTATCAGTATCAGGCAAGGAGATTCTACAAGTACTTGTTAGGCAATAATATCACTCCATAGGACACTATTAGAATAGCAGAAGGTGAAGCCAGATGATGGAAAACACATTTATCAAGAGTTTGCTGTGACGGACATCCATTCCTGAGCTGTCATGTGCTGCAGTACCTGTTTTCTATTCCTACACAGGTTTTAGTAACAGTGAGAGGAAGTGGTCAATCCTTTCAAATTTGAGAGCAGTGCTGGCATTGATTTTTGTGGCTGCAGTCATGTGTCAAGAGATTATTTGTGCTGGCACAGTGAGTTCAATACATGTCTATGTTCTTGATACTTGAATCTCAAAAACTTCACTAGAAGGCTGCCAGTAAGCTGTTATTTTCTCTAAGTACCAGTTCTCCATAGATGTAATCATAGTAACAGCCATCACATTTGTGGTAACACTGGCCAATAAGGGTTGAAATCTAGGCCCTGTGGAAATACGTGGTTAAGATTTGGCTGAGAAGTGAAAATAGGTCTTCACACAAAAATAAAAATATGGAGAGGAAAAACAGAGTTCTGTGTAATAATAGTAAAATGTTTTTGTTTTTCAACACCGTAGATGTCAATGCCCTTACTCTAGAAAAAGTTCAAATTTGTTTGTGCTACAAGGAACCCCCCCAAAAAAGTTCACTTCCCATTTCCATCTCTCCCTCCAAAATGTAAATCCTGTCAGGACTGTGTTTTAATCCAGACGCTGGCAGAACCACAGCCCAGCTAGGTACCAGGTGGCATAATGGGAGGTGATGGGGCGAGTCATATGCCAGCTGAATTCCTTCTGGTGAATGCACGGTTTTGGTTCACATTCTTAAAGGCTGCTGATGCTCCAGAGAGCATCCATCTTTCAGAAAGGAAGTTTCCTCTTTGCAGACGTGATCAAACAAGTGTCCTGCACTAATCAAAGCAAGTTTGTCCCTTGGTTTTAGTTGACTTTGGAAGCCAGCTCTGTAAGACAGATGCCTGTGGCATCAAATATCTAAGCCATGAAAAACACTGTGAAGCACCATATCATGACCTGTAAACCATGATATTTCTGACTAAATGTTTCTAAAAGATGACTTGTTCATAAGAAAAGAAAGTCAACGCACGGAGATGCCTCATCTTTTTGATGACCATAGGAATTACTGTGTCATACAAAGATTCAAAATTGCTTCAAAAAATTAGAAATTAAGTGGGATTTTTCTATTAGAGGCTCTTTACCCATTTCATTTTAAATTAGTATTTATTTATTTATGGCGCTGATTTCCTTTTAGTTGCCCTTTGCTGATTCGTTCAAAAAAGTAGGCAGCGTCAGCACCAGGAGCAACAGCAGATGGCAGCACCAAGCTGCTGGATCTGGGCTGTAAGCGCAAACGGGAAGAAAACGCGAATCGACATGAACAAAACTTTCCGAGTTTGTTTTCTTTCAGATCTCCTTCCTTTCTCCTATTCTTTTGATTTTTTTTTTCCTTCTGATTTTTTTACTCACTCTTTGGGAAAAAAAAAAACCAAAACAAAACAAAAAACCAAAATCAAACCAAAACAAACAACAACCAGCAGAGAAGGAAAATTGCCATGTCAGGTCATCCTGTATTGATTTAGCGGAAGATAGAAAGACCTGATGTGACCTGCTGAAAAGATGACATGAGGTTATGGCCTAGACTACCAGCACTTCACGTCGTATTAAACACTCCACAGGGGCAACATCTGGAGGGTTAAACAACTGCTGGGTATTGCAATTTTAAATACCACTTCATCAAAGTAATAGACTCCACAGGACCCTCTTGGGATCTGTAAACTGATGTGTTCCAGGCTTTGTGTGCTGCGGCCCTTTTGTATAACACATTAAGGAGAGCCTGATAGCTCTGACTATAGCAGAATGATAGAACTGAGGTTTGCAAATTCATCTACAGAACAGCGCCTTGCTGGGCCTGGGATCAAATGCATGGCCTTTATAATTTTTGTCTTCTTTTCCTCAAAACTTGATATTTTGTGTATCCAAAAGTACTGTGAGCTGAGGAAAAGTTTTTAGAAGAACAGACTAAGTCTATTTTAGCAGCAGTATATGAGATATAAAAGGAGATCACATCCATACTTTCTGTTCTCCAGGGTAGTTACAGAGGGAACAGATCTTCTGTGTGCTCTACATAACCAGCCAAGCTTTCAATCTGCATAACAAAAGGATTCCTCAGGTCCTTACCAGACCCGGCTCCTCTCCTGCATTCTTCAAATACAATCCAGCTGTAGCTCCAGCAATACAAATCGTGAAGGCAAATGTGGTCTCCAGTTTGGTTGACTGTGGAAGCTGGTGCCACCATCTAGCTGCAAAACAACATACCTGACAGATAGTAGAATGGTACACAATTTTCCACAAAAACTCCTTCCCCTCTTTCAGAACTGTTAAGCAACACTTAAGGAAAGTTCCATTAAATAATTAATCACTTTAGTCACATTGAATAATTAATCACTATAAGAGAGGACAGCCCAATAACTTTCTCTATTGACTGCTAATGCAACATTTGCTTTCTGATTCCAAATCCAGCCAAACCCTTAACCCACACAGATCCCTGCATCTGGGCAGACAGAATTTGATAGCTGTCCCTGACTGACCTTTGTCACTACCAGGAGCATGAGGAAGGACACTTGGCAACTCCTTCCCAAGAAGAAAAATTTAGGATAAAGCTTGCAGCTGGCATAAGCCAGTATCGTTCAAATGAAGTCAAGGAAAGTCTTCAGTTCTTTCTGAGGGAGTATCTGCCCTTGGTGCTGTCCTTGCTTGCAGATCCTTCTCTCTGCTTTAGTGCAATAATTTCAGATTAAAGGGCAGAGGAAAATTCCTCAATTACCTGGAATAGTTTTAGTTCAGAAATTCTGGGTAGGTTTTTGTGGGATGCCTTTCAAAGAGGGATGTAGTCATAGAGCAGTGGGAGGAGGTCTGAATCTGACTATAACCACCATTGCCATTTTATTCTTATTAATGGGCACTTGTAAACTTTGGGAGGTTGTATGGAGACCAGAGAAATGTATTGTTTTATCTCTATCTCCACCAAGATATAGAAAATAGTCCTTTAGCTACCGTAGTGTCAACCGGAGCACAGCCCTGAGTCATCTCTGAGGTGGGTGCTGCAGCTTCTCTTGACACCCTCCATGCCATTCCTGCATAAAATGTTTGTTTCAGGCAGAACTACGCACAGCTAATTATATTAGGTAAACTATTCTTTGGAAATTGCAACATATATGAAAGATACTCTTCCCTCACTAAACTTGTTTGTGGCCTATGCTTTTGAAACAGACTCTTTTAAGACTGAAGGCATATGAGCTACTGTAATTTACTTACTGGAATTATTTTCCACCCCTTGTTACTGCTGAGGAGACCACGGCTGCCCTCCATCTGTGGAGAGGACTTCATAAGAAAATGGGGAGCAGTAGGGAAACAGCATGGATTCTCCAAAGAATGCATTAGTTTATTTATTTATTTCAAATGTCTTTCATGTCTTGGCTTTGTGCATCTTTTCCAAGAAGCAAATGCTTCACAGATGGAAAGAAGCAATTTTCAGTTGTAAAAATTCTAAACAGTTCAGGTGAAATGAAAAACAGAACTTCCTGGAGACATGCCAGCTTTTTCTTTTTATTCATTTTTTTTTGCCCCAACCACACTTTGATTGTGAAAATATTCACCTACCTCCAGACTTTATAGCATGAGAAATGCCTTGCCTGGGGTCTAATCCATGCCTGAGGTATCACTGGAGATCGATTAGAAAGGAAGGCTCCTATTTCCACACAAGCACTCACATCTGCTCTGATTTTCTGCAGGGTAGATCCACAGTAACTCTACTGCAAAAACTGAGTCTTATATAAACCAAGTTTATACTGATATAGCTCCTCTCCTGGAGGAAGCTCTGCTATATTGTCATCAGCAAATGGTCTAATTTGTCCACTGATACTCTATTTTCTGTCAATTCATAAAGCAAGGTAGTGAAATCAAGGAAAAAAAAGCCTAGGTGATTAGTGACAAAGAGTAATGAGCTTATTTTTGGATACCTCCTGTTGGTAAAACCGTTTGGGATTTATGGCAGATGAAATTAGCAGGAGCTTTAGTAAATACACTCATAACTTTTGGATATCACACACTGCCTGTGAGGCATTTAAAATCTACTACAGCTCCTCACGGGGAGCTTAACTCATCCCCCGAGATATCTATCTCAGAGCTAGACACCTATAGCCAGACACCTATATATCTATGGCCTGTTGTGTGTAGACTGAAGCACAGCAGTGGACAAAACAGTATCTCTCTTGCACTGCTGGTGGCTATGGGTATGGAGCTGGAGCAATCCCTCCTGAGGCAGGCATCTACCATGGGGGGAACAAGCATAGGGGACTGGAGTGGCTTCTGGGTGCCAAGGGGGTGGGTCCAGTTCCCTGGAGTCTAAATCATTTGGGACACTCAGGATCAAAGACTGAAAACAGTAGAGAAGAAGGTCTGTAATTATTAGGTGCTGCTGTGTCTCGGGAAATGCAGCTCTGGAACACACTAGTGCATAAAGCTCAGTCACTGGCACCCTTTGAAAATTGCAATGGATTTTACAATTCACACTTGACAAGCATGTCGCCCAGGGCTCTAGAGGAAGAGAGTGAAACACTCAGAAGTGGTTGCTGAATCAGGATCTGAGTGTGTAATCCAAGGTTATTTGCTATAAAGTCTAGGACATTCCCTTAAAAAGGTTGCATTGTGCAGGAAATGTCTGGTGACTTGTGTAACTGTTTGCAAGATATACAAACTCATCAGGCTCTGACCCTAAGTCTTATGACAATAATGCATTTTCTTCCAGACATGTTCAATTGCATATCTGATACACATATTGCTCAGCCAAAATGACTTGTTAGTGATTTATTTGGAATATCCAGCCTTTACCATATGACATCACCTCCTAAACTTGATGAAAAAAAGGTTTAGACTGAATTCTTCCCATTAAAAATAATGGGGCAACAGTTTCTTGATGCCAATATTTACTGATATCAAAGCAAAATATTGTCTTGGTTATTTGTCTTAATTTAGCCCAAACAGTACACAAAGCACAGTGTACAAAAACAATATGTTCCTTCTTCTAAACCAGATCATCGCTCACTAATAGCTATATGATTTGAATGAAAACAGAGGGATGATTCATGGATGCTTTATAGAAATTATCTCACTATATTTGTTTCTCTTCTTACCCTGATTGATAGAGGGGCCATATTAGATGACTTTCTATATCTGTCTTCACACAGAATCTCAGAAGGATTTCTTTTAAACTGTCTGTTATAAAAATACAGGACAATGAGACCTAGATCTTTTGCTAAGGTCCTAGAACTTTGTTAAGATCTCTAAAAACTGGTTACATTATGTATATGTATACAGGCAGTAAAATACGGAACATCTATATACGTGTGTGTGTCTGTGTGTGTGTATGCCCACACTTATATAATTAAATACTTTAATTAAAGCTTACAGATCTCAATGGTATTTGAACATTCCTAAAATTCAGGTGTTGCATTTGCTGTGGATTTGGATAGGTTTTTCATAGACCATTCAACGTATCTAAATCCAACATAAAATCCAATCCTGTATTAGGGAAAATAAATGTGAGACCTGATATGCCCAGGGAGAATACTTTGCTTCTGAGCATGGACCTGGAGGCTGACAGAGATGTGCCTTACATTCCTGTGAATTTTGCTCCGTTTAGAAACTCACATGGAAATACAAGGGTTGCAAGCTCAGATAAAGCATCTGAGAAAAATAATTTAAAGCAAGAACTGATACATGAATACCAAGAAGACTTTGTACAGAACCAATCTGCTTCCAGTACGCCAGGAAAACAGAACTTGAGCCAAGATTTTTACTGAGGACTCTAGGATTAATGACTCTTCCTTTTCTCTGTTGCATTTCTATTGCTTAAGAAATCTTTATCAGAAGTTATGAATGCATTTTTCTCAAACCTTTCTACCATAACAGCCCTTGTTTACAGGCATTCAGCAGATCTTTGCTTCCATCCACATTGGGCCCTTTCTTTTCCTGCCTCCTTTTTAGCAGTTCCCATTCCAGACTCCTGCTCCAAGAATGGTGTGGTGCAATGGGAACCATGTTCTGAGGGTGAACACATCAAAGTCCATTCGTGGGTGACTCCTGCATTTACTTCATTGACTATAAACAAGCCCAAACCATGGCAAATGCATCCAACACAAACTTCTAGCCATAGTTTACAGCTGCTGCTTCGGCATGGAAGGAGGAGGAAGGATTTCTGCCTGATTGCCACTAGATGGAGTGAAGCCAAAACTGTAGATTTTATTAGTCTTGTGATGGAAACCATCCTTTTCCTATATAGTTTGGGGGGGGGGTTGTTGTTTGTTCTTTTTTGTTTTGTTTTGTTTTGTTTTGTTTTGTTTGTTTGTTTGTTTTTTAACAAAGTCTATTAAGATGAAAACCAAACCTGTCTGGCTCTGGAGTGAAAGAGCCCTGTTTATGTTAGTATGCTGCACTGATTTGTAACTAGGGCTCACTCAAAGGATTCATGGCATGCGGACTTTCCAGTTTATACACTGAAAGACTGGTTACCTTCTTTGTCTTCCAGCATCCAATTCATAAGAGCAAATAAGGAGTGTGAACTATGGAGAGGGTCCTCATGCTGTGATTGCACAGGTACACAGGTCCTATTTTTAGGCATCTAAGGTATATCATTAATACCTGGTGGTGCTGATATCCTTAAAACAGTTTTGCAATAGTCCATCTTCCCTTTTTCTCTTTCACCTTGTTAGCATCCCTTTTGCACTTGTCCATGTGAGCATCTAAACTCCCATCCTCTGTTCAACTGATTACATACTCATAATACATGGGGAAATCACAAAATATTTCTTCTTGGTGTGCAGCATATTATCACTTACACTGTTTTCACAGTTGGCATTCCCAGATGTGCTCATCATTTCCATAGTTCTGTTTCCAACTAGGGGAGTTTTGTTACTGCTTTAAATGGCAGGTGACAATAAGATAGTTACGGTTTCTGAAAATCTAGTATATACAGATGTGTATTTTGAAAAGTACAATACAGTTTGAATGGTGAGCGTACCTACATAAAGTTCATTACATTGTTGTTTTTTTCATTATACCAAATCTGCATATGCCTGAAACAGTTGAAATCCCTGAAAGTCCAAAGGTGCTTTATGTACTGTTTTGCTTAGTTAATAGGACTATTTCAGTTGGAAGAGACATACAAAGATCCTCTAGTACATGTGCCTGACCGAGGGATGACCAAGTTAATGCATGTCCAAATGCCTCTTAAACACTGACCAGCTTTGGGCATCAAACACCTCTCTAGGAAGCCTATTCCAGTGTTTGACCACCCTCTTGATATGTATTAAAGTCCTAAGTACCTTTATCTCCTGTCACATCTTATCTAGCAAGAAAGTAAGCAATCATTAATATTCTTATTTGAATCTGAATTATAAACTATTTTTTATCTTTATTCCTTCTGAAGCAGGAAACATTACTGCTTTACAAACTGTGAAGGTCTGAAGGTCTGCTGCTAACCAAATGAAAGCTTTGCAGACCTCTGCTACCGCTAAGACTCTCCCAGATGAGGCTGCTTGGATGTTATTTCTTTTCTATCAAGTGAGGCTCCTTTTTACTGTACTCAGTGATGAAATGATTTAAGGCAATAGCTGGTCAGAAATCCAAATACATCTCATCAAGAGCCTTTTAAAAGAAAATGTTGTTGAAGAATGTTTCTGCTTGAAGAATAATCTTGTATTTTCTCCAGGAAGTTTTGAACAGATTTAGAAAAAAAATAGAAACTTTGAAACAATGATGAATCTACTCAAAATATTCCGTTATGGTAGTTTTGCTAATTTTTTTTAGAAAGCAATGAAATTACTAATTATAACAGAACAAGGCATTATGAATACAATTTATATTAATTGGTCTTATGACTCTAAACACCGTTTTGTTTGAGATTTCAAAAATTATTAGTGGAAATTACAGACACCAAAAAAAAAAAAAAAAAAAAAAAAAAAAAAAAAAAAATTAGAGTTTCAGGTGGGGGTAAAACNAAAAGTTGATGTTCCAGTGTGTGGTACATCAATTTCAAATAAAAACAATGTTTCTGCATGTGAGAGTATTCAACCTCTTCTACAGAGCTCCCCATGCCAAACACATACCTCTCCATGTTGTGCATGCACACTTCAAGGCTGTCAGAGTTTAATGATCAGGGACAGATCGTTAGATCTCAGTTGTGCAAACAAAGCTGATTTTCCATTCCAAGACTAGTGGAACATAGTGAGAGCCAGACATTCTCTTCATGGACAGGAGAGGAAGAGTGGGCAGGAATATATCAGGGATGAAAAAAAAGCCGAGGAAAAGCATTAGTAGCCCAGGTTTGCTGCTCCTGATACTTCCAGGACAACAGGTAAACTAAGCCCACCTGGACTGCTTCCAAGCCAAAACTGTGACAGCTTCCCACATCCCAGCTCTTTTGTCAGCAAAGCAATGGAAACATCCAGGTTAGACCTCTGGCATAGGCAGCCTGATTTTCTCCCTCTCTCTTCCATGGTAGTATCCTGCCAAAGCAACTTGTACAGGCCTACCAATAGCTCTGATTTTGACTTATAATTTGTTTAGTTTGGCTCAAGAATACCATGCCAGAATCTACAGGGTATTTAGCTGAGGTGCATATCTTCTCCTACCAAAGCACATGAACCTCTCAGCAACCACATTATTTTTTCTACCAAATCTTTAAGGTTTATGGAGCTGACATATGATGACTTTCCAAACAGGAGTTTGGAAAAGCTATCCTAAGTTCTAAAAGACTTTTTGACACACAAAAAAATGAAGGCTACCTTTATGCTTCTTCACTAATAAATTTCTGATTATATTAACTCCCTTTTCCTCAACAACCCTGTTGGAGTATTGGTTCAGTATCACATCTTGCAAACACTATCTACATCAATAGCTCTTGCAATTAACATGGACTTTCTTTCAGGGCTCTCACAGGTCTTATAACTATTCCTCATCCTATTTTCTTCACAGAAGTGGGCACTACTGAATTAAAAATGTGCTACGAAGGAGTTTATTATTATTTGTTTCTTTGAATAAACACTTTGAGTGTAGCCACTGGTGTCTGTATACATTTCAAATCTGAATGGGTGGGGATATCTACAACTACCTAACTTAAGTTTCTTAAAAAATTACACATCAAATACAAAGGACTTCGCTAGCTTTTTTGGTGCTCAGTGGAGAGAAAGAAAGAGAGGGCAAATCATTTCTTCTTTAGCCATGCGTGTGAGGTTATGGTACCAGTAACTCCAGGGGTATCTTTTTCTCTCTGCCAGTCACGAAAGGGGATTTAGGTGACCAACATAAAGTAGATAATTAATACTTTAGAAGGTAAAGCTGGATCACATGAATACCAATAGCTATGTCTTAACTTTATCTTTTTGTGAAAAAATGGGGGTTTGGTAACCAAAAAACTCCATATCAAATTATAGCTATGCATATGCTAATGCGTGTGTATTTAAATATTAATTAATTTATTCAAATCCCATACAGGAACAAATATAGTATTCTGATTTCCCACAAATACCTTTATTTCAAGGTAAGTTTTATTTCTGTCTCTTTCCTTCTTGACCTACCTTTCTATCTCTTGATAGTCTGGCAGACATCACTACCTAAATACTTGGTATGTGGCCATAATTTTTCTAATCTATTGAAGAAAAACCATTTGGAAGCATCTCACTGTCTCCATTGCACATTGTCTGGCAATATTCTATAGTGCAAAAGTGGTTTTAAAATTAGGTTGCTTCCTGTTGCTCAGCTTGTAAGCCTGAAGTCTCTATATAATTTTGCAGCTGTAAAATATCATTTCATTCTAAGGCTGTAAAGAAAATTGCTTCCTTCACTGTTGTTCAGGCAGGACCACCAAGCAAAGAGAAGGGATCCTGTGCTGGCTGTGCCTGAGGTCAAAGCAGGGGAAAGCGAGCAGCTGCACCTCATGTGTGCGCAGTGTTTGCCCAGAATGTTCTGTGCCTGGGAGCACAGGAGCTGAGAGCCTGTGTCCAGGACAGACACAGCTCTGGCAGTGTGTCCTTGCCATTCAAATCTGTTATGCAGCCTCCCCAGTGCTAGGCCTGTCCTTAGTCATGAAGGAAAATCATGCCAGTGAAAGTGATTCCTTTTTGATATGGAAAAACGTCAGAGGGGGCTAGGATAAGATTAGAAAAACAATATCCTTTGCTGACCAAACACAAATTTAAAGCCAGGTCACCAAAGGTGAAATGTCACTACACCAAGTTATGTAGTTTTGACTTCCCAGTTAATCCTTATTTCAAGGTAATGAAACTTAACTGTCAGCTGGAATACCGTGTCCAGCCCCAGTATCCACACCTTCAAAAGGATTTTGAAAAATTGGAAAGTGTTCAGGAAACCGCTTCAGGAATGCTTTGAGAACTCTTTAATCCAGCAGACAAAGGGATAACAAGATCCAGTGTCAGAAAGCTGTGTTTTGAAATATTCAGATTAAAATAAAGGTTATGAGAATTGCATAAGCAGGGAAGGACTTACTAGATTATCCATCATTGCAAACTTTTGAATCTAGACTGGTTTATCTTGTAAAAAGATCAACCTCTGCTTAAGAAGAACTATGGATTAGAGACCAAAGCTAGCAAGATTTATCACATTCCCCTTGGGCCTTGGTGTAAGCAATAAGTCAGTGTGAAGCAAGGTGCTTAATTTCAAGCATTATGTCTCATGTCTTCTCTTTTTGAGGAGGCACTTTAAAGTTGGTCCAATAGTCTCATACCCCAAGGAAAACCCAAGCCAAATTTTAGATAAACTCTGATCTTTGGTTATTTTAAACTATGCTGTTAGATTCCTATAGATATAAAAAATACATTGTGTCCTTTTTTTTTTTCTTTATGTTCCAAACTTATATATGTTCAGAGAGCTGGGAAAGAGTTATGCTGCAAAGAACAACTATAGATTACAATTTAATCGAGGGCACCTTCTTTCCATACTTACTCAATGTCCACTTGCAAAGCAAAAGCTCATCATATTTGGTCAGTATTTAGAGCCACTAAGCTATAGTTTTGCTAAGAGAATTTACTTGAGACCATATTTTTATATTTGACATTCTTATTGCGATGCTTACCTGATATTGTTTATGCTACCTGAGCGGATGAGTGGTCTAAGACATCCAATGCCAATACTTCCACAGATGTTTGCTTGAATAAAATTTCATTACTTAGCCAAAATATGAAAATGTGCATAAGCAAAACTGAAATTATTTGAAGTCCTTAAAATATTCTCTGAGTACTTTGCACCAGTGCAATGAACTTTCAGTGGCCTGATACATCATAGACTTGTGATGCCCCCCTTCTATTTTACACTTCATTTTTCTAGATGCTTTTTGTTGCACCTTTTACCTATTGCTGCTCCATCTCTTATTTCTATGTAACTTTGTAATTGTCAAATCCTTCTGTCACCAGAAACCTTCTGTTTTCCTCTTACCGTGTCCACTCCAAATGGAGGTTATTCCACTCCCACAGACCCCAGATTTAGAAAAGTCTATTACTTCTGAAAATTTGGGGGCATATGTGCAAGTCACCTTCCTGTAGCTACACTGTGAATTTCTGTTCATCTGAAGTGCATTTTTCCACTGCAGATGTCCAGGGCACATGAATGAAGCACATAGTACTTCATTTACGTAGTACTTGATTACATGAAGCACTATTTCCACTATGTGTACCCACAGCACTTCAGGAGCAGCACAAGTTGCACACACTTCAGGAGCAGCAGAAGTTCTAATTCTTATCTCTGAACACTAAGCCCCAGAAGTTTGTGAATTGCCTCATCGTTAGATGGAACAGCACTAAGCCCGTCCTCTTATATAACATTTAAGTAGATGGCGATGGTCTTGAAAGAAGATCTGTAGACATGCTTACATATTCATAAGTTTGTCTGTTTACTTCTCATTGGTTTGCTAGGACAACACACACCTCCCTTCTCAACAAAAAAGACTCGTAAGATTGCAAAATGAAAAGTACAGAACTAGGACTAGAAGAAAAATAGTAATGGGGAGCCTTGCCTCTTCTATCTGAAGTGAGTTTAATGGTCTAATCTTGTTTCATTAGCATATGAATTTCTCTTTATTCCTACCCAGGCTTAACATCATAAATAGAAAAGTGGATACTTCAGATCTTAAACAGCTTGGCATGAAAAAGAGATAAGTGTGCACAGAAGTACTGTCATTTTTAACTTGCTGAAGATTCTCAAGTACCCTTTATTTTTTGGAGCTGGAGGTTTTATAAATACTTGGTTGTAATCAAATACATCCTTTAGAGAATCACAGAATACGCCAAGTTGGAAGGGACCCACAGGGGTTATCTAGTCCAACTCCTAGCCCTGCACAGGAGCATCCCCAAGACTCACACCATGTGCCTGAGGGTATCATCCAAACACTTCTTGAACTCTGTCAGGCTTGGTGCTGTGACCACTTCCCTGGGGAGCCTGTTCCAGTGCCCAACCACCCTCTGGGTGAAGAATCTTTTTTCTAGAGAAAGTACACTGCTTTTCCAAATACATGACATCTCCAGATCCTGTAAAATAATAGACATTCCTACACTACCTGGACTGCTCTGTGTTCTCTATGGATGAGACCCTTCTTGTCCCTGCATAATTTAACATAAATCTATAGCATATTTTATATATTATTGATATCAAAATGGATTTACTGTTGCACTGATTATGCATTTATGTGAACAGTAAGACATCTTATTATCTATAAAGTGAATAATTACTAAGTATTAGGTATAGCTACCTGAAGCACCCCTCCCTTTGATGTTTTTTATGCTGGCAATAATCCCAGTCCATCACTAAGAAACTCAAAGAGCCATATAATATTCTGAATTGGAAGGCACCCACAAGGATCACAGAGTTCAGTTCCTGGCCCTGCACAGGACAGCCCCAAGAATCAAACCGTGTGCCTGAGAGCGTTGTCCAAACATTTCCTGAACTCTGGCAGGCTTGGTGCCATGATAACTTCCCTGAGGTGCATGTTTCAGTGCCCAACCACCCTCTGGGTAAAGAATCTTTTTCTAATATCTAATCTAAATCTCCCCTGACACAGCTTTTTGCCATTCTCTTGTGTTCTGTCTCTGGTCACCAGAGAGAAGGGATTGGTGCCTGCCCCTCAGCTTCCCCTTGCAAGGAAACTGTAGAACACAATAGACTGCAAACTCCGTCAATAGTTCTCTTGAGTATTCATAAAGGCTAGTTCATTTTTGAGAATGGACAGACATCTGCATTCATTTAGATTCCTGATTAGCCTCCCACAACATGGCAGGCGAGCTGGGTGAGCAGCAAGTAGCCCTCATGGAGGTCACGGCAGCAGAACTGGGGCAACTTACTGGGCTCCCCTGGCTGCAGTGGGAAGACAGCAGGCCTTGCTCCTAGAATTTGTGACAGAGCTGTTCAACTGACAGATTTACTCGTGAGATGTATCTAGTTTGGTGGTTCTGTTCTTTTATCAGTTTGAACCTGATATTGTCCCTTTGTGGAAAAGGACAGAGTCAGCTCAAATTCAAGAAATTCTTAGCCTCTTCAGGAAGAGAAAAAGACATATCTTTATTTATTTTTTTCTTAAATTCCCTGTCCATAAATATTCTCAATATATATGTTTTACTACAAAACACATAGTATTTGGGATCACTTTTATTTAAAAAAAGACTCTTCATAGTGAACCACCCACAGCTGACAAAGATTTCTTAGTAACTAACAACAAATAAAGAAGAAACTGAAGGAATTAAGAAACAAAATGCTATAGTGGTTAATAAATATATATATCTCAAAGTTTAGCTCAATAATTTAGTCAGAACTGGGTAGATATTATTTTGTGACAATAGGAGCAAAGAGAAGGAAAATAATCCCATCATTTACATGGAGTTAATGAATGAAGCACTAAATGTGAATAAATTGTATTAAACTGGCCACAGAAATTAACAAAACTTGGCAAAGATAATTCAATCCACAGTCAATAAAAACAAGCTGGTACTATTCAAGCTGGTACATTTCACTTTAAAATGCACGTAAATATTCCTAGATTCCCAGCAAATCATAGATTCCACTTGTTTTGGCCACACCTCAATCCCATTCTTTTTCACGTAATACATGTGAACGCTTTTGTAGCGATACAAATTTTGTTGTTGTTCAGTTTTCCTGGTCTCTGTTCACACCTATTTATTTCCTAGGTTTATGAAAAAAATCATCCTAAGAAAATAACATAGAATCATGGAATGTTTAGGGTTGGAAGGCACCTTAAAGATCATCTAGTCCCAACCCCACCTGGAACGGGCAGGGACACGTCCCACTAGACCAGGCTGTCCAAGGCCTTATCCAGCCTGGCCTTTTACGTGCCAGGTTTGTGGCATCCACAAACTCCCTGGGGAACCTGTTCCAGTATCTTACCACCCTCACGATAAAGAATTTCCACCTAATACCTAACCTAAATTTCCTCTCTTTCAATTTGTACCTATTACTCTCCATCCTATCACTACAGTTCCTGAAGAATAGTCATTCTCCGGCTTCCCTGTAGGACGCCTTCAGATACTGGAAGATCGCTGGAAGAAGGTCTCCACTCAGCCTTCTCTTCCTCTGGCTGAACAGCCCTAACTTTTTTAGCCTGTCTTCACAGGAGAGGTGCTCAAGTCCTCTTATCAACTTTGTGGCCTTCCTCTGGACTTGCTTCAATAGTTCGATGTCCTTCTTATATTGGGGGCACCAGATCAGTACACAGTACTCCAGATGGGGTGTCACAACAGTAGAGCAGAGGGGGAGAATCATCTCCTTTAACCTGCTGGCCACACTGCTTTTGATGCAGTCCGGGATTCAGGTGGCTTTCTGGGCTGTGAGCACACACTGCCAGCTCATGTTGAGTTTTTCATCAACCATCAGCCCCAAGTCTTTCTTCGCAGGGCTGCTCTCAATCACTTCTCTGCCCAACCGTGGGTATGCCTGGGATTGCCACAACACAGGTGCAGGACCTTGCATTTGCTTTGTTGAACTTAATGAGATTTGCATCAGCCGACCTCGCTAGCATGTCAAGGTCCCTCTGGATGGCATCTCTTCCCTTCAGTATGTTGACTGCACCACTCAGCATGATGTCGCCAGTGAACCTGCTGAGGGTGCACTGAATCCCATTGTTCATGTCGCCAACTAAGATGTTGAACATAAAGGGATCTAGAGCAGGTATTATGTTTTTGAGGACTTGCAGGGACAGTGACATGTGGCAAATGTTACGTTATAGGATATTCTGTGCTCCATCACCTCATCACCTCATTCAGTAGCAGCTTAATATTATTTCTTCATAACATTTAGCTGACATGTTCATAATATGTTTGAAATACTGAAAGAGGATACTATCCTTTTGGTTAAACCGATTATTTTAGTTAAATGCTTTTGTATTTCCCAAAACATCCACTGGCAATCACTGTCAGTGATATATATTTGGGTTTAATTAAAATACCAGATTCAATTGTGCCATGTGATATTAATATAACAAGGGATATTAACTTTTCCCCTGTGAGATGCACATATTAAATTGTTGTCATATGTATTCCATCCTCAACATATCCCTGGCAGTATTCTTGTCACTTAAAATCTGCCCTGTTCTCAGAAGGAACCATCCATCATTTAATTTGTTTGCTTGGAGCATCCTCTGCTGTTAGGGGTAGGGATAGGCTTCATTTGCTTTGGGCAACTCAAACATCTCCCACAACCTGCTTGCTCTGCTGTAGCGAGGAAGAAAATGCTTGTTAAGTTCAAACATGGTCTCAGTCATGGACAGCGGTGCCTCAAGAGCAGTAAATAAGGGAAAGCCTGAAGTACACTGAGCTGAAGAGATGGAGTACTCCTTACAAGGTGTATCCATGACAGCAGGCTGAGAATTACTTTTTCCTCTTCTTCATAGCTGCTGTGACATGAGGTCCACAAACAAGGACAACATGGTGCTTTGTGTGAGTTTTTTCTCTTTTGGGAATTGCTGCAACTAATGAGTCTTCTTTCATCTTAGGGAAGTTTTGAATGACTTTTCCTCTGAAACATCAGAGATTTGAAACACCCTTAACTAAAGCAAGAAGTTAGAGCATGTTATACAAAGATACAATAATTGTGGCTGGCCTATAGACCAGATTTTGAGAGGAAAGCCATCAGGAGATGAGGAACTAGGGCAGAACAAGGAAATGTTAGCTGATGCAGCTGGAGAAAAAATATGCCCAATATTTTGAAACCTTGAATTTTACTTTTTCTTCCTTTCCAGTTGCATGAACTTGTGATGTTTGGGAGTAGAGGGAGACATCACACAAAGAGCACCGCTTGTAAGAATCTCACTCAACACGTTTTCATGAAAGAAATTAACCAGAGACCCAGTTAATTACTCACAGTTCTTGGAAGAAGCTGTATTGGCTGCCTTCCTGGTCCCAGACATATTGCCTTTATTAGGCGTTATAGAGCAAGTGAATCATACATGACAGGGCTGGTCTGGCTGCAATATTTTGAGGTTATCTGGTCCTATTTAGTTATGTTCCCTAGAGATCCAGATGTTCCCACAGCCTCTTATGACAGTGAAGAAGGAAGAGAACTCATGTCAAACGGACTTCTGCTCTCTGCTACTCGTCTCTCTTCTTCGTCTAGGTAGTCTCTCAATCCAACCTGAGAAAACAGAGATGGAGCGGAGGTTAACCAGTGTCCTCATTTGTTCGTTTTATCCTGGATTTAGGCAGGATCATCTGCTCTAAAACCACTACAGCATCATCAAAACAGGGTAAAAGAGGAGTGTCTAAGGTTTGTTTAGAGAAGGGGAATGACGGACTTAAGAGCGGTTAACATCAATTTTTTCTTTTAATTGTCACTGAAAGCTGTTCCAAGCAAGACTTACGTCATAGAGTGTATGAAACAGAAAAAATACGCCTGGACACGTGTAATGCTTTGGCATATGAGATCACCACTTTCATGCTAGAGGAGCAGTTTTTGAAGAGTTCTGTGTGGCACAGGTTTCTCAAATTATTTTTAAGAATTGTAAAGGGTTCATGACTTAATGAACCACAGATTTAAAGTTAGTGTTGAGAAGTACACTTTAGGCTATCGTATTGTGAGAGAGGACCAGTGAATATTTACAGATCCATTCTGTCTTAAAAGGGCATTAATGAAGCTGAACTTGTGAGCCTTCTGGAGAGTTTTCAAAGATAGACGTGTGAGGAGCAATTATTTCCTCCAAGAAAAGACACAGAAAAAAAGAGGGGCAACTTTCAACTACCTAAAGCCCAGGTTCCTGGAGTGTACTGCTGGACCCAGGGCATCTGGGTAGCTCAAACGAAATTTTGCTAGGAATGAAGTGAAAGAAAATAAAGGTAAAGAAAGGTAATAGCACTTTCTTTTCCTTCTAAGAAGCACACAGAGTAATTTAAGTTTGAAGTCAGAATCAGGCAATACTGAAAACCTTTCATTCATGATGACTGGGAAATATAGAGATGGCATTTTTGCCAGGAATACATTTATTCATGTTAATGAAATTCATAATTGGAGGTTGGATGAAGTATTTATTCATGTAGTGTGATGGGATTTTGCCCTGTCTCAGGTAGAGACATATTTTAGAGCTGTTTTTCACATAGCAGAGATAAAGTACTGAAAAAACAGCATCAAAATTTCCACTGCTTAGAGTGCTTTTCTGGCTTGAATCCACAATGTTAGAAAGAACTCCAAATTAAAAAACAGGTGCACTATGTCCAAAGGCATTTAGGTGCCTAATTGTCTGTGAAAACAGTATGAGCTGTTGAAGATCTTGACAAGTGTGATTAATCTTGAGGGGACGCGACATTCTCCTGCATTCTTGCATCTTCTCCTAAGCCACGACCCAATATTGCCCATAGGACTTATTCCACAGGCGGCTGAATTATCATCCAGATAAGCTGTGTGCCAAACGTTCTGCGTCAGCAGTAGGATATCATGTTTTATAATTCCCATTCAGAAAGGTGGCTTTGAACGGAAGTTATTAAGGAGCCACAAGTGGAATACTTGTGCTAAGTGAAGGTAGCTGGGCTAAGTCCAGCTACTGAGACTGAGGAAACTAAAGACCAGGAGTCAGTTACCAAGGACAGACCAGCTGAAAGCTCCAGATGGAAAGCACACTCAGGAAAACTGAGAAATGCAGGCTACCCCAAACCAAAGAGCAAATGAAGAGTAAAGTCAGGAAATCAAAGAGCTTTCACTGCAAGTTGTGGATAAAGGTGAGCTAGAACTAGAACAAGACAATGCAGGTTAGTTGAGAACAGGAACTGTGCAGAAACAAAGGGGTATTGTAAGGCAGTGAAAGCAGTTTGTGAGACTGTGCCTGAATCAGAAACATATGCCATCCCTCGGACTGTCAGGCTTCTCAGGACATCAAACTCCCAGGACAGCATGGAACCCAGCTCCTAGCTACAGAGCTTGACTGCTTACTCGGGGCCAGAGAGAGGAGGGTATGTGCCTAACCTGACACAAATAATCAGTTTGCTCATTCAGTGAACACATGGCAATTTACAAACAGGTAAAATTCGTATAATCACCCACCGGAACCACCAGATCTCTCAGGTTTCTTCTTTTCCATCTTATGTAACTCTGTGGACAGGAATGAGGCTGGGGTATGTGACTGTACCATCTCTCAAGCCTCCTTTGGCTCCAGGGCTGTGCTACAGCCCTTCATTCTCTCCAGGCACTCCTGCCAGATGTGTTCACAGATCAAGACAAGCTCTGTGTTCAGGGCTGCAAAGCAGAACACAGTTTCTGTGGTGGCGGTGACAAAGATATGGTCCTTGCTGTGAAGGAGATGGGCACCAGTTGTTTGTGTTTTGTCTCAGTGTGAGACAAAAGACATGGATTACAGTCAGTCCTGAAGTGTGGCCACATCAGAAGTAGAATGTAGTCATTAAATCTGTAGATTGAAAGTAGGTATATTCTTCAACAGCTTGCTGAATTATTGGCTCTGTAATTGCCAGGGGACAATAAAAGGTTAGTCTGTTAGTTTAAGTACAGCATACAATAGAAGTCAAGCACTCACAGTGGAGGAAAGATGCAGCAATTATCAATATGAATGTATTTTACAGTGATATTGCTGGATAAATGCTATCTGCAGCATACTATTTCAGTTTTAAAAATCAACTCCCCCCTCCCAACTAAAATATTTTATGGCATAAAATTCTAGTTGTAGACCAGAGCAAAGAATAAACATGCTATGTATTTTCTATGTCAGATCAAGACCCTTTGTAGTTCTCATTACCAAACTGAAAAAAAAAAAAAGATGTTTAGAATCCAAAATGTCTCATATATGTGGAAGGGATATGTGTGAAAAACAATCATTGATCAAACAGAAAATGAAACATTTCTGGTTTAAAAATAAAGCATGTAATGAGAAAATAAAAATTATTTATGAAGTCAAACGACTTTTAAATCTTTAAATTCCCCACATACCTTCTAGGATTATAGTAACCTGTGGAAGGTCATTATAGCTATAAGGGAAAAGATTAAATAAGCACTTAAGCAGACATAAATAAAACAGACAGGTTAAAAGCTATTAAATTGAACGAGACTAGAGGGAAACTTATCAGTGCTGTAAAGGAATCCAAACACAGAAGGAAACAAACACAGTGTTGAGAATGGCTAATGGGAGGTAACAACTCTGGAAGTACAAAATCTTACAAAGTCCCAAGTCATCTGCACCAGAGAAAGTTCTTGGGCTATAAAGAAGAGTACAAAGAATATATTGTAGGAAAACTTCTGTAGTGAGTTTAGAGCCTTCCCCCCAAATAATACAAAGCAGGAGATAAAATTTGCATTGAAATAATAAGATAATATGATTGAAAACTAGTAGCTAGAAGGAGGCCTAAGGGAACAGCCTGCTATGTTGTTTGCTTCAACAAGCACTCAGCTGGAGGGCTGTGCCCCTTCCTCTGACACAACTACCCATCTGCCAAGGGACAGAAATGTAAGGTTGAAAAAAAGCCTTTAAAAATGGAGTATGATCCAAGAAGAAGCATTCTTCCCAGGAAAAAGTCAGAGTGAAGGAAAGCACTACCTTCTTATTTAGGAAATACTGAAAGACAGTACATTTATGTCATCCAGTCATTTGGATCAGGAGCATGCAGGAAGAGATATGCTTGCGGTAGAGGTGTTGGGGGGGTGATAGAGATGCAGTGTCTGCTGTGTTTGTTGGCCATGGATAGAAATGTAGCTTGTTCTCTAAACTAGCAATTTCATTTCTCCCAGGGAAAAATACACAGGCAATATGTGAAGGAAAAACATATTATGAGAAAGAAACAGCACCTTTTAGCTATTCTTAGAGCATAACTAAGGTTCCAGAGGTGTAGCTTCACTGAATTCACTGAGGGATGTTTTCAGAAATTAAGCTTTAAAAATGAGGGATGGATTATACTGCAAGTATGGGTATTTCTAAATATGTCTGTGTTTATATATTTCTCAATATTTCTATTTTTATTTTTCTGACTTTTGCCTGTACAAAATATGAACAAAAACATTCTTAACTAGTTTTGTATGCCCCAAAGAGACAAAAGTATGCATGCTTTCTAGGGAATGAAAAATAGCATACCACTTTGTAGGGAAAAAGTTAATTAAATACAGAATCAATTAAAAATGCTATGGAGGTCACCATTAAAAATGTACATACTGCTGTCATGCAAAGGTATCTTCGCAACTCCATTGTCTGTTTCAAATGCTACAATCTGCAAAATTTGCATAAATATTGACTTTTAATGGCACCTGATGCACCAACAGGCATGGACACTATTTAATTTAAGAGCATAAGTTAGATGCAGGTTATTGCATTAATTAAGAGTGCATCTTTTATAGCTCCTCATTTTATTCTCCCAAATTTTAATAAGAAACTTTGCCAACATGCTTACTGGAAATATTACAACATCTTCGTGCACTGAGAAAACCCCAAGGACCTATTTATCTGATTCAATTGTATCTTGTTTAAACAGAGGGTCATAATGAAACCAAAGGCTTGCCATTTTGCCCAGAAGACAGGTCTGAGATTTGACTTAAGACTACGGCACATCTGCAGGAGATGTCGAATCCTTTTCAGCAGGTCACTTAAGTCACCCTGAGCAAAAGGAATACCAACATCAGCAATGCACCAAGAAATGACAACCACAGCCGCTGTGACTGAATAACCCGAGATTCAGGAAAAGGAGGCTTAGCATCCTGATTCTATTTTCTGTGCATACCAAGATTTGACGTGTAGTTAACCCAGCTGGGTCTAGGAACCCAAACAATGTAAGAAAAGCAAACTCAACTCAGGCAAAGAATGCTTTGTCCTACCTCAGACTTAGCCCTCAGGTGATAAGGCACTGCATGCTTTTAATTTTACCAGCTAGGGATATTTTTTAAAATGGTCAGAGAACAAACGTGTCTGAATATTGAGCATGACACAAAATGTCACGAACGGTTAAAGTTGCATGTCCTTCAGCCCAAGGAGGAAGATGCGAAGGGAAGGAGTGTGTTTTGCGAGATCCAGGGTGAGAATGCCCCAACATAAACAAAGGGCCGGGGATTGGACGTCGTCTTTGGGAAGCGGGGCAGAGGGGAAGGGCGGGGGGAAGGAAAAGAACGCCTATGCTCCCCAGGTTGAGAAGTCGTCGGGCGGCAGGGAGGAGCGGGGCCGTCCGAAGCGGAGCGCGTGGGGCGACGGAGGGGAGGCGGTCGGGAGGCGGCGGGCGGGCAGGCCGGTGTGAGCTGTTTGGCCACCGGAGCCAATCGAAAGCGCGGCCTTGATCCTCTCCTCGGGCAGTGGCTGCGCGGAGCCAGTGCCGCGCTCCCCGCTGCCGCCGGGACCGGCACAGCCGCCTCGCTCTCTCCGCGCACCGCTGGCCCCACCGAGCGCCTATGGGCATCTGCAGCCGGCGAAGGCTTCGCACCACCGCCACCAGCAGCAGCGGCAGCGGCAGAGG
>VXAY01002924.1:604141-639996 GCA_013399855.1 Oxyruncus cristatus | reverse complement strand
AGCCCCGCCGCGCCGTCCCGCACTGCGCCCTTGCCCGTCCCGGCGCGGGGATCCGCGGCCGCGGCAGCAGCAGCAGGACGCGCCGGCGGGGAGCAGCGCGTCCCGCAACCCCGCCCGCGGGGCGTTTGCAGGGGCGCGGAACGAAATCAGCGAGGGCCGGCGGCGCCGGAGTCCGGGTGCCTTACTCCGAGCGCCCTGGGAAGTTACCTGGATGGCTCTCTCTGGGTTTGGAGCGTCGTGAGTCGCGTCCTCACGCTGCCTCCCATAGGAGGAAGGAAAAAAAAAAAAAAAGCCGGGGAAAAAAATAATCTCGTGCTTGAAACCTGTGCCCCTTTGTACCTTTCTTTCTTTGCTTTGGGTTAATGATGGTTTGTGATTATGAAACCCGACGAGGGATCAGCTCCAAAAGCGAATAGCATTACTTTAAGTCATGAGTTGGAAATACACATGTGTGTATACCTACACTGTTTTTTTTTTTCTCTCCTTGCACTTGAGGATTATAATAATACAAACCCGTGTCTGTCTCACAAGGAGCTCCTGCTTGACTTTCTGCTAAGGCTAAGGAAATATTTGTGCTTCTACAGGTCTTGCAGAATTGGAGTCACAGGTCTTATAAAAAATTGCAGTGGCATTTGGCTGAACAGCTCTTATTTTTAGCATGCTATTGTGAAAGTGTTATATAACTTCGGTGGATTTTTGAGGACAAAATTAACAGCTCATAACAACTTAAACCTCTTTTTTCTCTAAAAGAGGAGAAATAAACAGAAAAAAACCCCAGTGAGTAGAGTGTGGTGAATTCCATCCCAACAAATGGCCACGATAGAGATTCCCTGAGAAAAAGCACTGGGTTATGAATCCCACAGTCCTCCCAAGAATCACGAAGCAGCAGGTGCAAGACCAAGCAATGTCAGTTCAGAGCCCCAGTTAGCAAGCTCGTTATCAGGCTGCATCAAGGCTATTTCATGCTAAACCAGGGTGAAATCAATGTTCATATCAAAGTCTTGTCTTCCCACCAGTGCCAACACAATACAGATACTATGTTCCCTTAGGGGATTAGTATGTTGCTTGAACTTAAAGAAGTAAGCACAGCCTGAAGTGCTTACTTGGAATGCTTGATGTGTTTTCGTGCAGATGCTTCACTTGCAAAACTTGGTTCCTGGTTCTCAGGCTGATCTTTCTTCATTTCTTTCAAAAACTGAAGAAGAATAATACCCTAAGATTTTAAACAAATGCTTTGAGAAAATAACCGAGTAGAAGCAAGGAACAGCAGTCTGTTTATTACTGAGAACCAAGACATGAGGGTGCTGTATCAGTGTTCAGGCTCTGAATAAGGTATCTCTTTCTCTCACTTTTGTTGCATGGTCCTCATGAACTGCTGTCATCCAAGAGATGCAGCAAACTCCTAAATTCTAAACATTTGTGCATGATTACTGTGCAGCTGGAGAGAGTGGACCGGTTTACTAAATCTCCTGTAGGATAAGCAAGAAACCTAGCAAGTGGAATTTTGCCTTCTCACCTCTCTTGCAGCCCGCTGTTCGTGCAGAGCTATTGTGTGCAGGGAGGAGGTGTATCTGGTAGCAATGAGGTTTGCTCAGCCTTCCATTGCAGCATGATAAGTAAGTGAAAGATGTGTCGGTGAAAAGCATCAGTAAGACCTCTACAAAGGTGGCACAAAAATAAGTGCCATTAACCCTAGATTTTGAGGTGATTGGTTTAGCTGAGCTATTTACTTTCTCTTTGTCCTTTGGATAGACTCTGCATGACTTTCAGTGTGGAATAGAACAAATGTATGAGAAGTTTAAGAATTAAACCGTGGAAAATTTTGTTTCTTTTCTTAGTATCAGGTGAGGGTAAAAATTAATATCTGAAATACCCAATAAACTCTGCAAATACGTTGGAAATTGCCTGGTTTCAGACACCATTTGTCAATGCCTATGAAAGTGTAAATCTTATAGATCCAGATCATCATCCTTTGTAGTAAATAGTCCTGTTGTGGTCTTGTGTAATAAATTTGATAACTGGTCCAGTTCCAACTGCTCAGTTGCATAGTTCTTTACACTACTGCTGAATTCATATTAAAATAATTCTAACCAAAGCATTAGAAACTGGCAATTACAATTTGAAATTGGTAAATTGGTGTTTACTCGTTTCTGATGCTTGAGTTAGAATTATTTCAATGAGCAGTTCAAGTCAGTAACAATCGAGCAGTTCAAGTCACTGTGCAGCTTTACTGACATCTGAAGAGATATCTTGAAGAGCAGCACAAAAAGGTCTTTCCCTTCACTCGCAGATGCTCACGGGTGTGGCTGTGCATTTATATTAGCATTGTGGTTCATGTCAGTAGTGGGCTTTTGATGCCCTTCCTCCAGTTGTTCCCATTTACTGTACATCTCCATATACCTCATGGTGGGCAAGCTGAATTCCTTTAAGATGAATCTAAACTAGATGTGCTTGAGTCACTGCTGGAAATACAGTCTTGTGGAAGCAGATCAGAGCTAGCCTGAAGTAAACCCCTATAAAATACATACGGTGTCCTCTGGCTTAAATGTTTTGCTCTGCCTGTCTGTTCCTGTTGGGCTGTGCTAGCTGTTCAAATGGACATGGTCCATTTGCAGCATGCTAGTTCTGATGCACTGCACCATCTAAAGCCAATACTAGCCATCTTTGCCAGGAGTGTGGGCTAGTTCCTACTTCTTGCACCACTGCCCGCGTATGTGTTACCGAGAAACTCCCGGCTCAGCAGGAGAGCACAGCCCAGCAACCAGCTATGGCTGTCCTGTTTGTATATACTCACACTGAGATCTCTTCAGTTCCAAATGAAGACGGTTAATTTTTTTTTCGTAGTCTGGCATGTGATAGTTGGAACTTTGGATAGTGCAGCCTTGTGCTTGTCTGCTAGATGTGCTTGTCAGCTGGTGCTTCATGTTTGCCTGTAACTGGCCATAGCCCGTCTGTGTACAAAGGTCCATAAGGCTGTTTATAATTCCTCATTTCATGTGGAAGTGGTGAGAAATGCTGTCTTGAAACTTTAAAACTGTCATTTAGAAGTGCTGCTCCATGTTCTCTGGGTGCAGAATCGTGGCTGACTACATCTCCTGCAAGGCACCAGAAGTATCGCTTGGGATGAGGTTCTACCTGTGGGGGTATTTCCTGGGTCCCATCACATGATGGGAATCATGCTCTGACCCTGGAGTCCAGCCCAGGTTGCCCCAGGCAGGTGGAAATGTGTGATGCCCAGGGAGATGTTTAGAAACATCCACTTGAAACTTGAAGTTTGATTAAAACATGTTAAACTTTTTTTTCTCCATTTTTCACCGTAATGAGAAAAAATTCCATTCTCTGTTGTTTGGTGATTTGTCTGGCTTGTTAGAGTTTCATGTTTTTCTCTAGTTTGCTTCTTTGGGGAAAATTATTTAAGATAGAAAAATGATTCTGCTAATTATAAACAGGTATCTCTTGTATGAAAGCATTTCTTACTAGAAAATATATTATCGGAGCAATGAGGGATCAGATCCTTCTCTCCCTTAGTGAGGGATCAGGTCCTTCTCTCACTTAGTAACAGAAGACGGTTGTCCTTGAGGAAAAATTGGACTTCTTACCAACTCTTCAGTTTTACACGCATTTTCACAGGATCATGATGGAAATGATAGGATTGCATGTGTATAGCATGAATACTACAAAAATTCTTCTTGTTCTGAATCATGGTGACTGCTCCAAGACTGCTTTTAAATCGCAGAAAATGTTGTGCTATTTGGAAGAATAGGAAGTGAGAAACAAGAGTTTCCTTCTCACATGACTGTATTTCTATAGCTAGAGGTTGTCTACTCCAAATCTTATTTCAAGGCATAGCTTCTCTGTGGGATGAAGTATAGATTTTAACATGAGTTTTGTAGACGATGATATGTCACTTGAAACCATGGTATTTCTTGTTCTCAATGCATTAAGCCTTTTATTATCATTTTAAAGAAGATTTTTGATGCCTGTTTCAGAAAGGGAAGCAGACCATAAAAATCTGTCTCGCTCCAGGACATTAAAACAGAGGGCAATCTACCTTTCAATATCTGGTGTGATACAATCATGGCAACTTCAGTTGTAACCTGTCTTTCTCAAAAACTCATCTTATAGCACATATTTTTAACGTGTTGTGGTTTTTTTTTCTTCTGGGCTTAACTGTACTTATCTGTGAGATTCTGAATATTTTGTTCTTTGTTCATGTCTACATAACATTTCTAAGAGTTATAATGATGTGTTTTAGATTAGTCATAAAAGTAAGGGGAATTTCCTAAGGTCAGTTTTTCATATAGACTGCACTGCCATATAGAATTACTTATATTGTAAATGTATGTTGTATATAGAAATATGCATATTACTGCCTTTACTACAAGGGTTTTTTTAGAGAAAGAAAAATGATAACTTTACGTCTCATTCCAGACAGTTTTAAAGTCGTTATTGTTTAGGAAGTGAGTATTTTAAGAAACCATACTTTGTAATGAAACTTAAGGAAACTAAAACTGTGATACCTTCAAATAGAGAAAGACAGAAACAAAATCTTTGTGAGTCTATTTTGTGTTAAGGAAGTGGGGGAAGTAAAGTACACTGGGAAAGGAAAATATATTATTTACCCTCCAGATTTCCTTTTGGAACCAGTTTTTATTGAGTGTGATGGGCAGTGCACAAATGCAACATCAGACTGTGGATTTAACAGCAACAAATCTTAAAAATTTCCTGAATTTTTAACATCTCTTAAAACTTGGAAACAACATTTTTACAGCTCATGCAGAATGCCTTGTTGACCTTGCCTTGTACAAACACTTACTAGAGTTGGAAAACTATGTTGAGCTGATCTAGATATGAACTAGTTGCCCTTCTCCATTTATGTGCAGTTTTGTTGTGGATTCCAGCCATGTCTAGTCTATCATATTACCTGCTTAAGTGCTATAATGATAATGCTAAATAGCTTGATATTTTGCAGTAGTGCTAACAAAAAAATAAACAACATTGTAAAAATTCTACATGAACATTTCTGGCATGAAACGCCAGGGTTTTTTCCTGGTGCGAATCTCAGACCTAATCTCATTTCCAGTGAGGCCAAAACTCTAGTTTGGCTTAGAGTTAAGCAGGCTCCTGCCCATAAATCTGGCCAGTCTCCATATAGATAACATCTGGAAAGTTGTCATTTAAAAATATGTGGGAGAGCTTGGGATAGGGGTGTAAATAGTGGGTCAGAGCTTCTATCCAAAAAGGAAAACATCCCAGCTCTCAGATGTCAGACATCCTTACTCTAGGCATGTTTTTTGTTATGATCCATCTATCGTTGTCAGTTCCTGTTCCGTCAACATAACTTGGAGCTTAATGTCCTTTGAGAGGAACGAGAGGAGGTTGACAGGCAAAGAAGAGAGGGAATAATGTTGCAGGACTTAATGGATGCATCCAATAAAGTCTCCTAATAAAGAGAGAGATGGCTATCGCTTGTATTCCGACTTAATTTGTTCTCTGGCTGACACCTTTCAGATTACTACACGCAATGGATTTGTACTAAGTATGTTTGTTGACTTTGGTCTATATGCTTCATTAAGGAAGTCTATGGAAACTTTTTCTGATCTTTCAGTGAGAACAGCTTTTGCCGAGATACTCTTAAGAGTGTCTACTTGCAAACTGAAACAAATTGTAAGCATCTTGGATTCCATGGAGGCTGGGAGAGATTGTTGATCTGCCGCTTTAATACTTCCATTCCTTACTGAAGCTGAGCCTTCAGGAAAGTCATAGCTCAGAACTTGTGACTTCTTAAGAGTAGCTGAAGATGAAAATTCAAATGCCACAGAAACTGATTATTAGGAAAATTAATTATTTTGTTCAAGAATCACAGAGGATATGTGAAAATATCACCCTTGTGTGCTATTTTTGTTATATGCAATGACCCTTTTTCTATAGAAGCCCTCAAGCAAACAAGACAAATGCACAAAATTGGAAATCATGCTAGTTTATGCCACCTGTCTTGCTTTCAGGTTACCAAAATCCCTTCAGTCACTTACACAAAGTTATTTAACACCTCAATCTAGATTTTTGGTTTTCTAACTGTAAAACAAATCCCACCTTTGTCTACTACAAATTCCTCTCAAATGAAGAGAAACTTTAAATAAAAATCATATCATATAGATCCCATTTTCTTTTCTTTATCCACATTTTTTAAAAAGTTGAGTGCACTTGATGTTCTTCTCAAAGGAACACTTAAAAAGCTCCTAGACAAACTACAGTCTGCTATTTTATGAATTCTACATCCAAAATTCCAGTTTCTTTATCCTTCAACTCAGGTAGACTGCTACCAACTAGAAAAATATTTTTATGTTGGTGTTTCAATAGCTGACTTTAAAAGTGTGATACATGTGAACACTATTTTGAGTACCTATCAGAAATTGCCGGTCTTGCCTTTTTAAAAATAGCCTTGTTTTTTTTTCAGTATAAAAATATAATTTTGTATAAAACTTCTTTCTTTGGAAACAAGTTTATTGTGTCATTCCAAGTTGAGCCTAATTCTTTTCTGGACATCTCTAAGGTTTCTTTAAAAGAAGCATATGATATTACAGGAAGAATGTTCCTCTTGTTTGCCAGAGAGCTGTACTATGTTTACTATAATAAGATTAAAGGAAATTTGAAAGTCAACGCTCGCTCAGTGGGAAACTGATAAACACACGTTGTACTTGCAGGAACACTCTGCCCAGTAGTATTAGGAAATTTATCACTATTTATTTAGCAGTTCGGACTCTCTCCGACAAACAGATTTGGTCTTCATTTAAAACTACACCAAACGCTGAGAGACTTGACAATATGGATGTGATTTGAGGAATCTGAACTGTTATCCTGGCATAGCCATTTCAGGCAGCTTAGGATTGGGAATCTCATAGCATGGTCTGTCAAAATAAGAAGTCCATAAGCTTATGGATCCTGTTGCTTTCCAAAGACTGTGGTTTACTTCCTGGCACTTCTGGTTAGGTCAAGTATTACAGCCACAGTCATAAACAGTGATTTTTAGAATTTGAGCAAGCTAGACAAGGGTGTAGCTCCTTGGAAAAGTTATTCTGGAAGAGGTAAAACCAGCAATGTGTCTGGATCCATATCTGGCATTGGCAGGCTTTCTCTTGAGAAGCAATGGCAGTCCAGTCTCGTATTTACTGTTTGTTTATTTGTGCCTTGGCCAATGTTTCAAGTAGAGAGCGAATTCTGGAGAAAGAAAAGGCCACAGGGATGACTTTCCATTCCTAAGCACATGTTAAGAGGTCATTTTTACATGGTCACAAGTGTTGCTTACAAATCAGTAAAATAGAATTGAGTAATTTTGCTATGAAATGCGTGCAGGAATTTTTTTTTTAAATATTAGGAGTTGAGTGGAATGCATAATCATGGTGTGACACACAAGCTACTCTTGTAAATTTTTTCATCACCTCCAAACTGGCAGATCTCTTAAAAAAGTGGGCAACTACTCACTGTGTGCTTCTGAGCACCACAAAAAGCCAGTGGATTATTCCCATCTTCTGTTGGTAATTAGTAGGAACTGCAGGATGAAGTTACTAATGGTTATGGAAGCTACTACTGTACGCTGTTCATGCTGTGTAAGGTAATAAATTTATTTGATAAATAGATTATTAGGGAAATTAGTTAATTTCCATGCTCCTCTCAACTATGAAATTTCTTAAATTGCTAAAAAGCAAGGAACACTCTTTGTATGAATTTTTATGTATTTGTATGCTACCCATGAAGTCACCCCAAAATATTCCTTTCTTCTCCTGTTTAAGATGTGAATGTGAGCTCCTAACCTGCATGAGATAAATTGGAGTCTGAAGTAATCTGTCTCATCCTGTTCAACACCTTGTGCTGTAAAGTCTTATTTCTCCTTCATTGCTCTCCCAATCAAAATGGGAGATGACCTTTCCCAGCCAGCTGAGTTATCGTTACTGGGAATTTTTACTCTGGTTTTAGGTGATCTGTTCAGGCAATAGAACTGCAAATGCATGGGTGAGAAGTCCACACCAAGGGTTTCCTATCTTGAATGAGACTGCTGTGTATCTAACTCCAGTGGTAGTCCAGGCTTCCAGCCATAGTTGGGACCAGTTCTTCTGCAGATCTGTCCTCAGCAGCTTCACCTGCAGACTGAAGAAATCTCTATCTTCCTTTGTTATTGGGTAAAAGAGAGTATTGCCCATTTTGGCTCTTCTGCTTAGCTTCATACACGTAGTAGACTACAACCAGAGTGCTTGGAGTTTGTGCTGTTATATACAAATTGCCAGTTCATTTCCCCACTCAGATGCCAGCTTCATTTGCTCACATAAATGACTGGTAGCAGTCAACATGATTGACTTAAGCTGTTACTTTATCTGAATGTGTAAAATATAGGGAGTTTGAGATATTAATGCCTTGAAACGTACTGGTCATTGTATTTATCATAGGTTTAAATTTATTGTCATTGTTTACAAAACAACCCAAAATTAGTTGCTTTTTATTGTCACATTAGAATATGAATGGTTAGACATATTAATTAAAGAGAAGCTTATTTTCTCAGTAAAAATGAACTGTAATTGAAGATTCTTTGGTTATAAAGTGCTCCAAATTAGATTTTTTCCCCAATATATTTATTTTTCCTTTAAAAACTTTTGAAAACTGGTTTACTTTACCATGATTAAGACTGATGTCTTAATTTGGGCAACAGGTACACTATCGACTTTGGACTTCTAGTTGCATGACAACATATATGACAGTTAGCCACACAGCAATGCTGGTAGATTTTTTTGGGTGAGAATCATGCTTCAGTTTTGCTTTTAAATAAGTACTGTCTTCATACTGATTGTAAACCTTTCCTAAAGTTTCTGTGATGGCCTTTTGATTTCAATGCATGGCCAATTTCTATGAGGTGACAGAATCAAATAGTCTCTTCAATGTGTGTCATGGTTTAACCTTGTCTGGCAGCAAAGCTTCCCACAGCCCCTTGCTCACTCCTCTCCCTGGTGGGATTGAGGAGAAAATCAGAAGCGTAAACGTGCAAAAACTTGTGGGTTGAGATGAAGTCAGTTTAACAGAGAAAGCAAAAGCTGCACTTGCAATCAAAGCAAAACAAGGAATTCATTCTCCACCTCCCATGGGCAGGCAGATGTTTGGCCATCCCCAGGAAAGCTGCGCTCCATCACAGGCAACGGTGACTTGGGGGGACAAACGCCATCACTGTGAACATGTCTCCTACCAGCTTTATATGCTAAGCATTACACCATATGCTCTGGAATATATATCCCTTGTGTCCGCTGGGGTCAGCTGTCACAGCTGTGTCCCCTCCCAACTTGCATATCCCCAAATTTCTCTCCAGTGGGGTAGGACGACAAGCAGGCAGAAAAGGCCTTGATGCTGTCCAAGTGCTGCTTGGCAATAACTAAAACATCTCTGTGTTTCTTCACAGCTACTGTGAAGAAAATTAACCCTATCCCTGCCAAAAGCAGTACAAAGTGTTAATGGTCCAGAAGGTATGCCTGCTTTGTTATGCTGCCTGTGGTTATGCCCATGTGGTATCAGTAGCTAGGCTGAAAGGATCATCTTGCCCTTGGCTCTGCCTCTGGCCACTAGGTTGTGTCTTAATTCCGTTACAGCCTTCCTTTGTGCCCTCTGGCATGTCTAAAATGGTATACACTCAACACATGGGAAACTGGCTCAGAAACGGTGCTATAAATGTTGATGTAAGTGTTCAAAACACTGTATGTCCTCTAGCTGACAAGGCTGATAGGTGCAGACTCCTCGGTGTCTTGAAAACCCTGTTAGAACTGGGTGGCCCTAGTTGTCTAGATACATGTGCTTAGTTGCTAAGTGTGGAGAATCTTTGGAAAATATTGCTATTTAAGAGACTGCCCAAAGACCAGCATTCCCAAATTTTCTGAACAACGACATGGGTTGATTAGGTGGTGAGACCCTGGAACAAGTTGCTCAGAGAAGCTGTGTATATCCCATCACTGCAAATGTTCAAGTCCAAGTTGGATGGTGTTTTAAGAAACCTGGTGTAATGTAATGTGTCCCTGCCCATGGCAGGGAGATTGGACTGGCACGTCCCTTCCAACCGTCCAACCCCAGCCATTCTGTGATTGTATAATGCTGTCATTGTTTGATCAGAACCTTATGGGTCACTTTATGAGTTGTAAAAACTGTTACTGTCATTGAACAGTTCTTTTTAAAAAGAGTTTAAAAAGCTAAAGTGCTTCTCATGTAAGCAAATATGAATAATATCTAAAAGAGGTAGCTATGGCCTTATGTGTAGATGAAAAAAAAAAAAATAGTTGTTTTGCTTTTCTGAAAAGCCTATGAGGATGTGAATTCTAATGCGGATTTGCACACACTGGATTAAATTAACTCCTGCAGAGAGAAGTAGAACAGTGTATTACTGGACGACAATGCAAATATACTTTTACACCTAAAAACCCCAACAGTATTAACCATGCCTTCTATATAGTGGGAATTTCAGCCAAGTATGTATCGCTCTTCTATCTTCATTATTTAACATTTCTAACCTGGAACATCCAAAGCTTTTGTTTATAGTTTACACAAGGCCATCTATGCCTGTAAAGTACGATTTTACTGTAGTAAAAGAATGAGGCAACAACTGCTAATTGCCCTTGCACTTTTTTCTTTTGAAGGAGCATATCTAAACCGAAGTAGGGAAGAGAATAGTAAAGTAGGGAAGAGAGGGTTTTCTTCTGATTAACTGAATTATTCCATACATAGATTGTTCTGAAACATTTCAGTTATACCTTTTACTCTGAATGATTTTGAGGGTAGTTCTGAGTCAACACCATATTTAAATGGTAACTTTCAAAATAGGTTTTTCACCTACTTAGTTTTATGATAAAACTGACATAATTTAATTCTGAAATTATTCCATCAGCTTTTCCTGACTTGCACATATTATAAAGGTCGGAATTAATTTCAAATTTGAGTTAAACTAGCTTAGGTACTTTGAGATATGGAGTTACCCTATCAAAGATACTTCCACTAAAGAGTTGACATTAACACTTCTGAACTTCATTCTTTAAGAGTCACCTTATTTATAGCAAGATAAATGCACTTTCAGCTCTAATTGCACAGAGCAGCAAAAGCATCCTTTGGATAGCCTGAGTAATCTAAAATATATCTTATCTGGTAAACCTCAAAGGATCTATTTATTCAAGAAGTTAGGAAAATTTAAGGGATGTATACTTAGAGCCTGGATTTCAGAATATACAACTACTACTTGTACATTTTAACAGGATTCTTAATTTCTTTTAATTAAATAGAATGTTTTAAACATCATAAGCTATGTATTCACAGAGTTTACAGGAAAGATGCCATGCCATGCTAGAAATTTGTAAGAGAACTTGAAAAGTACATTCAAGAAAAAAATCTAAACAGATAATGTAACTGAAAAAAAGAAAAATGCAAATAGTGTCAAATGAAAAGTGATTTAAGCTTTGCAGTGGACTGAAGTTAAATTCCCTACTGTTTGTTGCTTCACAGTGTGTGTGGGTTCAACAAGTGTTTGGGGATTTTTTAACCAGCTTTTAGTCATTGCAAACTATTCTGCTCTCTCATTCACTGTTTTTTAAAGTATTTTTACATGGAAATTCAACACAATTCCTAAGCAATACTTACTAGGTGCATCTTTACTGCAAGATATCTGGCTGTAAGCTAACAATCTCTTAGGATATAATCTTTTTCTTAACTTGCTGTTAAGGCTTTTCATTAAGAAGTCAAGTGGGATTTATTCCTTCATTGACTTCCTTGGTTAGCATATGTGAGCGAACTCCTATCTAACCACTAGTAGATTTTTTATGTTGTGTAACCTTTACAAGTATTCATTGCATGTTAACTCTTGACAGATAAAATTACTTATTCACTATTGACTTACCTTTGAAGGATGATTTACTTTGTCACTATTGAGTCATCTCCATGCTATGTTGAGGCAGCAGTCTCTCTCCAGATCATCTTGTGGCATGCAACTACTGCTGTGATACAGAGTGGTAGTTAGAGGTCTGCAGAAGGAATGTGCAGGAGAAAAGGTAGAAAGACAAATGTTGGCATGGTTTTGAATCTGTGCTGAAGACAGTAATCACCAGTGTCTGCAAAGAGGGTTGTACATTCATAGATTTTGCTTGCTCCTGTTATTGGGCAGCTCTGCAGGACACAGTAGGGGTGTGGGGAGAGGAAGGCAATATATTTAGCCATTTTTTCTTTCACTGTCTTTGCTCATAAGATTGCATTATTTTGCCACACACACACACAAAAAAAAAAGGAATCAAGAACCTCAGTGACGTTGCCCCACTGTCTCGGTCACCTTCCCATATCAGCTTAACCTTTACTTAAAATATGCCTGTTAGCCCAACCTTCCATATATATATGATTTACAATAAAACCTTGATCATGCATAAGTTAATGAAAGGAGCATTTTGCTTTTATTCTAGAAATTTCAGCACAATCTCTGAGTACCTTAAGAAGAATCTAAATGTATCTGGCCCCTCTGGCACTGCTTAGATATGTGGAGGGTAAAAGTAGCCTTTGCCTTCTTTCCTTCCACCTATTTTCACTATGCAGAAGGCTGGCCTGTTATGAAGGTCAAAGGAATTATACAAATAACAATGCCTAGAGTGCTAGTTTGGGAACATGGAACTCCAAACTTTTTGTTTCATGTTGGGCAAGTAGCCCTAAACCTTTTTCTTAGAGTGCTTAAACTTTCGTCTGCCTAACATTATGAAGGCTAAAAATTTTGCATGGTCCTTGCTCAGTATGTGGAGCAGTGAAGATAGTTTAGCCTGATAGTCTGGATTTAATTAGGCTTCCAAAGAAGCAGGTGACTAATAGCTAAGGTAAACTACTTTGTGGTCACCTGCCTAGGTGGCTTCCAAACAAAATGACGTGCTCTGTAGACTGATCTGCAAAGTCTAATGGAAGTGCAAGTCCTGGTTTTCCAAAGCACCTGTTTTTGAATGTAAAACTGAGCAACCTAGACAATTCAGTATGGGCAGCACTCTCAGGAGTCACTGAAGAACATAAAAATTAGATGTCTGGTGTCAGGAATTCCATAGGTGAGGCAGACAGCTGCACTCTTTGTGCTGCCGATAGGGAGGGTTTGGGGATTAGTCTTAAAGTGTACATAAGTCAGTGTACCACGGTGGGAAATTATTAAACTTCAGATAATTCTGAAGAAATGAGTTTACAAACACTGCATCTTATGAGTGGAGGCTTCTGCAGAGGTGTTTTGAAAAAAAAGGGGGAACAAAGATTAAGACATGCTGCAAGATACTGCTTAATGCTCCCATTTTTGGATGTATCTACTGAGACTTTCTAAGGAGAAAGGTGCAACTGCAGGCTGGGGAGGATCACTATGAGGGTTGAATGCATAGGTTAAATTACACTCTGGAACTAAAGCTGATAAGGTCCTCGGAGCTATAAGAAGATGTAATTAGATCCAAAGCACAGCTAGACACATTTTACCCCCTCCCCTCTTCTGTCAAGCCCTTATATAGGGAACGGCCCGTGGTGCCAGAATGTCACAGTTCAGAGCTGGTGAGCCTTTCAGGAGCCATTGGGATTTCCCAGATGCTTTTGAGGATCACTGAAAATGATTTTACTTCAAGGTGAGGAAGTCCTTTATAACAACCAATTTTACAAGTCCAAAGTTCATTTGGGAGTTGTGCACACAAAGGAGCACAGATACTGAATTCTTCACTGATACTGTATTAGCCTTGCATGAGGAGAGATTAGGATCAGCCCTTCTTTGCTGAAATGATTTTGCCTGGTACTGCCAACTGGCAGGAACTAGGTCCTGCCAGCCAAGAAACTACCAAACAAGACATTTGTGTTATGAAGCCAGCAAGTAATGCACACATTGTGGGAAAATTACCATTAGCTTCAGAAAAAACAGTTATGTATCACCATTACTCAAACTCGGCTTCAGATGGTCTGGTATCGCTGAAGTAAACCCTAATCAGATCCTAATTTGATTCAAGTGAGGAGTGTAAATCAATGGAGTATGGGGTGATTCCAATCACATTTACATTTATTGCTTTAGAATTGCATGGCCATCGTGCCATAAAGAACTCCTCATTTCTTTACATTTCCTCCCTTCAAAAAGTTGCATTACAGCTCTTTCTGCTTCTTCACTTCAATATTTTATCCACAAGGGTATTCCATTAAGTTCTTACTAGATCCCAATATCTAAGGTCATGGGAAAAGAGAACATTAGGACATAATTATTTGTGGTGTGTTGATACTAAGTTACTGTAGGCTCAAACTTCTTATATATAAACGTATGGGACACTGAACCATTCTCAGATGTCCCTTGTGAGTTTGTGGGCCAGCTCTGCTAATTTGCAGAAGCAAGAAAAGTTAGAAAGCAGAAAGGCTTGGGTTACCATTGGGTTAATGAATTTTACTGGACTGGATGTCTTTAAAAAGAGGGAACTTGTTCAGTCTTACAGGCTTTTGGAGGATACCTTTTCAGCTATGTTTTCTGGAACTTCTTCAGATACTGGTGCACTTATAAAGCCAAGGGCTGCTGTAGCCTAGATTAGGACTAAAGAAGCTAGATTTATTTGGTGTGTCACACTAGGCAGAAAACATTCATTTGTGGAGTTTTCTCTTACCTTGTCATTTTTTTTTAATTCTTTATATCCAGATGAAGTTTAATTAATTAAAAGTTTAATACAATTTTAGATATAAAATGTAATTACAGAAGTGGTATGATATTAAGTATAAATGAAAAATAATTTCTATTGGAATTTCAAGATACTCCAAGTACATAAATGTTGTTAATCTATTATTTTAAATTCCTTTCTGGTAAACATTTCTTTGGTTTGATTTGTTTCCTTTTTTTTTTTTTTTCCTCATCTGCCAACTGTCACAATAATTTGTCTGTAAGCATTTGCTGTTTCCTTTAAACTTATAAAGTATTTTTAATAGCAGTACTTTTTTTCGTGCTCTTGAACTGTGTCAAATATCAGCGTCTACCTGAAGACAGATCCTTACCTGGTCTAAATGACTGTATATTTTAAACCTCAAGGATTTTGTACTGATAGCTCCACAGAGTAAAATTATTGTTTCTACTGAATTAAGATACTATTTCTTCTACTCACTTTAATGAAGTCAGTATTTGTCAGATTAAGCCTCTGAAATACTTTTAAATACATATTTGCAGAGAATCTGCCCACCTGCCATTTTTTTTTTTCTTAGCTTAGAGAACCCAGTAAACAGGTGTATGGAACTTTTTGTTAGTAGAAAGCATTGCAGTACTGCCTAGTGCATGAAGCCTTCCAGATTCTTCTCGTCCTCTGCTGTACTGATCTGTTTAAGGACTCTGTCTTGTATTAAACTTCCCTTTTGTTTCAGTCATACGGTAATTCCTTGGCAATGAGTGGTGTACTTTTTATTGGAATATGGACATATGTATACCCACTTGATCATTGCTTTGCATTGGTTTACAAGAGAGTAAATGCAGCATTGGTTTAAAAAACATACCACAGCAACTGGCTTCTCTCAGAAATAGCAGTATAATGGTTGCTAAATAACAGTAAATAAATAAGAACAGTACATAATATCAAATAGATAAATAATATTGGCGTTGTAGGTTGCTCTTAGGTGAACGACTCTTTCCTGTCTTTTAGTAAGCCACACACTGCAATGTCACCCCACCTTTTAAAGTAATCAGAAATATTAGACTGTGTCCAGGTAATGGAGCAGTTCCTCATAGGGAAAATGTTGAGGAGATGCCTTTATTCTCTAGGTTGATTTTAGAGTATTAACAACAATAAATAAATATAATTTTTTTTTTTAATTTTGGAAGGATAAAGTCAGATGATAAGCTTGAATTCTATTCTAATGTGTGTTCAGTTTCTGTTTGAGGGCAATTTCATTAATTTATTTGTTTTGCTCTGTGGGAAAGGGAGTGTTGAACAGTGGGTACAGCTTCACAGGATATTACTGTGCTTGTGCGACAAATACCATAGCTTTATGATAACAGCTGTTGACAAAGTATTCCACACCTGTTAATTACAGGTATTACAAATAGAGAGGAATTTGGGTGTTTGCTGTCATGAGGACATTACAGATGTTTTGTTCTGTGCAAACCTCTGCATTTGGCCTCGGATCTTCAAGAACATAGTTGTTTATGGGCCTGTTCTGTCGTCCTGATACGTCTGGGTGAGAAGCCACTCAAGGGCCCCATTCAGTTTCAGAATGTGGAATTTGGCTGCTCCATCAGCTGGTGTCGCAGCAGCAGTGCTGTTGCCAACCTTCTAGTTCAATATGTCTGTCACTCTGTTTCCAAAGAGACTGGGAGGAAGAAGTGTGATATGGCACAATATTTCCATCTTATCATCTACCCATCCTATCTAATTGAGCAGTTTTGACTCCTCTGCCTTGAAGTCAGTCCTCAAAGATTGTTTAAAACCATACCAAATTAGCCTTATGTGGAAAACGATCTCTGTGTGTTTTATGGGTATTTCCACGTGTTTTAGGAAACCTAACATTTTCTAATGATTTTTAAATTACATTCACCTTCTTCAAAAAATAAACAAGGCAATGTTTCCTCTAACTAACTGAAATTTTGGATAAGCCAAGACATTCTGCAAAATCTTGACTTCTTTTGCCAGCAGTGGAATGTTACACAAAAGTTACGTATTCTGCCTACAGCAAAAGAAGTCAAACTGAGTCTTTAATTCTGAAACCATCTGATATTATCTGTTATAAACTTGATAGGTTCACATTTAGCATATTGCAGTGTTGTAGACATAATGCTGGCTTTGAGCAGTGGTTTAGTGACCCCATAGCAAAAAGAATGATGATTTATTTCTGTGATAGCTAGAACAAAACCTAAAAGCCTAGGAAGATGAGAAGAGAGATGGCAGAAAACTAGGCAAAAAAGAAATCCTATTAAAAAGGTGGTTCTTTGGAGGATAATAATTGTTCAGTGTAATATATGTATGTCTGTTTACTTAAAAGGGAATTAAAGGGACTTTCAGAAGTCATCTGGCTTGCTTCCTGCTTGTTAGGATCCATTTCATCTAACATAATCAATGGTGGAGGTGATTTTTCTTTTCCTTTTGCGTCACTTTCTCAGTATTTCTGATGATGAGTTTACAAACTTAGGCAAATCAATACTACTGCCTTACTATCTGTATCATGGTGCTTGCTAATAGGAATATTGTCTGAAACCTTATTTACTAACATTATTGCATTTGAATCCATGAAGACCAAATACATGTTGTTTCACTCTTTGTTATGGTCTTTTATGCATTTTACCTCTATTAATGTCACTCCTCTGGACTTTGCTTTATTGAAGATCCGTGATCGCTCCAATTTTGCCACATTGAGTTACAGTTTCTGTGTATATAAATGTTCTTGTTTTAATTCCTTGCCTCCCCTTGAGAGGGGAGAAAGCCCCTTCTTGTCTTTCCTGCACTGTGGGTACCCAGAACTAGTTCATAAGCTACTCCTTTCCATTCTATATTTGTGCACCCATGTTTTCAGGGCCAAAAATAGACTCTTGATTTGTCCTTAATGTCCTCAGCATACCATCAGTGAAGTGTGGTGGCCATGGAACTGATCGGGTGTTTTTTTTTGAGATTTAACTATAAGTTGCATTAACTTCTGCTTTTGGATATGTCTTTTTTAATTTTCAGGTGTAGAGGAGTCTTTTGTCCTACTGTGGGACATGTTGGGATGTGTTACTGTGATGAGCATTGTGAGAGACATCAATGCACATGAAACTATATAAAATTGGGGGAAGGGGACAGCGTATGGAAACTGATTTAACAAAAAGCTGTCAGTGAAGTACAGAGCCTAAAGCTTCCTTTAAGAAGAATAAGGCAATTGATTAAAAATAAGATGTCAGGCTGCTTTCCCAGTTTAAATGCCATCTGATCCAAACTGTAAACTTATCTGACTGCCATCCAATTTCCATCTCTTAATTTTAATTACAGTTGGGTAGTGTGTTTTCCTTAGTGCTTTTGACTTGGTGGTGTGCAGAGTACATTATCACACTTTTCTTCTAAGTTCTGGTAACTTCAGACTTTCAGTCCTGAATACAGGAAGCCAATTAAGTGTTTGCTTACTACACTTCTACAGTGTTAGTGGAAAGATACCCTCTTTCAGTCCAAGGCCTAATTACTAAAATGGTGTGAGCCCATACCTGTGTGAGAGCTTAGTCCTGTCTGTTGACTAATAATTATATTACATTTATTCTTGCATACCTGCAGCTGTAGTTAGGTGGAAAACCTTAGCCCAGGTGGTTCTCAAAATCATCCAGGCTTTTGGAGAATGAAAGTGCCTTTGTTCAGTAACACGGGAGAAACTTAATGCACAGGTTCTGTGCATAAGGCCTGTTCCCTTTTTATGGCTAGTCCCTGTGGTGTTTGTGCCCTTTGACTGGGTGGCAGAGATACAGTCTGGTGCTCTTTGGCATTGAAGCCTTCATCTGAGAAACAGTATCTGACCAAGTGAACAGATGCTGTTCACCTGGTTAGATGATGTTTCAGCCTTCTGCTGAATGAATGCTCCTGAAAACTCATGTTTTTCTCATTCATGTATTAGCAGCATCACTCTATTTCTTACCACATCATGTGAATGTACAACTTATGCTTTTGCCTAATGAGGGCAAAAATCCATGTGAATTCAATAGCCAGAACAGGTGACCAACTTTGATTCCAGTTCTGGTGCTCTGTTCCGAAAGGGAGGCTGGGCAAATATTTGCATTCAAAATATATTATACCTTCTTAACTTCTGACAGATCTCTTTTTCAAGCTTTAAATCAGGAGATTGGTTTTGTCTCATGAGTATTGTGGCATGTCTGTTACCTGGAAAGAGATTGGAAAAGTATTCCTCTGACTTCTTTCTCCAAACAAGGTTACTTGTTTATTTGTTTGTCCTTGAATTCAGTTTTGCTTAATTTTAAATTGCACTAATTGCAGGGGTACATAGGATCTTCACACAAAGAAAGAGCCACCTTGCCACAATCTTCAGAGCTAGATCCTGAATCAGTTATGGAGAATCCAGCAAGGGTAGGTGTTAGGACAAGGAGGATATGAGGGGTCATATGGCTAATGGAGAAAGAGTGAAGCAGAAGGCATCAGTGTTTCATATATTATGTAGATAATTTCTATGCAGTGTACCCAGTGGTTGTGTTTAATCACTTAAAACCTTCTTGGCGGAAGAAACCTTTGCACTTAAAAGGCAGGACACTCAAAAGTCAGACGGTAGGATGGAGAAATTAAAGAGCATTTTCATGCTCCTTTTTCCATGTTTAATATTTAGTTTTGCACCACAGTTGCAGAGCACATTTTCAAGAGAAGATACAAGATCCTCTTTTTAAGTACCCCATATTCGTTCAGGACTCGAGTCAAACAGTGCATACATACCTCTTTTGGAAATCTAGTCATAAGTAAGAGCTGTAAGGTTTCAGACACTTACCAAAAACAAGTCCTTTAGTCTTTAGAGAAGAATGAGGTGTGACAGAGAGCTGGTTGCCTTGGCACATGTGCCTGTTGGAATACACCACATCTCTCACCTGGTTTCCAGCAGCCACTGTGGAGGAGTATGCATCTACCATAGGGTCTGTCTCTGATGTGTCAGCCTAAACAAACATCTTTCAGATGCTCTTGGGCGTCTGAAATGGTACTACTTATCACATTCTATATTATTATTATTATTATTGTTGTCATTATTCTTTCTTCTCACTGCTGTGGTACAGACTGTGCTACTAACATCAAACTATTTAGATATAAGGACCATGCATCTCCTGCAGGAAGCCAAAGCATGCAGTTCTGTCTGTCAACGCCACCTTTATCAGCCACACCCTCTCAGTTACATTACCTCCTCCACCCTGAAACAGGTAAATTGGGTGACAGCGTTCCCAGGCCCCAGTCTGGAAGGAGTATCAGGGTGTGGTGTGGCCACTGGTTGGAGGCAGCCTGCCCGTAGGTTGGCACTGGTAAGGCAGAGCAGCCCACCACTGGCTTGGGGGGCCCCGGTGGCATCACTGATCCTGCAGGGAAAACAAAAAAAACCCTTTTTGGCTGGATCTGCAAACACATCTTGCTGACTGTGTGGCTGCACACATGCCTGTGTCCTGGCTGGGAGTAAGGTGATTCCAGGAGCAGAGGGACTGTGGCTCACAGTCTAAAGGACTAACACTGTGCGCTGGACTGGGTGACATCATGAGATGATTTAAGCTTTATCTCAGAGGGACATGGATTGCAGCCAGAAATATATCCAGCTGACATTATTTGCTGTTTTGGTTATTTCCCAAGGCCAGATGCAGGGTTTTCTTTGTTCCATTACTTTACCTGAAGGTGGAGTTGTACTATTCTATGAGGACTATATATAACAGGAATATGTATTTGAACTCACATCCTGGAGTATTCTAATCAGAACATAAAGTTGAGGGAAAGAGGCATAGGTTTGAATTCTTTTGCTCTGTGATTATTTTCATCTGAACTCAAAAAACCTATATAACTTAAAATGACCTTCTAAATGTGTCAGGAAGGATAATAAAAGTCAAGGAGTTTAAATTAGGACCTCACCCCCTGTACCACAAAGCCTAATCACATCAAAATATGGTGGATATGGTATTGTAGTTCACTTCAGACGCAGGATTTTTGTGTTTATTCCCTACCTAATAACCCAGCTTCAACTGTAAAGTATAGGTAGTGCCTCTTTGTCCTTTCCACATTCCCACTAACCTTTTATGACATTTTTAGAAGGTTGTTTTGTTTTGGTTGAGTTTGTTTTTTTGTTTGGTTTGGTTTGGTTTGGTTTGGTTTTTATGGGGGAGAATGTGAGTCAAATTATCTCCAGTTATGTGAGTACTGAAACCAGGAGCTTACATTCATAAAGAGGGAAGATGTTTTTACAAGGCTAGCTACAAGAAAGGTAAGTAGCATACCTGTTGGCTACATTTTTGGATGACTGGGAGGAGTTCATGCTGTTCGTCTTCCACTCAGTGATGTTGGTGGGTTGTATGTGAAGCACACATGACAAAGTGGGGATGACAGGGAGCTGCTGAGGGGCTCTCAAGCTTTGTCTGTCTTCTGTGTGAGTGGCAGAAGACAGCATCACCACCTACCCAGTTATACGCCTGGGCACCCTGCAGAAGCACTGTATGGACACATAATCAATGTCACAGTCCCAAATGAAACTGGAGGCTTTTTGAGTGTGGGAACAGGTGTTTTATGGATTGCTCGGATTGATTCAAGGGATATGTATGTGCCTGTCACCTGTTTCTAGTGTCTCTAACATCTCATTTCTGTTTTCTCTTAGGGACTTTGCTGTGGATTTGGAAAGCAGCTTTAAACAAATAATATTTTGGTTTTGAGGCGGGTGGAGAACAGTCATAGAGAGGACCTCATTAAAACTATACTATCTCGATGAGGTCTTTAAGTCTTCTCTACAGTTATGCTGTAAATCCACTCATTACCTTGCATTCTTAGGCCTGTTTCTATTAGATTGAAAGTGCCTCTCTTGCTTCCTTTTCCCATTCAAGTCTGCAGTGGCCTTGCATATTCTGCTTAAACTATAAAGCCATACAGTTTAATGATTTAATTAGCACTTTTTTTTTTTTTTTTCCTTTTTAGGTAAGCTTAGGAGTTCTCCCCTTCAACGTTATAATAAATACAGTAGTGTGCACTTGCTTTGATGTAGCTTTTTGTGTCATTCATATTATAAAAAAATTGTTTGATTTTGAGGGTGGGAAAGAAAGAAAAAAGCCCCCAAAATGTCCCCCTGTTTTTAATGAGCAGAGTTTTGCCAAGTGGCAATTAATATTCTTCAGTCTTTGCCCTAATTAAGAGCTTTTTAGGATCCTCTGAGAAAAAGGGGTTTTGCCAAGTTAGCAGATTTTCAGACAGGTGAGCTGCTTTTAGCTTTGCCTTTGCTTGGTACATTTTTGATAGTGTTTTTCCTCATTGCTATTCCCTTTCCTTTCGTTGCTCTCACATTAGCCATAATCTTATGCTGCCCAAATTACTGATCTGATACATATGAAACTTCTCTATAATTTTGTGCTGGAGAAGAATTATGGAAGCTGAAATAATCACTCAAAGCAAAAGCTGTTGTTCTGAAACTAAGTAAGGGAAGAGAGAAAGCACAGTCTTGTTTTCCTAAGCCAAATTCTTTACTGAGCCTCCTTTCAAAATACAAGCATAAAAAAATCCCATGGGGATGTGGGTATCATTGACCCAATGAGGAGCATCATGCTACATGAATTGTGGCAACTGGGCCCCAAGGGTTCAGAGTTGAAACTTTTTTTTGTCTCTTCACACAATGGGAATGAAAGTTTTCAGAAGTGTTGATCAAAACTTTTTTTTCAAAGTTACTTTTTCACAGAAAGAGATAGGGACATTTTTAGAATGTAAACACCTGAAGGTCCTAGTTCAATTTATGCATTTTTAGAGCTTTCCCATTACTGAGACAAAACATGTTTCATGTTAAGTCTGTGAAATGGCTTCTTGGCTTTTTAGTGTTTAATAATTTTACATTGAAAGTATCTTAAAACCAATTTTTGCTCACTTCTTTAAAGGGAAAATAAGGAAAAATTCAGAGTCAACTACATGGCCATAATTAATCACAATGGGACGTAGCAAGCAGCAGAGATGGCATTTGGTTGCTGAGCCATTATAAGTACTTTACCAAAACCTTCAGTAGATCAATCTCCCTTGCTGCTTCAGTATGATATATATAATTTCTTGAAACAGCACTCAGTGGTTAGGATTAGAAAAATGGTGTAAACTGTAATGTATATGTTCTCTGACTACTCTGTAATAAGAGGAAAGAAACCAAACCAAACCCTGAGTGAACAATCTTCCTGATCACTTATTCCTCCTCTTCACGATCAGTCTTGCATTTAGTGGTCACATATGGAGATGTTAGCTAGTATCTCACATTGTAGTCATTTCAAAAGGGAAGCTCTTGGTCACTTCACTTGGAAAATTCATTACTCCAATCAAGCACTAACTTGAAATGGAGTCTCAGTATATTCTTCTGTGTAGAAGCATGAGGTCACCCAAGATTACCAAGTGTTACCTCTCTCCTCTAGATTCAAGAAAGAGCTGCCTAAATTAGAGCTGGGGAACAGGCCTTGAATAGATGTGGAAGAGAAATGGAGCTTGTGATCTCACTCTGAAATTTAGAGCTAGATGTTGGCTAACTCTTTCCAAGATACTTCCCTGATCTTTCTGAGATTGGCTTTCTGAAAGAGCCAAAGAGAAGACTCTTTGGATTTCCTTTTACTTAATGTCTACTTCTGCTGAGCTTGAAATCGCCAATAATGGAAAAATACTCAAACCTGAGCTGTGGGTGACACAGTTTTAATGGCTTATGGCCAAACACTGTAAAAACCCAAGGTCAGAATAAGCTAATAAAGAGCCTCCAGGTGCAGTTTATCTTCTGCTTGTGTTTCAGTAAAGAGGGTACCCAGTTACTATGAGCCAAAAAAATAACCCCTAAGCCTGGAAGTTGAAAAATTGGAATCCTTGCCCTCTGATGCTGCAAAATTATAAATGCAGCTGAGGTGATAAGGGTAGAAACGGTATTGAACTATCTACGAAAGGGGAGTTTTGGCACTTTTCTGCACGTGTGTGAGCAGCAGGGGTTGGTGATTGCCCCTGTTGGCTTCCTCCCTTTTTCTTTTCTCATAGGGGAGGTTCTTCCCTGACGTTATTAAGAAATGTATGAACTCATTCCACTCCACAGGGCACCTATATGTCTGAATCCTCGTAACTTGCTGACTCAAAAGGCTGAACTTTCAAATCCAAGTCAGTTCATCTGTTCATCACGCATCACTCCATTTCCCAGGTTCTGTATTTGACTGACAGCTCAGTTCTGAGACTTCATCCAGCTCCACAGTTTCAACAACTGTCAAAACTGCCAAGTGAAGGTCTCGCCTTCCAAATAGTGAGGAGTTACTTCTTTAACTCCTTTACTAGCTTTGCCTCTGGTTTACTAGTCCAGTGGCACACTACTGGATCTCCTTTCATTCTGTGAAGGGAGTCTGAAGAAAACAGCTTGTGTGTTTTTAATTACGTGTTTGTTCAGTCTTCTGAGGATGTCAGGAGCTGTGAACAGCAAATGCCAAGTGATTGCCAGGAAGAAAGCTGCTGACTGCAGTGCATCACAGACAGAACCCTTCTGTGTAGCTGCCACTGCCTTGCCATGCACATACCAATGATATCTGATTTTGATTATAGTCTCTCCTCTGATGATAGTGCTGTCTCGGGTTCTCCTAGAGACAAAGTCTTGGTCAAGTGAAAACATAAGCAGTGATGTAGTCAAGGCCAAAGTCAGTCAGTCTCCCCCAGATTCCAGTCTATTGACTCTTCCTTCTTCCTCATTTGGAGTGAACTGAAAGGCTAACGATCTTCCTTTAAATGAGCATAACTTGCTGTGTTATGTTAGTCTAGACAAAGGAAATCAAATTAATTAGCAGAAAGACTGCAAATGTGCTGTGTAGGAGGACCTGTCATTAAAGTACCTCATTCAGACTCCTGTGGCTTGCTGTGTATTCAGAATGATAGCTCTGGTCTTCCTCTCAGCAGAAGAGAAATAGAATAATAGTAGGCTTCAATTAGAGACAGAACTATAATTCAGTCATGAGCAAGGAGAGAGGGAGGTGAGTAGGAAGATGGCTGCTCTGCAAAGCCTAAGTCATAAAATATAAAATCCCGATTTACACATGGCAACAGATCCTTCTATGATTGAATTACATCCTTAATATTCAATAATGGGCCAAGTCTGTAAACCAGAATACAGACAGGGAAAATATTTACATTCTTTGGGTAGTGACAGAGGGAGGATCACTGATCTGAACATGAATCAAAGCCACAAGAACATAGGTGTGGGACAGCCACGCGTTACTGTCGGTGTGAAGTGGGAGGGATAGAGTAAATTTCCAGTATTTTGATGGGAAATTTCCTGTGCTACAAGTCATCCTGCAACATTTCACTGAAAATTCATCTTTTAGTTACTTTTAGTTAAGTGATACACACTGTCAATAACAGTGCAGGTAGTTTGCCCATTCATTCTGTGTGCTATACCTTTTCTAATATATCCAGAAAGTGATATTAAAGTGTATAGGTATTTAGCATTTTATGTTCATAGTGCATATCTAATTAAAACTTTATTTGTATTCCTGACTTTATGGCACACATAAGTTCTGTACTTTTGTTGAGCTGCTATGATTTATTTTGGTCCATTTAATAGCTATGACAGCCAAAAGCATGACTGTTGATTTGGAAACATCAAGTCATGAGGCAAAATAAATGAAAATTCCTTTTTTTAATCTTACAAAACAACTTGAAAACAAGGGTCAAAATAATTCTAAACTGAAGAACTTGCATTGACATCAACTGATGCATGTACAAGAGTATCCAGGAAGCCACATAGATCTGAAGGTTTTGAACTCCAAATGTCATCTTTTTTTATAGGCTTGCAGAAACACAGAAAAAAACCCACCAGAGCATGCATTTACTGCACTTTTCAGCCCTCATGGGTTTGAATTGCATTTCAGTTGCGTACATGAATTTTTTCATATAAGATCTTGAGTGAACAGGCTTCCTTTCAGACCAAAGCCCACAGCTGAGTTGAACATTGGAAACAAAAGTAATTAAACAGGGATTCTGATGGGCCATTAGTTAATCCAGAAAAAGTAACTGCAAAAGTGAGCCAAGAAGAAGTCTGGTTCTTAGAGAAAGAATATAACATCTTGTAATTCTCCAAGGAATTTTATGAACAAAAACATTACAGGATGGACGCAAGGTTAATGCCATGCATGGGGTGCAGCAGTGACTTGTTATTGCCTGGTTTCCATTGACACATAGTGCAGTGCAAATAAGTTTTTAGCTTTTGGACGAGCTTACACCCTGGGCAAGAGACTGTATTAAAAACTTTGAGTTGACCCACCATTGTTTCAAGGTGTCTTGTATTACATGTGAAAATTAGAGCTCATGTACTCTGATCTTCTGTGGGAGTGCACAATGTGCCAGTCCATCACAGTAACCCTAAACATCCTCTTTACTACTCACACCTCCTGTGATTCTAAACTGTGATATAATTGACTTGTTTCCCCTTGTTCCCTTCCCTGAAATATTTTTCATGCCTGCCTGTGTACCCTAGGAGAAAGCGCACAGTGTAATGCAATAGGGATTTCAAACCTGCCTTGTTGTCTGTCCAACCTGTTTGAAATTTGGCAGAGGAAAAAAATTTATTGTGAGGAAGTGTCTTATGTGTTGCTTATTAGCCAAAGGAAAAAAAGGATGAGAGGATTTCCTAGATTTATCCTCGCTGAGGAGAAAAAAGTGCTTTTCTGTGAATAATTCTGGTAAAGCACTTAGTTACACTTTTGCGTGGTGTAGACCTGATTGCAGCTGACAGGCTGCATGGGGTCAATTCTTGTGTTATTTGCTCATTAGCATAGATCTTCTGCACTCTGTCCCCAGAACTGCTGTGAGTTTTAGTCAGGAGGACTGATGCTTTGGCAGGCGAATTTAAGCAGAGGTAAATCTAAATGAAAAATGTTCAAAGGAAAAAGTATATGCAATTTTTAGAAACTCTTTATGAAAATACAGCTGGAACAGTTCTTACAAGGGACATATTGGAAAATCGTGGGAATACATAGCTGAAATTTTGCGTGTATGGGAATTTGCATACTGCCTAATAGAAAGACTAGCCTGCGGGATGTTGCGATAAGAGCAATTCTTATTTGAACCATCTGTGGGTTTCAGCTCTATAAATAGGATATTGGCTTACAGAAGTTCATAATATGAACACTAGACCATCAATAACGTTTTAGATTTTTCAAACAGGAACATGACCATTTCAGAGTCATAATATGATAACAGAGGACAGGATCTTGAATAGAGAGTCTGAAAGAATACAACTATCTGAATCTATCAGAAAATCTGGAAAATTTAAATATTACTTCTCTGCTGAGTAACCTAGTGTTTATTACATGCAAGATTACAGGCCAGCTGTTGATTTTTAGAAGTAATGGCATTTTTATGACCATTAAGAGAAGCAAGCAGAAATTCCTTTGAGCACTTTAGAAACCTGAGTTTTCTTCTAGAACAGAACTCATCCAAATCCCCTCTTTTTGGAGTGGTGTAAATACAGTAATGTATATTAATGTATATTAATGGTCTTCTCTCTTATTGTGGGCTAGAAGATGAGCTGTGTGTTTTAGAAGTAGTGTGTTGTTTGAAGCTACAAGCCATAAAGCTCCTAACTCCATCTCTGTTCTATCAAAACTCAGGGAAACTACCTTGGAAATTTTCATACAAACGAATTTTCATTTACAAAAGTATAATGTTTCTAAAGAAGACTTGCCTAAGAGTAACAAATCCATATTGCTTAGCAAAAAGAAGAGCGTTGGTGCCATGTGGTGCAATTGAAAGATGTTGGAAATGGTCCATTCTCAGTTAATTTCTGACCTCCAGTAACTCACTTCCCCTCTGAGCTCAGTTCTGGTCCTGCCATATGTTGATCACCAAGTCAGTCTACAAACATTTGAAGATGTGTTGCTTAGTCAGGCACTGGTCTTGGATGCAATTTCTATGTTCTGTTGTAAAGCAAACAACAAAAATATAATGGAGACTACTCATTGCAAAATAGTCTTTTGTAGTATTGATTCTCCGGTGAGGAAGCAATGAAATGAGCTATTGTATTTAAATGCTGAACTTTCCCCATTCTTGTGTTGACTGTCCTCCTTTCCAACAGGCTGAGGGATGGTCACAAATGAAGATGTTTGCTCAAGCGACCGCTTCCCTTCAGATTTAGTTGTTAGTTTCCCAAGGGCAGAATTCAGCTGTTTTCTCCTAAATGAAATGCTGCCAAATGGGATTCTCCTAAATGAAATGCTGCCCTCTGCGCAGAAGAATAAAGTTAAATGTAGGCTGGTTTTGCTTGCTGGACAAAATGTTCATGTGCAAACAGAACTGACTTGCCTATTAGGGGCTCTCTATCTCGTGCTAAAAAGCTGAACAACACTAAGAACAAGTATCTTTTCAACTTAGTTCACTCTTGCTGAGAGACATTTTTGAGATGCATAGCTGAGTTATAGGTCCTTTCCAAAAAAACTCTCCTCCTTGTATCCAAGGAGTTTTATTTATTTCTTTCACCCTGTGACTGTAGCAGTCTTCAAAACCAGGTTGCGAGAAAGAAAATCAGCCTGATGGACAGCTAACAGAAATCTGGTTTTATTTTGTGGTTTTTTCACTCTTCCCACTCCCCCTTTTTTCCCCAGAGTTGCATATGCTGCCAGTACTGATGACTACCCAGACACTTCTGAGTAGGACATCTCACCCTGCTTGGGACAATTCACATTGCTCACCAGGCAGACATTTGTCTGTGGTTGTTTCTAAAACCACAAGTTCCTGAAGCTGAAATAGCAATGAAATTTAGTACTTTTAATCATAATGATACTAAAAACCCCCCGAACCTTTGTCCAGTTACCTGCTAGTATTCAGTCAGAGTTCTGTATATTCCTATTCCCCTATAAATGACATTGCTGCATTCCTGAACTACTGTAGGATAACACTGCTTTTACATTTCTCGTATTTACTTTTCCTATGTTAAAATGCTGACACAGTTGTGGAAGCAAATGTTTGCTATTGGTAAATACAAGGTAATATGAAGCTGACAGTATTTTGCTTCACTATATTACCTGGCTAACATTTACACTTAAAAAAAAACCAAATCCAAACCAACAAACATTGTAACAGTTTTCTCTAGTTGGGGGATTACCTTAGTAATTGCATCTGTTATATATGTGTGTGTGTGTGTGGGTGTGTGTGTGTGTGGGTGTGTGTGTGTGTGGGTGTGTGTGTGTGTGGGTGTGTGTGTGTGTGGGTGTGTGTGTGTGTGGGTGTGTGTGTGTGTGGGTGTGTGTGTGTGTGTCTGTTTTGGGAAGCAGGGGTATTTATCATGGATTTAATCACAAAGCGCGGGTAAGGTTAGAAGGAACCACAGTGTGTCATCTGGTCCAACCTTCTTGCTCAAGCAGGGTCATTCTCGAGCACATTGCACAGCCCTTGGAACTAGAAAATCTATAGTCAGAGCTAAATTAATATGATGCAACATCCTTTCAACTAGCTCTGTCTTAGCATAGATTGTTCCCACCAGTGTATTTTTCCACATACTTTGGTTTTGGTGATGATTTATATATTTTTCAATATTTTAAATTTAGTGTATTCAAGAACTGTCTTGACAAGGAGAACTTCTAAATTCTAACATTAGGGGGGAAATGTTGTCCTCTCCTGAAGAACATAGGCTGGGATCATTGAAACCCAGCTCCATCTCCCTCCGTCAAAAACAAAGCAAGAGCCTCACTTTAGAGTGTGGTTCCTGACATGTCCAGCCTGCAGGAAGACCTTTCCTGGTTCTTTCAAAGCTCTGTGGTGTTCCCTGTGGGTATGCTTGGCTTTCTGGTGGGTAGGTGTTGGTGAAAGGGAGAGAGAAGAATGGATCTCCTTGGTGGGCAGGAGAGGGAAGGATGGAGAGGAGGAAGAATCTCCATCCAAGCCAGCCAAACTAGGAATTTATTACATCTAAAAGAAATATTTTCTCTCTCTACCACCTACTGCTAGTCTGTGAGGCAAGAAAATAGTTTTCTTTAAAGTCACTATAGAAGGTTCTTAGAGGGCAAGAATGGAAAAATTTCTGCCTGTAATGGCATTATTATTCTTTTTTAAATAATGATTGCTTTTTGGTGTTGCGTGCACTGGTTTTGAAGAGTGATGCTTAGTACTCCTCGTACATGGTAACTCTACTGCCAAAATGCAGAGATTTTGTATCTGAATATCTGAATAACACATCTTAGCTTCAGCACTGTGTTTTCTGTGGTTTTTAAGTTTGGTTCCCCTGCCTCCTTCATGTTTTGTTGTTGTGGCTGGCCTCAATCTTGGCAATTTAGTAATGGGAATCTATTAATAATGGAATGATTTAATAAGGTGCCCATGTCTCTGCAAAAAGAGATGCAGTTTCAGTTACAGTGTTCAGTTATTGCTGACACTGTTGAGATGTGGTAGAAATATTTTCCAAATGATACTTAAAAGAGAAAAATCAGCACCAAATACCTCCCTTGCACAAAGATGCCTGATGAGTGTTTATTATGGTCTTTATGTGAACATTGTACCATTAGAATCATGCCTAACCATTAATAAATTAAATAAATAGCATTTTTGGCTTTCTGGTAGAGAATCTGATATTTCCTGGCTTCCCACATCTGTTGCTAAAGCCAAGTTTTAGTTCTTTGAAAAGCCATTGTCTGGCTTGTCTTCAAGGAACACTTCTTGTGTCCCATCTTAAATGTGAGAATTAACCATGTACAGCATGTTCTTACATTTATGTGCATGTGACTGGTTTATACAGATTCTTTTTCTGACTAGGTCTAATATGAAAGTAGGTTGGGACTAGAAAAATTTTTAGTAAGAGGGATTCCCACACTCAGCCACACTCAGCTGATCCCTAAGGAGAGCTCTTGTGTCTCTGAAGTTTGCAGGATGGAACCTGGGAAAGAGTGATGCAGGTGGTCAGATGTGGCCATCTGTGTATCATACTATGGAAATGGACCTGATTTAATCTAGTCTGTAGTGCCTGCCTTTTGCTGGTAGTTCAAGAGAATTGCTTTTCCAGGGGAAACTTTTCAGCCATTAATTAAATTAAAAATTTTCAAAAAGTAAAGAATCTCTGAATTTGTTTCTCATCTTCCCAGTCATGGGCTCTTACAGTACTTTTGATATGTGTAGGAGAGATTTATATTACTGTATTTTCTTCCCCATGAATCCATACTTTGACTAAGCTGAATAGATAGAGTCTCAAGTTCCATGGCAAGGCAGGTTTTGCAGGTTTTTGGGCTTAAAAAAAAAAAAAAAATTGGCTGTGGCTATTTTTCTGAATTCCCTCCAGAAAGTCCTGGTGAAGCTATGATTGTGTCATACCAATATCAGAGACTTGGATGTTTCCAGGAATACTGATAAATCTGAGTGCTTTTTAGGTGTGCATGCTGAAGCAAACAAATGGGTCTCACACCTGCTAATTTCCTGAGCAGCTAACATAAAATACCACAGTGATCTTCCAGTTACATCCCTCTTTCTTTCTGTCCACTTGCAGCTCTGAAGTAGGCTGATCTACAGAACAGGAATTCCCTGTCAGAAACTGCATCCTGAGCTGAGAAACTGGTTATGACTTCGAAAACCAGAGGAAGCATCAAAGCAGTCGCTCAGCACAGATGGGTACTGCTGTTAAGTCCTGCCCTGCCCTTCAGACCATAGCATCCACTTCTGCATTGAGGGACTTCTCCAAAAGAGATGCCCTTGAATTCTGAAATCAAATCTAATTCTCCAATTCAGAGAGAATATCACTAACCACAAAACTATAGGCTATTTTGGGGGTTACATTACTGTCTGTCCTTCTCTGGAGCTGGATTACTTTCAAGTATGCATGAGTTATTGGGCCAGAATGTCGGTATGCAGGAGAGAGCCTGCCTTGGTAGATATTTTATGTTACACAGTAATTGGATACAAAGAAGAAATACAGCTAAGTGCAGACACAGTGATCCTGGGTCTTCCCCTCCTAGTACAGTGCCCTGACCTCAACAAATGACAGAGCTGGATCTTGGCATTCTTGCCTCCTTGGCCAAAAGAAGGATTTTTTTATACTCCTGGGTACCTGATAGCTCAGCTCCAGCATGCTGGGTTTGATGAATTTATGAACTCATACTTAATGCTGATTTCCTTATCTCAAGGAGGAAAAAACCTTGCCGTGTGAAATGTAAATGCAGCCAGGCCTTGTTGAGTATCTCGTCTAAGGTTAAGTTATTCTCAGCTGAAGTTTTTTTTTTTAAAAAAAGCATGTGGGGGAACTGGCAGCAGCTGGCAACAATGCTTGAAGAAGTTGAAAACTGTCACACAGGAGCCTCCACTAGCTCTGCCACGGGAAACCCCAGTGCAGCAGGAATGGGGGACCCAAGCTGGCATTGGTGCAAGGTGTAGAGGCATTGGTCTCCTGAGGCAGTTCTTGCTTGCATGGTCTCAGCCACATGCTGTTCCATTTTGTTACATCTAAGTAGGGCAGAACTGCCCTCTTCTTGCCAAAAGCTGGATTCTTCTCCAGTACGTCTTGTGTTTCTTCTCATCCCGCTCTGTCTGCAGACAGACAGCATTCACCATGTTGCTTTGCATTCAAGTTGAGTTTGTCAAAATGTTCTGGTTCTCTGGGAGTACTGAGGTTTCTCTTCTCTTTGCATGTGAGCACCATAAATATATGTAGTCCTTGGCAAGTTGCTGGCACCAGGTGACCTTGTTTGCACCCTTACTTGCTTGAATAGGGGATTTGTGTGCCAGGGCTTAGAAGGGGGTGATTTGCAGGCTAGTAAAGGGCAACCCTGTGATTAGAAATTCCACGATCTGACAGAATGCACATTTGACCTGCTAGTGTAAGATAGATTATTATTCTATTATGTAAATATTTTAAGGCTCGAGTTTGACAAGGATCAATGAGAGAAATGAGTGGTGTGCTCCTACCTGTCTGTAGAAGTACTTGCTGACATGTACTGCAGTGTTTGGTTTATAACCTTACAATAGCAGCTTTGATTAATAATACTTTATTAGTTATAAACATAGACTTACTGAACAAATCCTACTTACTCTGTTGCATGGCTCTCCATGCCTACATAAAACCATTTCAGTAATTAGAAAGTTACTATAATATTTCTCTATCTTGTAGATTTTGAGTTTTTAGTTCTCTCTCTGCTTTCCTGAATTACTGCGTAAGATTTCTACTTGATCACCATTCTCGACACAAAAGGGAAATGTGTCCTTTCAACTTGCTTTTTATGATAAGAAAGGGTGGGTGTGGTAAGACAGGGTTTCATAGAACATAAAGGTTGGAAAAAAACTGTAAAATCATTCCAAGCAAAGAGAAAGGTATGGAGGAAGGGGTGTATCTCTGCTTCTGATGTGCTTCTGGACCTGTGCTATACCAGGCTCAGAGAAATGAGACTGGAGAAGCAATATCCCTTGTGTTTCAAGAGAAGAGTGGAAGAGTATGCCTGAGAAACGTGGTATAGGGCATCTTGCGAAAAGCTCATCTCTGTCATTTTCTAGAAGATGTAGGTCTGTAACTCTGGGTTTTCTCCCTCTCCTTTCTATATAAAACACAAAGTAGTGGGGATCAGTTTTATCTACTACTGAAATGCAGCCATCAGTGCAGAATAACATGAGAACAGTTTGAAAGGAAGCATGGAACACTATATTCAACTGAAACTAATTACCTGATTAGGTTTTGGCCTGCATGTGTGGGTTGACATCCAATGGACTTGGCGACAATACCTGCCAGTGAAGCCAAGTCTAGTCTTGCTTCATTTAAAGACTTTGGACAAAAGTTCTGGACTTGCATGCTGAATGCTAAGCAGTGTGAAAATAGGCCACTGATTTAAAGTACCCATGGCTACAGTGGGTGTCAGTGGGCAGATGGCATGGTTGCAGATGAATGAGCTTTTTTTGAGTTTTAGAAATACTGGTTTCCATTTAAAGGTGGTTCTGTTTCAAAGCACACAATCTGGTGAAATTTAACTCTGCATCGGAACATCCTCTGTTCACAGCTATAGGATTAGCACTTTCCTTCAGCACTTCAAAATTCTCCCCTTGGAAACTTAGTCAAGCCTGGCATTGGGATTTTATAGACTTAGAAAATAACCTAAGGGGATGTTATCTCACCTAGTCTGCTACAGTAGTTCCTCCTCTTTAGCTCCACAGGAGTTGAACACATTAGGCCTGCTTTATTAGGTGAGAAGCGTTTGTTAGCACTGTTGTTGTCTTCTTTTGCACTTTTACTGCAAATATTTTTTTTATCTTTTGGTGTCATTTTTTTGAAAATGGCACGTTTTCCAGATAGGAGTACCTATGCAACATATAAAGTGTCTATAGTGTTAGACATTATACTTACCAACCTGATGGTAGTTTTTTGTCTTGGCATATTTTTAAAGGAAAAAAAAAAAGAAATCATTACTTGGTTTGAAGCTTTACTGTGAAGAGAGGGCTGAGTGTTTCATCTGTACACTATTGAAAAATTTTCCATTAAGAACAAAGGGGAGCAGAGCACTTTTAGAAAGACTTGGAAGTGTTCTTACCTCCAAATGGGAAGCTTCTGTACTGCACCCAGTTCTGGCACTCTGTTCTCCTTTCCCAGAGAGAATGATATGAAATGAAGTGTCAAATCAGTTGTAGCAGTTCACTGGTGAGCATTGACTTCATGAGGAGATTTAGTACACAACTGTTATAATCTGGAAGAGCTTTGAGACACATTACTAAAATGAATTGGACAAGAGCTGGTAAGAGATGCTCCACAGAACAAGAATACCTAATAGACAACCACAGGAAAAAATATCTTTGCCAACTGGCTGACTATTTCAACTTAGCAACTAGATCATGCTCTACCCTATTCCTTAACATCTAAAATAAATATTGAATCCTCTCATGTTTACAGACCTTCTTAAACCATTTGCCCAAGAGGCGTTGCAGTTGTGAAGTCCTCAAAATTGTGTTTAAGCATTTCTTCTTACTGCAAAAATAAATCCATCAAGTTTTTGGCCTCCCACAAAGACAACAAATACAAGCCTGTAAGTGCCATAAAAGCCCCAAGAAACTTCAGAAGCAATTTAAAATAATAAAAATAATCTTTTGGACACCCCATGCTACTTCAGTGTGGAATGAGGTTGTGCTGGGTTTCGGGGGCCGAAGAGGCAGATGGGAGTTCACTTTGTGTAACCTGGTATTCCCTTCCCCTCTCCTCTGCCATCTCCAAAACAGATATTACCATATTGTCAGGAGCCTTTGCTATCCAGGAGTTTGCCTAGCTATTTGGGCCAGGATTTCACAGAGGAGGAGGAAACCTTTCTGTCTAAAGCTTCTGTAAAACCACCACTTCAGCCATCAAAGCAGCAGTGTCCCTGTGGGGAAAACACAAGTATCTAGAGAATTTGTGGGGGGTGAGAGGGAGCAATGTGACTTTCCAAAGGGCCTGGCCTCTTCATGATAAGTAATCAATCACCCTAGTATAGTGCTAATCTCTTAGGAAAAGTGATGGGATTACAAAGGCAATAAGATCTCCACTTCTTCTAAAGGCATGGGTAAAGTTAAACTCCGTTACAATTCTGTTGTTTGAAAATTTGTCTCTCTAACAGTGACTTCTGTTGCCATTGCAGGATGATTTGGAAATTTGCCTTGTCTGTTTTTCTGATGGCAACGCTGGTTCGAGTAACGGACACCAGGAAAAACCGTCCTGCAGGTGCCATTCCCTCTCCGTACAAAGGCAGCAGCAGCAACCACTCGGAGCGTAGGCAGCAGCTGAACAAGGAGGTGTTGGCCTCCAGCCAGGAGGCCTTGGTGGTCACCGAGAGGAAGTACCTCAAGAGCGACTGGTGCAAGACGCAGCCCCTGCGGCAGACTGTCAGCGAGGAGGGCTGCATCAGCCGCACCATCATCAACCGCTTCTGCTACGGGCAGTGCAACTCCTTCTACATCCCACGGCATGTGAAAAAGGAGGAGGAGTCCTTTCAGTCCTGTGCTTTCTGCAAGCCGCACAAGGTCACCTCTTCGACCGTGCAGCTGGAGTGCCCCGAGCTGGACCCACCGTTCCGACTCAAGAAAATTCAGAAGGTCAAGCAGTGCCGGTGCATGTCTGTGAATCTGAACAACTCAGGCAAACTGTGAGAGCAGGCATGTAGCTGCTGCTTGTTGTTGCCTCCATCAGATTTACTGCTGTCTCTCCTCTCCCACTGAGCAGACTGTCCATTTTGTTGGTTTGTTTCTTCTTTT
>VXAY01002924.1:494594-604125 GCA_013399855.1 Oxyruncus cristatus | reverse complement strand
TTTTTGGTTTTTTTTTTTTTGGTGTTTTCTTTTCTTTCAGGAGGCATCTCTCCAGCAAGGAAAGGCTCCTTGACACTTGCCTATTGGAATAATGCTTTTTAATGGGCTGTGTTAGGCACTTCACCATAAAGTTTCATTGTATTTTTAATATCACGTGGCAGTTGAATCTTCTGGAGTGGAGCAGGCTTCCAGAAGTTGGGATTGATGATCTAAGCGACCAGTTGGCTGAATCCAGCATTAAATGTTTCCACTGTGTGGAGTAAAACCCTCTGCCCTACACTCCAGTTCCCTCCATATGTTGAGAACACCTTTCCTGTGCTTTGGTCTGGAGCTTGTTTCTCTCACTTCGAAGTGCTGGGGTGCTGCCCAGGACTGGGGGACACGGGTGAGGGAGAGTAACAAGGAGCAATGTGTGAAAAGCAAGTGAGACTCTCCAGTGAAGCTCATCTTCTTAAGACAACTTCAATCGTGCAATGACAAATGGTTCTGGGCTTGTCTGAACAGCAGATCAGAAGCAAGGAGAAGAGGGCGGGGCACTGGGTCAGCCACAGTGACCGCAGAGCAGACTGAGGGTGGGTTCTGATGCTGTTGTGGTTAGAGTATATCCAACACATGGTCTCTGCAGCAGTGTTTATTTTGTAACCTAGCTATAGTAAACAGCTGTTTAAAGTATTATAGACGTAGCCATGTATATTTTCCTTGTGGCAGAGTATGCCAGAGATTAAAATATGTTAAGAGACTCGGTCGCTAGGTCAGCTGCCTGGCTTAAAATGAACATGGTTTCACTAGGCTTTCGGTAGGTTTTTGTATGTTAGATATGTGTGTGTGTTTCTTACTCCAAAAAGGAGAACTTCCATTTATGATGTTTTATTTATGCCTGCACAGACTGGGGAAGGTGGGAGGGTAGTGAGAAAGGAGCTGAGGACACTTAGGGGAGTGATGTTTCCCCTAAGGTATAAAAGCACTGTCACACAAAGGACAAAGTTTGGTCATTGCTGAATTGAATACAAAAGCTATGTAAGTGTCATCAGGTTTTGGGAGTGGTGTCTCTCCCATGACTGGAAACCATGATAATGTGTTAGTATTAAAGGACAAACCCATCAGTCAGTGCCGCTGGAATGGGTCACAGCTGTGGGAGCAGGGATAGGGTAGGTTGTAATTTCTAAACTATTGGTGGTCCACTCAGTTTTTGAGACCTGCACAGTCAGTGTTGGTGAATGCTTGCAGTTCATTTTAAATCATACTATGTTGTTATTTAGTTGATGGAGTTTATTATGTCCTGTATATCCCATTTGTTGCAGTTCTGATCTGTATTAGTCCCAGCTGCATTAAAATCCTGCCTCAAACCAGCCCCTTCCCCCAAACCAAAGCCCACGCGCTCTCAGTTGTCTGAAGCTTACAAATTAAAAATGACACACCGACTCCCTGATGCATGTCTCACGGTTTAGCATCTGCATCTCGTGAAACCAGCCTGCTGCGGGAGCCCCTCCCCACCAGCTTCTTCACATGCAGCCACTTCAAGGGGTTAATATGTTCAGCACTGTTGCCAGCCAGGGCTTCAGAGCCACAGGTCTCCATTATGTGACAGGCCTCTCTAAGAGGCTTTCAGGACTGATCTCCACAAGAGCTCACCAAGCGGTTTACAGGGACTGGCATGGGCAGGATGAGGTTGGTCGGGTCTGTTAGCCCTGTTACGTGAACAGACGTTGCTTTTCTGCTGTGATCTCTCCAAGTGTCAGAAGCGCACAGGGACACTCCTCACGCAGGGAATGCTTTAGGGGTTGTAACTGCTGTGCTGTGGCATCCTGCCAGCCCCTGGATGGGCACCATTGAGTCTAGGCTTGAGAGAGCTGGTGTGGGTGAGGTGCAGAGGGGGAAGGTGGCAATACAGTCTACTAAGACTCCAGGGATCTCAGTCTCCGCTTGAAAGGAATGAGCTGAAAGTCAGATGTTTTGGACTAGAGAGAGAAAAGCACCCTAGTAAATTCAGTCAAGAAAAACATGCAAGAATCTTTACCTTTAAGCTATGCCCTGCCTGAGTTTTTCACCAGTTTGCAATGTGAATATGCTGCAGCTTAAAGCTCCTTCTAGGAGCTGTGTTTATGTAAAAACTGAGTTGAGCTTGTAATGGTTAAAACTGTATTTAATTCTTGTTTTATAAATGAAAACAAAAAATGAAGAAATGCTTTAAGTATAATGTAATTATTTTATAGGTCAACTATTAAATTATAGATTAAATAATAAAGCTACTCTAGGGTTATATGGTATTCAGGTGTTTTGCTTCAACAGCTTGTGTCCAACTGTTCTCTAATCAGTATATTCTCCATCTTCTTTTTCACCCTCCCAAATACAGGTGAATGATGACTCACCCTGATAGCTTGGGAAAACCTAAATTCTTCTCCCCTTGTCCCCCATCCCCCTCAAAAGTACCTGAAAGACAAGAGGGAAAAATAAAATGCACTAATCTTAGATTCTGGAGTTGATTCTGCATGCACAAATTCTGGTTTTTTTTGGTTAAATGACAAGACAAGCAAAGCTCCACCACTGGCTGAAACACCAGCATCATTTGTGGTAAGAGAAATAACTGTTACCCTGACCTAAGTGGTTTTGCTTAAAATATATAACAGGCACTTATGTAACAGGCACCAAACTACTCCTAAGGAAAGAAAAAAAAAGGTATATCTGAAGATATAGGTGAGCTTTAATGGTTGCTGTCAGCTCCTGAATAGGTACACTGTATGTCATTCCAAAGATAAGGTAGTATTTTTTTTGTTTTGTTTTTGGGTTTTTTTTGTTTGTTTGTTTGTTTATTTTTTCCCTTTCCAACCCAGAGAAAATGCAGTTTCTCAAAGGAAAATTTTTCTGACGAAAAGGAGTGGTCACATGGATGGATGAGCCTCCATGTGACCGGAAGAGATGCCTGTTGTGGGTTTTGAACGAAGAAAGAGCACGTAGACCGTAACTAGCAAGGGAGGGCTATGTCCTTTATGGCACTTCTGACACCTGCAGGAGCCCTTTGCTCTCTTCCATTGCCCAAATCCTCTCATAGTTCAGTGAATTAATGTGTTTGGAACCTTTTTTTTTTTTTTTATTCATAGCTGTTGCTTTTGAGAAATTAGTGGTTTGCATTGTGTTAGCTACCAAAGTGTGGTCAGTGCGCCGTGCTCAGAACTTGTAAGTGCCTCTGTCAGTTGGCTCAAAGAGAGCTCAGCAGTCATCTCATCTAATGCCCCTCTCTCATTTCCAGCTGTCTCTTGGCCAGTCTGCTGTTTTGCAGGTCGCTTCACTGCCCAGCATCCACCTGAACCTCTACTGTTTGAGGCACAGCCTAGACTACAACTCCAGTTCTCTAAAACTCTTGCTGCCTGACTGTTGAACCATCGTACCAGAGGCATATGCTGTGATCCAAAAGTCTCCCCCTTGTGGAAGCAATCTCCAGAGCAAGGCAAATCTCTCCGAGTAGATGAAAAAAGCCTTAGGTCACACAGGTCCATGTTTTTTTTTTTAAGTGGAGTGCTGCTACAGGACAGGAGAAGGAGGAAGACAGTGACTGTTAAGCTGTACCACCATGGAACTGCCATGCTGGCAGGGCTCTAATTTAGGGCAAGTGGCAAGTGACATTTTTAAGAGCTTAAATTTGAGCTATGGTTGGGAAGCAGAGAAAACAGTGGTGACTCAAGAGGGACCCTTTATCTTCAGAAAGACATCACGTTTTTTAGGCAATGGACTTACCATTGGATGCTTTTATAAGTAGGTTGGATGAGTGTCAGGTATAGATGTAGCACAGATGAGTCTGTCATGAGCAAGAGAATGACTTGGAAACCTCTTCTGTAATGAGAATCATATTAGAGGGTGGCAGACCTGAATGGCGTGGGTCCTGGTTTTCTCTCTCCTCCGTTTGCTGACCTGTTCCCACCATCTTTGGAAAAACTGAACTTCATCAGTTTTCACTTACTCTTCCCACAGCAGTTTAAAAACTGTGTAACTTAAGTAACTAACAAATTTGTCACGAACTCAGCTTTCCTTTGAAGCTAGAGTCTGCAAAAAAAAAAAAAATGCAAAGACTTGCTATATCTTCTCCCAATGAAATTAATAATTGCTGCCAACTTTTCAAGCTGATCACTGAAAAATTGGGCAAGAAAAAACATCGGTCTGTGGAAGATGCTTTTAATTGTATTTCCACTGCCACTGTTTGATAATACTTAACTTTGGAGGTGCTTCAGGATGATGAAAAGTGCTACAAAAAAAGCTAAGCACTACTGTGTCATGATGTGACAAAGTATCGTGCTTCTGAAAGGCTTTAATTTGCAAGCAAAACAACATGAATCCTCTTAGCTCCTCATAAAAACCCAGATTGTTATGGTCAGCAAGTCACACCTGCTGCTCAGGTATGAAAGTCCTTTTGCTGCTGCATTTGTTTAAGTAACAGTGAGTGTTTGTGATCAACAAAAGCTCAGAATTTTGTCTGTGAGAACCATTGCAGGATTACAGCCAACTCAAATTGTAGTGTGGTTGATGCTGCAGTAAATGGCGGTATTGCAGGAAACATGGAGTATTCAACTTCTTTAAAACACACATAAACAAGCAAAAAAAAGAACATCAGTCTAGAATTCTGCAAAAAGTTGAGTGTACCACTAAAAAACAAAGAGGGGAAGTGAAACATGTGCTGGGGCTCTGCATTGGATGTTCCGTGGGTCAACTGTGGTGCTGAACATAGTGGGCTACTTTGCATGGAAGCTTGAACAGGCTAGAGAGAAGCTATATAAAGAGACAAGTTCCACCAAATAGGTTGGGCCTGAGTAAAATGAAAGAAAAAATCTATGTAGCTGCATGTGCTTTAGGATCATAACATGGTCCTATGAGCTACAGTCAGCCTTTGACATTGTTCTTCAGAGATTGAGGTTTGCAAATGTCTTCTAACATCCATGCTGGAGATCCAGTGAAAGGTGTATGTGTGTATGTATGTGACCATCCTACCAGGTTGCTGGATAATGGACATATATAAAAAGGCATTATAATATGTGGATATAACTTTTCAATGCATATTTTTTTCCTAATAAAAATTTCTTGAGACTGTTACTTCAGCAGTGTTAGAAACAGGTTACAAACCTGAGCCAAGTGCATTACTGGAAGGCATGCAGGACCAGAGAAGTGAGTGATGCATAGTCTGATTGAGTAAAGGACTGAAGCTCTCACTACCACCACCTGGGGAAAAGGTAATATATCCACATAACTGGGAATTACTGTCACTATCCTTCCAAAAGGCAAGGAAAGAAAAGCCCCACTTCCTCTGATCCCTTCACAAAGGTGTTTCCTTGATCACAGGAGCCTGAATGAGATGTGATACTTAGGGATAAAATGGTTTGTAGCAAACTACAGCACAGCTGGAGAGTGAAGAGAGAAGGCAGTTATTTAATTATTATTCCTTTTATTTTCATATAAATTAACATTCTAAAAAAATTGGAATAGAAACACTAAATACAGTATTGCACATAGTGGTCTTTGTTAGATGATCTGTTATTTAATTTAGTATAGTAATATACATACTGTAGGTACTGAAGAGAACAGGAAGGCTACAAATGAAAACATGCTACTATATCCTTGCACTTAGGAGCAAAGTTAGGAGGAAATAGACTATTGTTTACATAAATACAAACATGGATTTGAATCAGTGCCATTAAAATAGCTTTATTTTTTAAAGTTTCTTTTCCCACAAGTTAGTCGTAACAGCAAATAATCTCTTATTTTCTCTTCCCCAAATAGTAATGTTACTCCCATCAAAACAAAATTTTAGAACTCCGTTCTTGGTAATTAATATCCCTGCCAGAAATTAGTAGTAGTACAGAATTTCACATAAGTTTGTCAGCAACAGGAGACTTGCTTTTCACACAGTGAAAAAAACCATCTTTTCTAGTGCTTGGTATATGTGAAGAATAACAGATTCCTGAGGTCATATTTCGCACTTCCTTTTATGACACCCTGTAGGATATACTAGCCTCTGAACAGCTAGGAATGTCTCTTGACGTGCTAGATAAGACAGGGAATAATGCAACCCAGCAGGTTAGAGCTCGTTTTCCTTACCCCAGTGTCTTTCAGGCTCCAAAGCTGTGAGCATGTGCATCCAATTGAGTTGCACACAGAGTCTGCTTTTAGGGAAAAATGGGCTTTGGAAGAAAAAACTATCAATCAGACTGATTGGTTTGGGGCTCTTAAATTAGGACTGGAGGAAGGTGTTGTTATCAGTTGAGCAGATCAAAACTGATACAGCGAATTCTGGATTGCAAATAGGAATTAAGCACGTGGTCTAAAATGGAAGCCCTAAGTCATAGATTTCAATCATTAACCTCCTAGTCAGGGACACAAAGCCTGGAGGAAATGTCTGCAATTCTGTTAAGTGTGAAATTGATGTCAATTAGCTGATAGTCTTTGTTCAGTCACTAGAATTGGCTACTGTTTTCCATAAATGTTGTCCCCATGTGCATCTTTTAATGGCTCTCTAAAGGAGTTTTAAATTAACTGTAAAGCTAATTCCAGAAGGGAAGTCATGTACATGTGGCCAAAAGCCTGTATGACTTAAGTGATCAGTAGTTAAAACTATACTATACCTTCTAAAGCTCATGTAAAAGTATTAGCTGCTTTATATATTAACAAACTATAATAGCCAAATCTCTCATACTCTCTATCATACTTCTGTGCAATTCTGTATTTTCCTGCTTTTCACCTTTTTTTTCCTTTTTCTTTTTTTTTTTTTTTAATTCTGGATTTCTGACCTCCATACCACCTGGCATTCACTATCTGGCAAAAGATGAAGTAAAAGTATGCTGCCTTATCGATTTTAAAGATAGTTACAGTAAACATCTTGTTCCACAAATATTTAGTCATGGAGGGCAACCAAACAAGTTGGGAAAGCATTGATTATACTGTATAAACAGCACTTAACGATTCAAAATACAAACTACAAATGCCAACATGAAACAGATACAAACAGTTCACTAGGAGTAACATTTCTTTCCCTAATCTAAGTGCAGTGCCATGAAGTATTTGTGTTAGATGTTGCCAGTAGGAATGGAAATGTTTTACTGTACCAAGTAGCATTCTTATGAAGTTCAACTTAATGCAATTTTCAGCATGTTCAGAACTGATGCAGATGCTGCTTTTTATGCATGCTGACTCGGCCTATTTGTAATATACCATACACTTTACAAAATATCATTTTTGCGTGGCAAAGGAGATACAGAGTACAGGGAAGGTGTTTCAAGTCCATACCTAGTCTATTGCTGGGCACTCCATTAAAGTGATTACATTCGTGAATGAATGTACAATAACACATCAATTGGTGGAAAACTCTAGAGAACAAAAAGCAAATTTAAAAAGGTCAAAATAGCAAATGATCAGGATGATGTAGTTTCCTTCCCTCTCACTCCCCACCCACAGGCATGTTGAGTTTTGGTAACCAGGTAACAATGGCTTTTGCTTTTCTTCTCTCAGATTTTCATACTTATCTTTGCTTTCTGAAAAATAAAATAAATTTTTAAAAAAGGAGAAAATTGAGTGTACATAAAACCACCTTACACATACTTATGCTATGTAAAGCATAGAAATATATAGCCTAATGTTCAATTATAGTTACTGTAGAACCGCTTCACAAATAAACTTCCTTTGAAGAAAGAACTGAAGTAGACTACAGCTATACACTTCTTGTGAAATATTTTTGTTTACTTACCTTTTCACTCAGATTTTTACTAATACTGCAAGTCTCTGTTTCAGTGTAAATAATAATGATACAGCAATAATTAAGCAAATAGTAATTTCTTAAAAGAAAAGAAATCTCTCAGTGTCTTTATATACGGCAAGATATAAGTTAGATGAAAATCAAAACATTTTTTTAAATAACATCTTGATCTGTTTTCAAATCAAATTGATTAAATGTATTTTATCATTCCTTACCAAGCTAGTACTCCATTTACATTTCTTGTGGCACTAACCACAGCCAACTTTCACTAAACATTCAGAATAAGAAACAATAAATGCAATATTATTTCTTTCTGTGTCAGATTATGTTAGTTAGAATGCAGTAAATTACCACATTCTTCATTTCCAAAATGTGTCACAGTAATATAGCAATGACTACAAAGCACAAAAGAATTAAGTCACGTCTCATGGGGGAAGGATGGGTGTGGACAGGAACACAGACACATGAAAAAAATCTTCTAATATTTTATAAATATAAATGGCGACCAATTGCTATAGGTATAATTTAAATGTGAGGTGAAAGATTAATTTTTCACTAGAGGAGTATTACTTTTGGGTAAAATCAGTCATGATCCTAGCAATGCTCAGGCAATCACAGGGGAAAAGTTTCACTGAATGACCAGAATTACTGAAGTTACTTGTTTTCAGAAGAACGGTGAAAGCACACTATTATCTTTTTCTAGGGTTTCTATTCCAAACAAATCTCTATCAGTGGAACAGAAGCCACTAATATTTGATACAGTGATCCAGCTTGAAAAATGTGTACCTATCAAAATTCTTCCTTACATGTTGTAACTGTAGAAAAGATAGAGAATACAGACTGAATGAGCTTGGACTGGAACTGCCATTTTGCCTTTTAGGTGCACCCCACACCAAGACTGGGAAAAAGACAGGTTGGCAGGGTGGGACAAAAATACATTGATCTTGTTAGTGCTGCATCTATTTTTTTGAGTAATATTTATTAGGCAGATTTCAAGTTTGTTAATCTAACTCCTTTAATGAAAATGTTAAACATTAAAAAACAACAACAACAAAACCCCAAACCACCAAAAAAAACCCAGAACAAAAACATACATCAAGAATAACATACCTGTAAAATGCAAAGAGCAAAAAGTAGAAAAAGCAATGGGAACAGAAGCATTGCTATAGTTTTTACTTACAATTCCAGAGTCATGTTTTGGTCTTATATTGTACAGTGACTTCCCCTTTTTCTGCCTGCAGACTTCCTCTGCTTCTTTAACTCTGAAGAGAGACAAAATATATAAATATTGATGTAGACTAACAACATTTCCAAAGACAATGCATTATATAACTTACAAATTTAGGCCTGAGGATATAATTAGACAACTGTATTCTCCATATATTCATTAGCATGCTCCACAAAATAGTACTTGCACTCTAGGGCTGTTGTGGCCATACCTGGCACTTACAAGGACAGGCATTATCAAATGCATAATCAATTCCAGTTACAAAAGCAATCAGGACTTACTGCAGTTGAAGATTTAAAAATATGAGGGTTTTAAACACACTGGGTCACGTGAAGTTTACATTTCAGAGCATTAATGCAAACATTGCTAAGAAAACTCCTTTTTATCACTGTTTAAAATAATTCTTCATCCATTCCCAACCTCAGTATTTCAACTACAGTTTAAACAAAGTTTCTCACCAAGCTATTTTTCCTTCCACCCATTTTTGTGTGGATTTAAAATGGTGAAATAGCTTAACCTAAATTTTCAGCTTCCACTTTTGCTTAAAACAAAAAATAGAAAATTGCTGTGGAACGAGATTTTTAACCATGATGTTTAAAGGTGGTGTGTGTCACTGCACACGTCTTTCATTTCAAAGTTGAGGAGCAGGTTCCAGAAGTAAGGATCCACTTCTTAGTGCTTCCTGACTTGGAAAACACTACCAAATTAGGACCTTGTGAAATGCCACCACATTTTTGATGCGAGAAATGTCCTTTTTTGCCATGCAGATAGGAAACAAAACTGTGAAAGGCAGAGGACTATACACAGACTGGGAGCCTGTCAGAATAATTTGATGGGTTGAATGTCACACCGTAAAATGTTTCTTTACCCCTTTCACTCATTTTGTAGATCACCCTTGTAAACACACATGGTTACTGAAACACTGATAATACAGATTTAAGTTATGGACTCTGAGCTCCTGAGACTTACATAAACACTTTCTATAAGATGACATTGAATCATGTGAGATCTGTATTTATTTATTTATATATAAATCGTATATTGGCTTGCTCTTGCCAAAAATATAGACTTTAGATGGCACGTACTCTGCCTTTTCATCATTATCCAACAGTGAAAAAAAGAAACAACAGTTAAATGATATTGAAGAAATGATATATCCTTGGCTGGTTCCTTGTGGTTCATCTCCAGACCACTTATATGTCTGCTATTTCACTGAGGCTGCACAGGGCAATGTGAGAATCAGATTTTGTGTTACTATTACTTTTAATATTTTTGTGTGTGCAGTAAGAGCCAGATTTTGAAAATAAAACTCCAGCTAGGGCTGCTAAGCACACTTGAAAAACCGCCTTCACATTCATCTCTCCTTTATTCAACTTCACTAGACACACCTTGTTCTCTTCACAAGTTTCAAATTTATACTTAAAAAATTAATTTAAATGTCAGCTCTTTTTCAGCACTTCCAACAAGCTGCCCTCTTCATTTGAAGGCCTTATATGTTATCAGTGTAGGGAGACCTTTATGTGCACAGGGCAGGGGCAAAAAAAAAAAAGCTTTGGAAACTGTTATTTTCAAGCTGTAATGATTGCTATCTGACTGCAAATCAGATAGACTGCTGGAGCATAAACTAGAACAAAAATGTCAAACAGCCAAGTAATTCACTGCTAAAATATATTAAAATAGATTTGGTAGAAGTGACAGCCAAGATGTGATGATAGCTTCAAATAGAAGCTTATGGGAATTATGCAGAATGAAGTAAAATTCAAAGACATTTTCCTTTTCCTAGAACACTTTTTTTCTGCTTTGTGTCTACTTATATCCAAAGGAGGAAAAGTATCTGTGACGTTATCCACTCATGACCTTTTCCAAATATTCAGACATATTCCAACCTATCAAAAGACAATCTTACAAAGTCAGATACAAAACAGCACGTCTATCATATAATCTCCTTTTTTTTAAATACAAATACAGCTGACTCCCTTCACTGCTAGACATCATTTAAAGAACAAAATGAAATCTTACTTGGGAGTAAATTAATGTCAAATCCCAGAGACTGTATAAGTACTACTGAGCTTATCAAAATGACTGCTTTATAGAATCAGTGTAATATATGCAGGTATTCAGACTACTCAACATGCAAATGCCAGCATATGTAACATACAAAAATATTTATCAAACCAGTTCACACAGATCCAGATGTTATTCTCAGGAAATGCCAGGGAATCTTCAATTCCAGTCTTTGTCCCACCTAAATAATATCCTCCTTCCAGGATAGATTACCCACTGCTTGCTAACATAACAGGTCATGAGACAACATAGCTCTCTGTGGGTCTCATATCAACTCAAAACAAAAATCCTCACACAGAATGGAACCCTTGAAAATGCAGTTCTTTTTTAAAGAGCAGGTCCCACCTAGTGTCACTGTCAGTGTAACATCTCTACATATTCTGCTTCTATTAGAGAAACAGCCATTTGGAGAAAGGCTGTCTCTGCTTGAAACAGCAAAATGCTAATAACACGCCACTCTGTGAGGGAGGAAGTCAGAACTTCTGTGTCCCTTAGATTGCACTTCAAGAAACGATCCACAATCTCCAGGGTGATAAATGGCAACGTTAAGCTTGTGCTACCTATTTTTCTAGGATTATGTAAGAGGTGCTGGTCTCACTAGTACGGTTGTGGCCCTCAAGGTTTCGAGAGCTTTTATAAAATTCCTTGGAGTTTGAGCCTATTTATTCTTACCAAGGGGAATGCAGAAGATGAGAAGAATTACTCCCTAATGCACTTAAAGCTGAGAGCTAGCAGGCACTCAGTTCCAGTTCCAACCATATCACTGACTAACTGTGTGGGTTTGGGACAGCTCACTGTCTCTTGGCTCCCATTCTGCTCTTCGTGCAGGAAGATTCAAGTGGTTGGATAGAACCTCAGTGAAGTCGATACCTATACATATGCTTCCTTCAGCAAGAAATGTCCTTAGAATTGTAAAGATAGGACACCAAAGGCTCATTGTGAGGAGGCTTAGTTTGTGACCATGTTAATTCTGGAAGCAAGGAGAGCTGTATAAATCTACAGTTGTATCTAAAAAAGAGAAGTCAGAGACTGGTAAAATATAGAGGCAAAGACAACCATTAGCCGTCCATAGAGCTAAATCATAAACCAGTGGTTATCAATTTCTACAGTGTGCAAATATATTTTCTGAAGACTGATTATTCAGCTAAATTAGAATTTTATTACAAATAAAATTAAAATAATCTAATCTAATCCTTCTAGAAGAGCAAAAGGATGTGTTTTGATAGTAACATCCACACCATTTAAACAGTATGATCTAGAAAAGCAGATAAAAAGTTACCTTTAAAATAAGAGCAATAGTCCTAGTTCAGTTGGAAAATAACTGCCACTGGCAATTTTTTGTCAGCTTCTTAGGTTTTCTCTATTGATCATGAATGATTCTTCTTCTTTCCATAAAACTAACAAGATTTAGGTGATACCATGTTGCTTCTATGAGCTCATGCCTGGTACAAGTCATACTTCTCACAGTGGCAAGCAAACTCATGCAAACCTCCCTCAAGCTCAGGTTTTTCCTGCACTACTTCCCACTGACTTGGGTGACACCCTGCTCAGCATGGAGGTGCAAGATAATAATTTAAGGCAAAAATATAAGTGCAAAAATCGTATGAACACTATTGACTGAGTTAACTGTGGTGAGTTGTTTGAGCTTTATGAAGAAATTAATGGATCTAATTCAATAATGGAAGGAAGGAAGAGGATATTTGGAGAAAGCAACACAAGACTCCCAACAGCCACAAAAGGAGGAGCAATTGTGTACAATGACATACTCCCAGGCTCTAGGCCAAAATGACACTACTGTGCCAATGCAGAGCTCAAAAAGCTTGTAAGAGCACAAAAGAGTTAAAAAAAAAGTTAAATTCCCACTCCTAGGAAAGGAGTGGGGATTCAATTGTCAGGCCCTGTATGGAAAGATAGGCTGCCACCTGGGATCTGGAAAAAGAGTCTGAGAAAAGTGAGTGTTCCCCAGTTCCTGAGAATTATGACCCTTAGGCAAAGGTAGGCATGTGTATAGATTGATTTATTGTTCTGAAGATCTGTTTTCACTTAAACTATTTAGTTCTACACTCCTAATACTTTCTGTTAGAGAGGTTGTTCAGTTCCTTTATAGAACCATTAATCCCAATTGTATCCAAATACTCAGAAGCAGGACAGATCCTCAAGCTATGATCTGAGAGTGGGATGGAGGTGGCAAGGGACATGGTGTGCTATTGAAGAAGCCAGGTACTACAGTTAACTTGGTAAGTGTGATGGGAATGATTTGCAAGCTTGCAGTGTGCTAAGCTTCTTTGCTAAACTGATGCTCAAACTATCTCACTTCATATGCAAACTCACTTTCTTTCGGCAAACTGACTTCGGTTCATTTACTATCAACCCCTGTCACATCTTATGCCAATTCTGTCTTAAAAGTGAGCATATCAGTTTGATAGAAAAGATAATATCAGCTGCATTACCTTTAGCAATTTTTGCCTCTTATTTTCCCAATTAATTTTCTGATTTTGTCTTAATGAGAATATAATCCTACCAAAACTAGTCTTCCCATCCTAGACAACCGGAGAGTTAACTCTCACTGTAGTAATCTGAAGAGCGGTGTTATTACAGCAGTGGACCCAACTTCAGGTCCAGGGCAGATTCTATGAACACTTGTTAAGAGTGTTCATCACTTGAATCTCTCTTAATATTAAATTTAGCTAAAGCATTGCTTGGATTATTTCAGAAAGAATATACTTCTAAACAGCTCAACAATAAGAAGGCATGTAGGCAACATACAACAGTGATTCATGGATCAGTTAAAAAAAAATCTCCAAGTGAATGAACAGCCAGTCACTTACAAAAACTAAGAATTACAGACCCAAAATCTGCTACTTAATAGGATTCAGAGAGTCTGTCACCCATAACAAAAGATTTTTATTTCTTATTTCCATCATAATAAAACCTCTTCTCCAGCACTTCCACCTCCTACTACCTCAAATTTATTGTGAGACAAATATATGAAAACTACGATTAAGTTTAAAGACAGTCTGTAAGATAAATAAGCAAGTTACACTTTGGCATGCACACAGGAAAAAGAAACCAGACGTCCTTACAAACCCAAAAGACAGAGTATTTTTATCTGCCTTCTAGACCAATAGCCAGCCTGGCCACAACATATCAAGGCTTAGAGACTTTGCCATCATTCAACCCATTGAAGGTGTAGCCACTTTCCTGCCACTAAATATTATTAATTTTGTCTGAAGTATCTGTGGCAGACAGGTTCATTTCCTACTGGCTCCATCTAGGCTTGGTTGCCTTACACTTCACTAGTGAGCACCACGACATGACAAATGTAATCACCGTGAGAAGACTGGAAAGTTACGTGCTTTAGGTAGTAGAGCTGCTCACAAAAACTCAGATAAACTCAGACAGATATTACTTTTACAGTTGACAGTATAGTTCATGAAACCCAAAAGACATTTTTCTGCAGATATTCTGTATTTTTTTAACATAAAACAAAGCCAAGGCCAATACCCTTTATACTACTAAGTGCTTATTATCAGATAAATAAAAGTGGTGTTGCCAAAATATATTATGTAGTTTTGCCTGGGTTGGAGATTGGTTTGAACTTGTTTATAATGATAATAGTACCTTTACATACAAAAACAAGTAGGAAAAAAATCTTCAGCAAAATTATTAAGTGCCAGACATCTTTCAGATTTCAAGAGCAGAAAGCTTTAAAACTCTTTCCTTAAAAACTCTTCCAGGGCAATATGCCTGTTTCTTTTTCATTGTCTGAAATATTGAAAATATTTTTTGCTAAGAAGTTTTTAGAAGAAAAAAACCAACCAAACAAAAAAAACGAAAACCACCGAAACAAACAAACAAAACCCACCAAAACAAAAACCCAAAACAAAACAAACCAAAACCAAAACAAAGTAACTCCCCAAAAAACAGAATGGAAAATGATAATTCCCAACATAAAAGTAGAGTAAAAAATGCAGAACTTTTACTTTCACGCCAATAGGGTTGAAGTGATGACACAGATATGATTCAGTAACTGACTGCAAAGACTTTATACCGATAAGAAGCACCCTGCAATGTACCTCATCCCCTCAAACTGACTGATGAAATCTAACCTCTGCCTGCCAACAAAGAGATAATGTGTTACACTATCATGACATCCCTGCCAGCTCCTTGTATGGTTACTTCAACGACCATGAGGCAGACAGTGGCTGTCGGAAAGATGCAGTGATTAATCATAATTTTGCTCAGAGCACCACAGACAAATAGATTAAAATTTTTTAATTTGGGCACTTAACACGGAGAATAACCTGCTGCAGGACCCTGATTAAGATCCCTCCTCTGTCAATAGTGTAGGACTTTGGGGAATACATTTCATGTCAAATGGGTCTAAAATAAGGCTTCGAAGCCAACTGAAATGAAAATTAGACTTTTCCTATTTGCAGAGTCTTACTCTAATCCACCACACACTTCACCATACTCTGAAAGAATTTAAATTCTGAAGTATTCAGTTTCACTTGGTTCTGTCTGGCAATCATAAATCATACTCTTGGTGATGTAGGGGTTCTGCTCTTGTCTGTGCAGAGATACACAGACATACATAAATAAAGAGAATACTGTCTGAAGCATGATTTAAAAATTATCATTTTAAAATTAAAGAAAATTTTACCTTGAAAATGTAGTGATGTAAAGAAATTGAGCTGTTAAGTATGGCTATGTTTCTAATAAAATGCAAACATGCATATGTCCACTTAAATACACTAAATACATTTAATGACTTCTGTCATCAAATTGTCAAAGTGGCCAGTATTTCAGGCTATACCTGGCTACCTTCATGCAAGATGGAAATCACTTTCCTACAGACTTTACAGATGAATATTGAAGTTAATCTAAGAAAAGACAGTCATCATCTTACATTGTTCTTCTTGGACCTGAAGCCAGGTTGCTCTCGAAACTACATTTGGGCTATTTGGTTAGGAAACTCAACAAGAAATGATAAGGGAAGGGAACAAGACTGGAGGTAAGGTAAAACTGGTAGCATAATCAGCGAGTGAAAGAAAGGAAACTCATGAGTGAATAAAAATGTGAAACTTCCTGTTAGCTGTAAAACATTTTTAAGCAGCAGATGCGGTAAAAGAAGGAAAAAATTCAAGATGTAAAAGAGAATTAGAAAACTCTCAGTAAACAGACCTCCTGGAGAAGAAGACTGTCTTAAAGAGGATATGGAGACATACCCTGGGCAGATGAGTTGCTACACTGGGTATACTGGGGCTACTACATTGGATAATTGATAGCTACAAGATTGGCAGAACAAGCAAAGATGAGAATTAAGTGAATAGAAGAGATCAGTTAAAAGAAAATAAAAAAAGTAGAAGTCAGCTGGAAAGACACCACATTAAGAGATCTTCAGTGCAGGAGATGGCAAAATAAGACACCTTGAGCTTTGCTCCACGAGATAAAAAGTGCCCATTCATCATTATGTAATGACTCAAAAATGACTGGTGAACTGGAAAAGATTAAAAAAAGATTGAAAAGATCACTACATGGTAGGAATAATGGTACCCCACATTACTATACTTGTTACTATCACACCCAGTCTGACATTATAGCTGTGAAAACTGGTTGGAAACATCATTATGAGATGATGATTGGTATCTACCTTCTGTTATGCACAACACTCATACTAGGATGCAGCCTAATGTGCCAGTATGACACACCACTGTCACCAGGCAAATAGAGACTGCTGAAAAGCCCTTCTGCTATTTGTGTGGGGGCATTCTAGTCACCTAGGCACCTCATGCAAGTCACAAAAATTAGGAAGGACTGCAGATTTGTACTTAGTTTTTTACTAGATCCTTCACTTTGTTGAAGTTTACTATTTGTAAGCACCAGTTGGCTCACAGCAGCAAACGGAAATATTTGTTCCCGCCTCATAAAATGTAGAATTACTTAAAAACGTTAGACTAAGGTATTCAAAAGGATTTTCCACCAAAGGTCCAGACTCAGAAACTTATCTCCAAATGCTTTTTATTTTCACAAACTTTTCCCTCAAAAGCAATGTTAAAAAATGAGAGTTCTGTTCACCTCCTCTAACCAAAATACAATGGTATTTTCATTGGAAAAAAAGAGAAAAAAAGAGTAATTGCCAAAAATGCACAAGAAGAAAAAAACCCATACTGAAATGTTGAGCAATTTCTTTCAGCTAGGCAGCAAACTGTCTCTTTGTGAGGCACTGCCTCACAGGACTATTCCTCGCTGCTGAACCTTTGGTGTGTTTGAGAATTTTAAAGTAGATTTTCTAAAGACCATAACTATTTTCTGATCAGAAAGTTATTTCAAGTTAAACTTTTGAAATACTCCCCAAAACTGAAGATCCTTCAAATTATTCAATTTAATGTCATATAAACTGGCTTCTGTTTTGAAATGTCATCATAACTATGAGTTGTAAATCCAAGCCTACCAGCATTCAACTGAGTTGATTAGAATGCAATAAAGACATTGAGATTAAAGTTCCCAAGTCAGAAAATGTATCTACCCATGTCTACTTACTAACATAGCGCTTGGAGTTTTTAGTTGGCATTACAAGAGCATGCCAAGCAAAATGTGACCCCACTAAACATACTCCACATGTTCATCATTTCCCTCTCATGCTGCAACTCCACACACATTTTTCTTCTCTTTTCTTCGATTTCTGCATTTCTTTGCAAGTGCCTATTCCCATGTCCCTCGATTTCTCACTCTCAAGTCTGACTCACTGGTTCATATTATAAGCGCTAACAAAATATCCCTTAAATTACTCTGAGGACATTGCTTGTGCTATGGGATTTAATGCCCTCCTCTGCAAGCAGAAGTGGCAACTTACCAATATGCTCCTCACTGTGCAATGTACAGATATCCAATGCCAGACTTTAAATTGCTCAACAGCAAGTTTTAAATCATCCTGCTGAGGAGTCTGTAGGGAGACATACCAGTCTTTCTGCAGAGGGAGATCAATGAGCTGTGGAGACACACTGGCCAGGAATCTCCCTTTCATCTAGATATACACAGTGTGACACACCAGGTGCCAGCTTAACTGCTATTCTTACGGGAATGGGCAACTTCTGCATTTGAGAGACTAGTGCGTTTTTTTTGAGTTTATAGATTATTTTTAATGTGTCAAAGATTTATCGTGGGAGTTAAAGAGTTGAATCAAGTCAGCCAGAAGAAATTCTCAAGATTAGTGTGATGCAAGCTATCAGGGACTTACAGAATTTTACCATCATATTGATCCTGCTTATGAACTCTCCTCTGCTGGCATTCCTGACACAGTCTCTGTTCAGCTACATGCCTCCTTGTAAAGGCAAGGGCACAACTGAGCGTATGAGTGTATGTGTATACACCTTATACACACATTTACAGGGTACCTATAGCTGTCCCTCTCTCTCTTCCTTCCTCCCGCTCTCCTGTCTAGAAATACAGGGAATACAAGGTAAATCTTCGCAAAGTTGCACGGGTCCTCTGGAACGTCAAACAATCTGAAGAAATAAAAACACATCCAGAACTGGAGTGGACAAACAAGTGTAAGCACTTCCCTTGTACCCAGAGAAAGGGAAGGTGAAACTGCATATGCACATGCAGCCCTGCATATGGAGTTTCTACCATGTTACTGACCTGTTTCTAGTAAGATCTGAACTGGCATTTACTACCTAAAGATATTGATACTAGCCTTTGACAGCCAGGGTGTATTTCATGGCCATAAAGAAAAGATGAAGCTGTAGTCCTAAAGATGAATCATTGCTGTCCATACCAACATGAGATTTTTCTGACAAATAATTGCATTTTTATAAAGGATTCACATATTCCATATTTAATATGCTGCCTTAACCAGCAGTAGCTTAACTTTTTTTATTTATCATAACATTTCAAGACTTCCCTCTTGGGCTATGTTAGGTGTTGCCCCATGAGCCCTTTTTTCTTTTCATTTCCAGGACAGAATACCTTTTCCTGTTTCCTAGGAAAATGATAGAGTCTGATCAACAGATTCTGCAGGCCTTTGCTGGATGTAAAGAAAAATAAAAATATTTCTTAATCTCACAGAAGTGCTAGACTGGAACAGTGCAGTTAAGGCTGAATACATCTAACTTGGAAATATAAAGAAAACAAGGTGTGACCGAAAGAGATTAATAAGAAAAGGGTTAATATAAGTCATATTGTACAAGACACCTGCTCTCACTACAGAAAGAAAAAAAAAAAAGTCATTTGTAGATTAGTGGTGTGATCACCTAAGAGTTTTCCCATGAAGGTGAGACTTTTGCAGAGCTGTTCCTGCAGCTGTGTATTATCTGGCTCTGTGTATTCAGAAAACAATGTGCATCAATGGGCATGCAGCACCTGAAATTCATGTATAGATAGTGAAGATGCTGAACAGGAAGATTGCAAAGTTAAAATCACACTTTGTCTTTTGAAACAACAATGAAAAATTCTTAGGGAAAATACGTCACCTCTTCTAGTCTTTCTTGCTGATCAAGCATAAAATGCAGGCTACAGTGACAGTAAACCCATCAAGAGTTTGCAAAGTATGAATGCAAACCATAGACTACCAAGGACATTAAATAAATTATCAAAGGACAATGATAACACTAACTTAAACCCAAAACATGTCCCAGCAAGTTTGATTGTCAATTTCCTTTGGTTGTTTTCTTTTTTCTTTTTTTTTTTTTTGTCTGGATTTTTTTTTGTTTTGTTTTTGTTTTGTGTGTTTTTTTCCTTAAACTTTCTTAATCAGAAAGAAGTAATACTACTTGGAAAATTTTCACTTAAAGGGATACATATGTAGGGTAGACAGAGCATCAGAAATTTTAACTTCCACAAAATATTTTCAAGAACTTTATAAATAACCCAGATATCAATTTCTATTGGAATGATCTAGTTAGCCTTAAATACAGCATGACCACGAGAAATTGTACTGTTCAGAAAATCTCTTGGCAGACCTATGCTTCTATTTTAATTTTCAGGTGCATTTTTCTTTTTATTGCTACTGTATTTAAAAGTTTATCATGCATAATTTTCTCTACAGCTAGTATTTTCCAGTTCTGCTTTACTTCAAGTGAGGGAAGAGTGAAAGCTGTAGAAAACTTCATAAAAATTGTTTTTAACTTTGCACCATATTTCTTTTCTCGTCTTCCCATAAGAAAATACAAAGTCTCACACTTCAATGTTTATCTTTTGCATATAAATGTCTGGCAAACCAATATGAAAGTTGAAATGCCAAGGTGAAAGTGATTAAAATAATAAATGTCTCACTGCTTTCTTTAAAACATACACATTTAGTCTACCAGTAACAAAAAGTAGATGGTATTTGCCTAAGGTGGTACTATGAAAATCTTTTGGGTAAATTATTGTAGAACAGTGTGGCGCATATTTGCAGAGGCTAAATAAGGAACAGCCTCTATTAACAGTCCATATGGAAACTGGCATATAAAATATTCTAGAAACATTACCCACAGCATAAAAGTTTGTTAAACTAAACGTTGAAGTGAAGGGAGAAGAGGCAAAAACCCTTCCCAAACCAACCAGGGGTTGAGAAAGGTCATCAAAATAAAAAAAAAAAAAAAAAGAAAAGAGAATAAAGTTATACATTTTATAAATAATTATTGTAAATAAAGTTTCTTTAATGAGAAAGAAACCTGGTTAATAGTTCACCAAAGATGTGATACCACAGTCCATTAAAGTCTCACCGTTTCTGTCCCTTGATTTTGCCACCAATGAACAACTACAGAAAGTTTCTCTGACCATTAAAGTTCTACCCTGCTCTTCAACTTTACCAATAGAAAACCACTTAGGAACCTCACCTAAAGGGAAAAATCTACTTTCTTGAAATAAATAACTGTATTTCAGTGGAAATAGATGGATTTCAGGTTTTTGTCACCTGCAGATCTGTTGATCTAGACTGAGATTTTGAAAGCTATCATGTTGTACATTCTTACACCTTTGGGCAGCATGTATTTTTCCAACAAGATTTTTCTCTTTTGACCTCTCAGCACCAAGACACCTTCATACCACAGCATCTTGGTTTTTATTAAGAGAGGCAGAAATGTAAAATAAAAAAAAAAAAAGCCTAAAAGACAACTTAAGATATCGTGGTGAACTATGATTGGAAGCAAAGAATTTTCTGTGCAAGGGCTTTGATAAGACAGTTGTTTAACCAAAAAAAGATTCTTCACTTTTGGGAAAATATCTTACTTTGAAAATTGTTACTCTTGCTGCCAATTTGGCAAAAATATTTTAATTCCTAAAGTGTAATGAAGAGAGCTTGTCTTGCCAGACCTGACAAAGCACCGTGCCAAACATTTTTGAGAGATGAGCACAACCAGGACATCAAAGGTTTCCTAAGCCTAAACCCTTCCTCACCTGAACAAATTAAATACAGCAGAAGAGTTAAACTTGATAAGACTTGATAAGACAAACTTGATAAAAATAAAAATTCAAAACAAAAATCTACCTGAGATTTTCAGGAGGTATCATTTTTAGTCTTAGTGACTTCCTGGACTGAAGTTACACAATCCTGTCTGACCTCCCGGGAGAGCCTCCTTCAACCCATCAGTTCCAAGTCTGGGTTTGGATCTCCCTGCTGTTCTTCCTAGGAATCTCACAGTTTTTTTCCCACTGTAGGTCCTCCCCACTGTGCTTTCCCTTCCCTGTCACATCCTGCACCTGCAGCCATTTTGTAGGTTATACACATTCAGTTCCTTTCAGGATAAAAACACCCTTGTCCCAGAAGGGACAAGCTGGCAGACAATGTTTTTTCTGCTGCTTCAATATATCCTCTTAGTATACACATATATTGAACTGAGAGAGAGTTATGTGATTGTATAACAGCCCCATTCTTCTCTTAAGCTTTAGGTGTTTAAGAAAAATAGGAGGAAGAGGTTTTTTTCTTATTTAGTTAATGTGTTTAAAAGAAAAATATTTTGCAGTGAGAACCCTTTAGAGGATTTTTTTGTTGGTGCTTTTTTTTCCGTTTGTTTTTGGGGTTTTTTTTAGAAAAATAGGTAAGTATTTTGAAATAAAAGGACATTTTTCTTAAATCCTGATCTATGAAATATTCAAAATTAAATTAACCTGCATTAAGTAGGCAGAAAAATCCCTGCATAGGAAACTAAAGATAGTATTTAAGTGACAACTCAATTTCAAAGAGATATACTTTATTAAGTATATTTTATAATTAAGCCAGACAGTCAGTAAAATGAAATAGATCCCTAGAGAGCTGCTGTACCGTGTTAGCATTCTCACTATGTCCTTGCAATAGTAGTGGAATCTAGTTTTCTTATCTGTGAGACTACTTGTTCCAAAACGTATCCACTTACAGCAAATATATATAGTACACATGACATTGATTGTATTGGTGCTTAAGGAAAGTTTTCAGTAACTTCCTAATCCAGTAACCTTATGTCTGTGACAATTACATAGGATGAGTATCCTTGAAAAAGAGGTCTGCACTTGTCAATTTATCTAATTGACTGATATCAATTATTTAATGAATGTAAATTGTGTTAATATTTAGGCTCAGAAGTAGCTTCATTATCTGTATACTAAGACCAGTCAAGTTGCTAACAGTTGTAGGTTTATATAACAGTGCTTAGAATTTTCATGTTTGTATTTGTTTATTTTGTCCTTATATGGCATTTATTACTTTTTAAACAAATGATTAATTCTTGGCATAATTTTATAAACAAAGGGAGACCACGAGGGACTATCTGCATGCAGATGAAAGCAAATGTCGTAACTCCTCTAAAACACGTACCAGACAGCATGGCTGATTTTTCAAAACTACTGTCTCATTTCTTCATGCCATATATACCACATGTGCTCGTGACCATGGGCTGTGATTTGCTATACAGTTCAGTTTTAATGCAGGGTCAATTATTCCTTCTGTCTTCCTTTTCCCAACATCATTTGACAAATATTTACAATATGCCATGGTTTGATTCCTTGACTTTTTTGACTAACTATGCTAATAGAAAATATTTAATCAACTTTCAGAACTGAAACAAGTTTGCCACTCCTTTGGACTCACAGTAATATAGTAGTTGCATGCTCTGCCAAAAAACATTGTTCAAGTAAGGAATCAAAAAAACTTTAGCACAAACTGGTATCAAAATTCCATTCAAAAATTATGGTGCATGGGGGCTTGGGAGTGGTGGGGGTGGGTGCCACAATTTGTTAAAAAACCCGAAAATCTGAAAAAAACTCCAAAAGGCACTTAATAGGTTGTGTGCCAGTGAAGCGAGGCTGACTGGTTTCTGTGCAATTGCTCCTAATAACAAACTTTGAGAAAAGCCTTTGAACAAACAAATAAATGTACCTTTCTTGAAGAATAAGTTTGTTTTCCTTCTTCCAGAAGTCTTTGAAGTCAGAACTGAATTCATGCCAAATACTGAAGAAAGAATGTGGGGACACCTCTTTCTCTCCCATTTTTGGTTTCATACAGAAATAGGCTGTGGTTTCCAGAAAGCTGTCAAAGAAAGCAAAACCAGTAAATGTTACAGTACTCATTTTTTTTTTTTCTTAGTTAACATTGACATCGTATTCAATCATTCTTGGTAGCAGATCTAAAATGAAAGAATTCAAAATCATAACAGTTCTGAGCTCTTCATATACAGGCAGGTATATGAAGATGACTCTTCAGTGAAGTTGGGATCTGGCATTTATCACAGGTTCAGGTTTTGATCAAAGTATTTTCCATTTCAAAAGCTGTAGTGAATTCACTGTCCACAGTCTTGCACATCCAGATATCCACACCTGCCCACATGCTGCTTTTCTGTTGTGTTTAAAGCTGTTATCAAAACACAGACTGAAAGCCCATAAAGGACGGTAAATAAACTTCTTCGAGTTCTGCTAGATCTATACAACAACACAATAGCTTAAGTTGGAGCCTATACAGAAATATTAAAACTCAAACCTGCTGTGTACTAAACAAGAAATGACACAACAGAAAACTAGGCCAAGAGCAGCTGTGTCAGAAAACAGGTGCCCATCGTGACTCTACCAGAACAATCTGACAATCCCTTCTCAGCACAACAAATGTAAAACTAGTGTAGTAAACACAAAAACTACCCAAGTATGAACTACTGCTGAAATGCAAAGGTCACATTTCCAACACTGAGTGAGGACTGTGACTGCAACTAAACATATTTCTGAGTTTGAAATGCTTCTATTATATTTTAGGAATGTTACAGAAAGGTACAGAATAATTATGTACAAAATATCTGCTTGATGAACTATTGCTACATTTTATTTTTTTACTTAATGTTTTGCAAATACTGGATCTTTTAAGAACATTTTTCCCCCTCTGAAGCTCAATGTAGAAGCCCCTGGAGAATTGTTAATTTTATGAAAAATTCAATGGAAAGCTGTATCTAGAAATATAACTGTAGGTGCTTTGCTCACTGATCTATTACTACCCATTGACTCCTGCAGTAATTTTCTATGAAACACACATCACAATTTTAATCACTTTAATTGTGGGGAAAAAATACAATTCCAGTTAAATGGATGGAAATGTCATTTTAGTCACAGAAGTTGTATCTTCATTCAAGGACTATGAGAGTGACAATAATATACAAAGATTCAGCCATTCAGAAGAGCCAATCTCACAAAGTCTCCATGAAACAGTTCCCAAACCCCAATATTCCAGTTGTTTTCCCCAATGTGAAAAATAAATGTCTACATACATTGTCCTATTTCTCAATAAAAAAAGAGATAACCAATGGTTTTTTTTCCTCTGGTGACTGAAAATCTCCCTGAAGAACACTTGTATAGCCAGTATAACCTCACACATACATCCAGCTGTGTCTAATAGCTGTAAGGTAATTACTTGGTTTATAGAAAGAAGAGAAATGCTCATGCAGGTTGCTTGCCTCCCTGACAGTTACTTTGGGAGGTAAGGGAAATAAGCCGTCTGTGAAATGTGAAACAGCAGCAGCGTAGGAGGTTGTCATTGTTAATACGTCACACCTTTCTAATGCCCAGTAACAATGCACAAGACATCAGCTACAACACAGTAATACTTCAGGGCACAAATCTCCATGAATCAGTTTTTTTTTTTTCTGTACATAGAGATCAAACAGTCAAGACAGTTACTATATTTCTTCCAAACAGAGAGGCCTACTCTTATTTAGCAGTTTTTTTAGAGTGTGTTTGGAAGACATACGGAAACCTGCTTGCTATACATTTGATGCTGTCATTTTTTTAGTACAAGACAAAGTGGCAAAATTCACACATGAAAGACAAAGTGAATCCAAATGCATCAAATAATAAAACATGGACAGCAGTAAATCTTCTCTGTTACCATGGTCTTTAAATATCTGATTTGGAAATGTTTACAGATGTCAAACTAGACATATTGCAAAGCTGATTCCAGGAGGGGACACACATTTTAAATACCAAGAGAAATTTGGATGACATTGCCATAGCCCCAAGACTAGATACCATCCTTTCAGACTGCAGCCAGGGAGGAAATATCTTTTCTCTGATGCTTTTCTATCAGGCAGCCCAATCAAAATTTTCTATTGATTCTTCAGCAGATTTTGAAACAAAACATCTGCAAATACCATCGTTGCTATTCCTGACTAGGAATAGCATTTTTTATCAAATAAGGGACTAGAGTTCAAAAGCCTTTTGTTTCTATATCCAAATTAATTTCTGCATCATACAACCTTGAGAAACTCATCTGACCTCTGAGTTTCATTTCACCTCTCTGGAAAATTAATCATTTATTATGAAACAAGTATTAGAAAGCTTGTTTAGTGTCCATTTCTCAAGTGAAAATGTTCCTAGTTTTCCATACGCTTCATGAGTATCTTAAAGGAAAAGAATGTGCATTAGAAGAGATCTTGCAGTCATGGAAGAGGGAAGCAAGGGCATGCAAGTTGTTTCCTGAGATTAAAAGAGGTAAAGGAGGTCACTGCCTTTGCTTCAAACGGCCTGACTTTTCAAGCATGATTAAAAATAAGCCAGTGATGATCACACCACTGTCTTATCCTGACATGGCAAAAGCCAGAATTCTTTAAACAACTTTTCGACTGGGTTTCATATCACTCAAACCGGCCCTGAAGGAGAACTAAATAACATCCACTCTCTCAAAACAATGTAAGAGTTGCTCATCCCTGACAAGTAAGTAAGGAAATAAAATTAAGAAAGATGGTTAGTTCCTTTTCTCCCTTTCTTGTCTTCTAGTTTCCTTGGTTCAAGTGTTCATGTAATTCAGAAAAATTACTGCAGACTGAGATGTCTGAACTCACTGCTTACTCTTACTCAAATGTGGAAATTTGATGAATGAATCACTGGACCTTTCTCTGTGCTCCCTTGTGTACAACTATGACACTATGAAAAAGATTTTTCTTTTTGGAGGGAAGAAAGGAATGGATGTACTAACAGCCAAACCAAATTTAATCATATGAGAAAGAAAAGAACCTATTCACATTGCAAATGGGTTATCGAAAGCATTTCTAGCTAATAGATCTGATCCATTAGGAATATTTTAAGAGCAGCCATAGATTATTCAGCTTTTTTTTTTTTTCCATTCCATTCTGAAACCAGTTAGTGAGAAGTTGCAGACAATGATTCAGATTCAAGTCTTCTGTCTGTGATGCATTGGCCAGTGTATAAATATGTATAACATATGTTTGCATACATGCACGTATGTACGCAAATCTGCTCGGCAGGTCACGCAAAATAGATGGAGAGGATATAAAGCAGCTGGAAACAACAAAAATACTTTTTTTGCTTAAAAAAAAAAAAGGAAAAAGAAAGTAATAAGGAGACAAATCAACAATACTAAACAATGGACAGCAGTAGGTTCATCTCAGCATTATTTGATCAGACTTCCGTGGCCAAACAAATAGCAAAGTAACCACAGGTACAGGCATGCCCTGGCTGACCTTTCTGAGGAATGGTGGACATACGCACAAAGACACATGCATCCAGGTTCCCTATACAGCAAACTAAATCACATGCAAAGGTAAAGATTTGTTTCAATGCGGACTTAAAAGCAGAAAAAAGTGTTTCTACAATTCTGCACTGCTTAACCAACTACATATTTTGGTTGCAGTTCAAACATGGATATTTTTGACTATTTGGGTTTGGCTTTATAATTTGCTAAGCATTATTTATGTATATTTGAGATTAAGAACAGGTACTGTTAGTGGTGGTACTATGTTAGTTCTGTGAAGCAGTTGTGTTTCAGAAGTCACATCAGAGCTGCTAAGGTGCATTTTAGTTTGATTAAACTCACAAATAAAATTTGGAACTAAGCATAATGTACCAAAAGAAAGGAGGTAAAAGGAAAAGACTGTATGTGCCTCCAATGCCAATCTGACATGAGTTATATTTAAAGCCAAACTGAGTTGGTGGGCATATAAGCCTGTTCAGTGTTGATCCTGAATTGTTGACTGCATAGGGAAGATGAGTACAATATATAGGTAACTCTACTTCCTGGAAAAGCTAATAATTTGAATCATCATAATAATTCTTTTCTTTTATAAAGTAGCCAAGACTTTGTACGTATTCTCTTTTTGTACTCAACATCTGAAAGCACTAATGAAAGTTAGTGTTCACACAGAATACCAAGCAGTTCAACAAAGTTATAAAAAATTATGTAAAATGAAACAGAATCAGTATCCTGGTTATTGAGACAGCACAAGACTGCAAAAAACTTTACGGACATCGTACCCAGACAAGGCTGCATTTTGTTGAGGGTCTTCTGCACTATATAAAAGTAAATATAGGTTCATTCAAGATATCTAGTACCTAAATACTGGTAAGAAATTTCTTGTTGTCCTTTAATTTTTGCCCCTTTTTATTAAGGAAGAAACTTTCTTATATTAAAAAGAAGGTTGAGATGCCAGCTTAAGTTAGCTGCCAGAACCATTAATCTCTTCTTTCATTTGCCAATTTATATTGTGTAACTATGTATTTTGTAATATTGTTCCTTCGAAAACAAAGGTCTCAAGAGATTTTTCCTTTCCTCTAAAAAAAACCTGCCAAACATTTGCAATGTTTTGAATCCTAAGTCATCTCCCTCATCTCTAGTCCCTTGCCTCCTATAAATTCACATTAAACAGAAAAGTTTTTTATTGCTCCAACATATGAAAATTAACAGTTTCAATAACAACAAAAAATCCCTCTACCTTTGAAGTACCATTCTTTTCTCCCAACAAAAGCCCAATAAAAAGCATCCAAGGGGAAGAACAGTAATAAATGTGTTGATAGACCAGTCGGTCCATGAGAATTTTGACACTCTCCCTCCCAATCCTAGGAGCGTTTTACAGCTTTAATGTTAATCTACAATGATCAATATTATCAGTTGTACATATTAATTAGTAACACAAATGCACAACTTCCATATTTTATATGGATGGCAGCTAACCCATTCACTGAAGCAGAGCCTAGACTGTGACACAGACTGTTAAATTCAATAGGTACTAGGAGTGTAGCTTTGCACTCAAACATTTTGTGAAAACTAAAATTTTAGGTAGACTGATGATCCCATGGTGTTAACAATGAATAAACCCTTCACATATCAGATTACCATTTCAACCTCAGTTTAAACTGTTATTCCAGACCCTTATACTTCATTCAACGGGTATTTCTTTAGCCCTGTCTTTCAGGAACAAAGTGCTTTGTAACAGAAGGTTGCAAAGCAGCAACATAATATGACCGTAACTAAATTAAATTACACTTCTGTTGAAAAGTGAATTTGAGAAATGAGATTTTCACAGTCTTTTTTATTTAGAAAATAATTTTATCAGGTCCAGATTCAGGTATATTGGTTGGGTATGATGAAATTTGCCAAATCATAGGATTAGGTGCTTAATTTTATCAGGAGGGATCTATCTTGGAAGACAGAACTTTTCTGATGACAAAAAAAAACCCCTCATTCTGCATAGACTGAGTCAGCCTCTGTCCATTTGAAAATCAAACATCAGGAAATGTAGGTTAGAAGTATTTTTGCTACCTTCACTGTATCACATACAAAGAATTTGTCATCCACAGCTCACCCAGCAATTGGGGTTTACGTGAAGCTAAATTCTGTTGTGCATATTTAAAGGTTAAAGTCTCTGTTCAAAAATATTATTCAGATTAAAATATGAATTGAGAGACTATATTAGAAACAGAACTAACTTTGTGCTATTTTTTGTGCCTGACATTTGTATTTTAACAGGCCACTCTGAGAAAAAAAAAAAAAACAAAACACATTTTTAGCATGACTCTTAAAATGCATTTTTAATTTGCATGTGCTTTTTCATGCCATTTTAAAATAACAACTTTTAACTGGTTTCAACTTTCTCTCAAACACTTGGCTTGAGGTAGTTACAGTTCCCTGGATGCATTGGTGTTAGCTGTAATCCATGTAATCTGAACACTTCGCATGAATATATAGGCTCTCTTTCTTGGAGTTTAATGCTTTTAATTTTATGGTAACGAGGATATCATGCCCATGCATGCCAGCTAAGCTGCTGTGTAGGCACATGGATGGATCTGTGCTAAACTGGCCATAGACAACATAAGCATGTGTAAAACAGTGTTAGGTAATAGTAATCCTGACTGGAAAGTCAGGCCCAGCAACATATCTGAGAGAAAACTATTTTTCTCTCTTAAAAAAACTAACATATGAGCTACAAACATATTAAATAACCCTTAGACAACTGAGGAAATAAGATGGTGCCAGTAGACACAGAATAGAGCGGCAGAATGAATTTCAACAGCAGTGATCTGACACACGAGCTCCCAGCCTCAGTGCTGTAAGAAACAGCTAAATACCTCATGTTAAAGCCCAACTTGACTCCAGATGTTTCTATTAACACACCTCATCTTCACTGTCTAGCACAATGGAGGCCTTCTGAGCAATCATTATTGCTTAAAGAAGTTATAGTTACATATGGAAGTAGTGCACAGTTGTTGTGCACTAAATACTGTGTTACGTTTTTTTCAATTTATTGATCTCAACCTCCTTGTAATCTGCCTGCTCTCATGGTATGGTTCACTTTTATAACTGAAATTCATGCAAAGGAAAGGTCAGACTTACTACAAAGATAGTAATAATGATTATATAATGAAATAATAATTTGTCTTAAATCTGCAACAGATTATTTAGATCTCCAGGCATCTATGGTTTTCCAAGTTTCAGATACACAAGATTAACCCATGCTCTAAGAATACAGTTCAGTATAGATTAAATTTATATATGTGAATCCACAAAAATACACTCTAAATATAGCAAGTGAAATTAATGTACAGCGGTTTTGGGCTATAATCATATTCTCTTTTTCATTTTGGTGCTCAAGTCAAACTTAGAATTCAGTTTCTATTCTTTTAAAATTCTATAATACCCAAGTATTTCAGGGCATTTTTATTCTATAATTTCCAATGTCCTGTGATACAGTTTCATCTTAACCCTTTCCGGTTACTCTGTGGAGTGTTCTTAGTTAATTCAATGTACAAGAGCTCTCTCCTTAACATGCATCCGCTAATATCACCATAGGCCAGCACATCTATGAATTGAAGAAATCTAGCCTTTGCTGAAAACACAACTGTTTTCATGGGAACTTTCATATTCTCAGAGTCAACTACAACAAAATACCACGAAAGAAAATTGAAAGACTTCAATATCTGTCTTGATGCACTGTCGGGTTGAAAAGGTCTTTACATGCATTTTTCAAATGTTAAGCATTTAAGATTCAACTCCTGAGTTATCCCAATATATTCCCTTCATGGTCGTGACAGTATCTTGGTATAGATGAGCAAAGAAAACGGGTAGCATTTTCTAAAGGCTTAAGTCTAAATGAGAAGGTGGCAGCCATTGGAATTAATGGAAATATTGTACTAAATAACCATATTACTCTGGATCTGAGAATACTCAATACTCACACATACAAGCAAAGCTAAATAAACCATACTCCTTTGGCCTAGGAGCTCTATCTCATGTCTGGAGGAGTTGTTCCCATCCCTTCCACGGATTACACAAAGGCTTCATGGTGTTTCTTGTCTGAGGTGACCATTTCCCTAGTTGTTTTCTTTAGGGTGAAGAAGTAAATTTTACCTCACCAGCAGACTGATTAAGGTAGAACCATCTTGTAGGCAGCAGTTGAGAAAAGAAGTGTGCAAGGTTATCTCATGAGAAGCATTCATTTAGGACACAGTGCAGAAGGGATTTGGCCTGCTAAAACTGCTTCTGAACTAGCTCGTTAAGGCAATCAAGAAACAAGGTAACAAGACTAAGAAATAAAACCGAGGAAGAGTAAAGAGCACTTTTTTTCCTAGTCACTTCATCTCCATGTATGAGAAGAACAGTGGAGTTTCAGCAGTAGGCTGAAGCAAGCCCTATATTGTGAAGGGCTTGTGGCTGGCAGCCTTCCATCCGCTGGAAATTGTTATGGAAGGAATGACCTATACTGTACAGATTACTACTGGTTAGTTTCTGGCCTTGTTAATGCAGTTGTACCTAATTAAACCCCCTCCCTGACATTCGGCTTTTCTATTTGCATATGCATTACAACAACAATATAATCTAATAATAATTAAAGTAAATCTTAACATACAACAAGAAAGAAAGCATCTACTACAGTGGTAAATTGACATAAGAATAAAATAGACATGTTATCCACATTTAAGTCACAGTCATTGCAAATGTGAACGTTGTACTATGGCGGTCTTAGGAAACAATTTAACCAAACAGCTCAGGTGGAAAATATGATGAAAGAAAAATCCTACTGCATAATCAGAAGCTGATGCACAATGGAGAGGCACTGTAGCTAATCACACGTGCACATAAGCATTTTATTTCAGCTGCAACAGCTCAAGAGGAGTATCTTGAATTTTTCAGGGCTACTCAGTGAAACTACCTGCTGGGCATAAACTGGAAGCCAAAAAATATGCAACGTTGAAATATTTTAATTTCTGTATTTTTTTTCCACTAATTACATTAGCTACATGATTTTAATTTTTTTTTTAATCCTCAGTTTAATGCCATAGTATTAGTTTTGGGTTGATCAAGTTATTCTAACTATATTGTTTTCAGGCTGTTACTTAACTGTATTATGATCGATGCTACTTAGCTGTGTAACTGTAGTTGCACATTAAATTATTATCCTTTATCTTTTACTGTACGATTTAAGAATAAATCCTCTACATTAACTTTCGAATAAGTTGCTTAAAGATGAGTTTGCATTGCAGAACATTAGATCTCTGAATTGTATCCCAGTGTGTTAAAAGTTTATTACCACTTGTTCATACTATCGCTGTCATTAAATGCAAAGTAAATTAAAACCAATAAAATGAAATTATTTTTCTAAGCAAGCAGGCAGTCATCTTTAAAAGCAAAGGTAATGCTCTTACAGGCAAAAATCAATCCTACAAATAGTAAAGGACTTCTGTTGTTTGGCAAATATTTTCAGAAAAGGACAAGGACTTCATCTTTCGGGATAAGATTAATTACCCATATTTCAGCAGAGACTTTTTGACATAACTAAACTGCTGGTTAAGTTTCCATTACTGCATATTTACAGGTCTTGATATTTTGTCAGAGACAGGATACTAAAGTAGAATGATCCAAACTGTTTAACAGTCTGTAAGCTCCTTCTATACACATTTCCTTTGCTCACCAAGTATTTACTTTCCGCTGATCCAACTAATGTATACCTACAGTCTGAAATGTATTACCGTAAGCAATTCAAGTCTGCACGCTGGGAGCCACACAGCTAGAAGAGAGACATAACAGTAGAGAAACCAACAAAGGATGAATGGCCAAAGAGTAGTGAAAGACAGAGTCCAACAGCATATTCTTGCCTTTCAGTTAAAAGTTTTGTGCTGTTGTTTTGCCCTTTTTTTTTTTTCTTTTTTCCCCACTACATACTTCTCTCCATTCTAAGCTTTTCACCAGTTTATTTCAATCATTTACTCAGTTTTCACTTTAACTTTACAGTTCACTTTTGGAAACAATCCAAAACATTCTGTGGAGAGTAGTGAGGTGGGAGGAACATTTAATGTTTTAAAGGATTACCAGACTTAGGTGCTACATTTCGAGGTGTTGCTTTTCAGCAGTGCCATTGTACCATACTGTCTGCTATTTCTCTAAGTGTCATCAACTTGTCAGTTCATAAGCAGGTGTAAAGCTTTGTTCCTCCCCAAGTCTCATGTTCAGTGAAGCCAATGGAAGTCTGCAAAGAGTGTTGTGTCAGGAGTATTTTTTTTTTTCAGGGAATTTAAAAGTAAACATTTCTCTTCAAAATTAATGTCATTTTGTTGCTACAGCAAAAGAAAGCCACAACACATTTCTAACTGGATTATTAAGTCTTGAAAACAGAAGAGGTGCCTGGGAGGCTGCACTTAGGGAGCACTTAAAAGTCTAAAAATCACTGGAATGTGCAAGTAATGGGAGTAAATTATAAATAAACCAAATAAAAATATCCTGACATGGAAAGATGAGCATTCCATACCAAGCCACACACATCCTAAATTCCCCTGTTGATACTTACGTCAAAAGGCAGAAAGTCCTCTGTTTGATCTTTTATAAAGCAAATATATATTCTCATTATGCATTCTTAAGCAATTTCCAGCATACATTGTCCCTCACATGAGTGCAATATGAGTAAATTATATTAAATATGAGTAAATTATATGAAATGTAAGTAACTGGGCAATTTTCAGTGCTACTGCACTGAATTTAGAATCTGATGCTTCACTGTTAGACTAAGAGATACCAGTAAAAATTGGAGATTGTCTGACTGTGTCTTGAATATAATATCCAAACATCTCCAGTTCAATTTTTTAATAATTCCCTAGGTGTTATTCCAAGAAGACATGAATGGGAAAAATAAAAAAAAGGATCATCTTAACTATTTCAGTCGAAGAGAGATCAGTGTTACAAGTCCGGATTTATTTTGTTCTGAAAAAGACATAAATCTGGAAGCCTTCCAAGAAGATCAGAACTCAATACTAGGTGAGGTATTATAAGAAAGTAATAAAGCTACATGCTATTCCTGTAGAGTTATTCAAGTAGCAAGGCAGAGGACCTTCAGCTTCACTGTTTCTAGTAATCCTGTTTCTAGTAATTCCAGTCAGGTTGTTTAGTTACTGATTCTTCAGAAATCAATTGCAAGAAGAGTAACTAACTCATTTCTGATTATAAGTCTGCAAAATTGTATTGCTGCTGTTGTTATTACCTTTTATCCTAGCACAGTAAACAAGACACCAGTTGTCATATTATTTGGACAATAATTTTGTTGTAGTCTTGGTTTCTACTTGCTGTGGATACTGTGATCAGTCTATCTCATTCTAAAATTTTATTAAGCATACCTGGAAACAATAATGCTTTTAATTTTTTCTTGCTGCCTAAATAAAATCACATCTTGAAAAATTAAAGATATTTAAAGCTAAGTAAATGAAAATACAGAAGACAGAGAACATATTTGTTCCTTTGTGGAAAGTGTACTGTACCTCCTAGTTTTTAAAGATGCTAAATTTTATTTATAAAGTAATTTAAGTGTTATCCACAGCTATGTGATTTGACCATATACTGTGAGTCTTGGACAGAGGATATAATTTAAAGTTAAAAAAAAAAAGGCACCAAATAAAGGACTCCTAAAATATAAAAGCACCTCTTTCCACCCTTCTCCTCTTTCTTTTCTGTTTTACTTCTTCTGCCTCCGTCCTAAACCAATGCTTTTTAACTTGACAGTATTTCACAGTTTCTCAAGCATTTAGCAATGAGGATCTAATTGGAAAGTGCCAGGTTCTTTCTTATTACACTTTATCAATATTGTTAAGGGAATGATGTAATTGTTTGGGGTTTGGTGAAGACATTCCATGTCACTTCAATGTTAATACCAGGCTGGAGCCTTCCTTGTCTGCCTGCGTAAGCTAGATAAACACAGACCTGTGTGCTTTCTTCTCATCTCAGGATACTTACTCAGAGAGATCTTGGAACATATGCCTATTGCGAGCTAAACATTTCACTTTTCATTTTATCCATGTGCCAGAAATCCATTCCTTGGATAAACACTTTACATACTGACACTCTTAAAGTCACTAAACACGATAAATAAAGAGAGAATACATCATTTCAAAACTGATTAAACATTTTCTCACTTGTGACAAATGAACAGCTATACACTGTATGGAGTCCGTGGCGCAGACATTCCATTTTCTTTGTCTTCATTTTGTGTGTAAGATTAACTTTCCATTTCAGCTCATCTGTTGCACAATTGAGCTTTTTTAAAATACACATTGCTTCATTTTCTTCAAATCATTATTCATTTCAGAAATAGTTTTTTGTTATTGCTGCAAGAGTTTTTCTTCTAGACTTTCATATTTTAATGGAGACATCAGCTTTAATATTTTGGTCCCAAACTAACAAAAAAAAAATCATAGTTTTTAATGAAAGGTAAAGAAGTGCTTTCATGCAGTAGACCTGAACTTATACATGGGCTGAAATTATCCACTTCAACAAGGAAAATCCAAGCACATTAATCACATTAACTTTGCTCCATCTAATCCATCACTTTTCCTTGCACTACTTGCTTGTCTAGTCATCCTATGCACTGCTATTCTACCTATGATTAGTCAAATGTAACTAATCTTTTATTTAGCTTTTTAAGCTCTCATCTTCTTTTTTGCCCATCCCTGCCAAAACAGAACCCAAGCATTTTATTTCTAAGCTAAATTAAAGATCTTAGTGAAATAATTACACATAATACTAAAACTATACATGGAGTTGTCTTCAGTATTTTAACAAATACCACTAATCTGATCAAGAATTTTAGTGGGAAAGTGGAAGGAAGAAAGAAAATGTAATGTAGATACTAGTACAAAATTACTTAGTTCTGATATGGTCCTAGCATAATTCCTCATATGTTCCACAAAAGATCATGCCTGTAAATATCCTTGCGAGATATTCACAGTAAAGAGGAACAACGAAGCTGAATTTTCTTCTTTGACAAACTATATAAAAGGAGCTGCTACATTCAACATGGCAGGAGAAGAAAGAATTAGGACAAGTCAGAAGGAGCAGACCAAGCTAAACAAGAATCTATGGAGCAGTTTGCTTTCTTGCCCCATATTGTGGATGCTAAATAAAGCATAGGACGTCCCACAGGACGTTTTTGATATTATGGTTCCAGCCTAGTCAGGGAAAAGAGTAGAACAGAGAATGAAGACACCAAAAGATAGTGACAAGTCACAAGATTTCTGAACAAACTGCAGATTCCATTGTCATTAGATTTCTGTCAGTTTGTGATTTGTAGTCTAATCCATTTTTTACAGGACAAACAGTTTCCTTAGAAGAGCAGTCAGAGACTGCAAAAGTCTCGTAATTGCAGTATCTTCTCTCAAAGTTTCATTGTGAAAGAAAATGTTGAATAAGAATTATGTAACAGAGCAGCTAAACAAGCCTAGGAAATGTCAGGAATGCTTTTCATATACTTGAGCAAGAGGTATGATACTAAGTCAAAGCAATATTCCCTTTGCACTTTTTTCCATCATGATCCCACACCACCAATGGTGGACCCACCATCTCCTTACAAGTAAGAAGGAAGGCTCTTCTGGCAGAGGAACACTCACTCTACCTTTGTCTTCCTTTTCAGTTATTATCTTCAGCACATGGCCCAAGAGAACAGAGAGAAAGTGTGGTGCTGTACCAGGAAAGATGTCAGCCATGCTGTGGATTACTGCAGGCAGCAAATCTGGGTATTGGGGCCATAGAATGGTTAACAAACCATAATAAAAACTAGAAACTTTTATACTGGTATCTTTTACAGGAATCCTATTGAGAGACTTCACAATTCTGGGAATATATAATGGATATATTCAGTAGTATATATTCAGTAGCAGTGGTAGCTAGTACAAAAGATGATGCTATATTTAGTGAAAGAAAAACAAACACAGACTGCAAGTTTCGCTCAATCTGGACTATAAATGGTGTGGGTCATATTTTGATCTCTTGCTGGGACAGATAAAAATCTGTCCCATTTAAACATTGCTTCTGGAGAACTCTTCCAAAACTTGAGAAGAAACCACAAGTTGTGCAATGCAGTGAGGTTCCCAATTTTGAAAACTTTCTCAACTGTACACATCTGTAATGAAATTTAGTGAGGTATTTTGTTTTTTCGCAACAAAAAGTATTTGAAGATCTATTAGTAATTCTACAAAGGAAGTCACATTTAATTATACATATCATTAGTGTATTAAAAAACAGATTTCCATTCTTTGTTAAAAAATGGACATTTTATAAGCACAGGAAATGTTACCTAATGAATAATGATTGTTTGGGGAATTTTCTGAATGACAGGAGTCACATACAATATTTCTCTACAGAATTTCAAGCTTTTTTCCTAATTGTCAAATTAAAATTGACAATAAATGAATATCACTTAGTTTTCTGAGTGCATTTCTATCACTGTTCAAAAATAAAGTAATGCTGGTTACCAATACAGCAACCTCTACAAAAGCACATTTTTCAAAGAAAAGTTTTACTGCATTGTTCTTTCTTACCTTTTATGTGCTTCGGTTAATGACTTCTCTTCATTCTCTTGGTCTATTTTAGCTGTAAAAATACAATTAAATGATTAGTAACAAGGTGATCAAGATGTTTCAGGATATTTTTAACTGGATATACTCACGTTGTTCAATTCTGAAGGAAAAATAAACAAACAAGCAAAAACCCACACAAACAAAACTACATGGACTTTGATAAACCTATTAAAAAGAAATCCAAAACTATAACCACAACCCCCCCACAAAACTCAAAGCACGCTTTGCAAATTAAAAAAAAAATAATAATCTTGCAGCAATACAAACAACAAGTAATGAAAGTGACTTAAAAACAGATTTTAAATAATGATTCAAAAAACTTAAATAATATGGAAACTTGTCTACTGAGGAAAAGCTGAATGAAGAGCAGGAAGAATTCAGCCTTATAGCTTTTCTAAAAGTTTTTTGACAGTTACAAATAAAAACTTTTCCCTCTCCCTGTACACACATCAGTGAGTGAATTACTAGAGCTACAGCATCCTCATATTGAAAACATGACTGTTTTTATATGAAGGAAATTATCATTTGGTGATCATGTGAAAGAAGTTACAAAAAAGAAACTGTCATTGCCACACATCAGTGAAAAAAATTATCTATTTGCCATTGTTTTCCCATAATTATTTTGCACCCATTTCACTTAACTTAGTTGGGTATTCTGAGACAAAAAAATTGAAAGAATATGCACATTAACTTAGGCATCACCAAGGTCCAGAGTGATTGCCAGTCTGCTCTGTGCATGTGTTCTTAGGTGAGATTTATATTTAAGTAGTTATTCAGATAACACAAATCTGATTTAAGATCTGCATGTTTCAGCTGAAAGCTTTTTAGTTTGGTACTTGATTCCACTTTTCAGTTTGCTGGACTTCTTGTCTGCTAATTTGCAAGGGGAATTTCAGGATTCCCAAGAGCCAGTAGGTTTTGGAACATGAAGAGGCTCTGAACTGCCCTGGTAACAAATGTCAATGGTATAAAATTCATATAGAAATCTAAAAAAGAAGAAACCTTTAAGCTATTTTTATTCCACTTTCCCCACATAGATCTACAGTAATAATTACAAATATTTTTCTACATTGTAGATATACTGCCTCTGAAAAGGTAAATCCTGACTTTAAATTTGGCAAAATCCAGAACAGCAATGGCATAATTAGGGTACAAAGATAATCACTGGTTTTCTGCTACAACGTTTCAATTAACAGCAATATACAAACATACACTAAAATAGGCATGTGAAATCTGTAGCAGAGATACACAAATGGAATTTCCCTATACTTTCCGCAGTCAGAACAATGATCAAAGCTGCAAATAGTAGCAACATAGTCTGCTGTGTAGGGTGGGCAGTGCCAGGACGTTTGCAGCAGAAAACATTGTATTTAGTAATGGCTGGGGCTCCATCATTGTTATGCTGAAACTGAAAAAAAAAAAAAAAAAACAAAAAAAAACAGCAAACCACAAAAACTTGAGGGAGAGATGGGTAAATGTTCTCAAGGAAATTGAAGAGCATGTGAATCTTGCCTGATTACAGGTTTCAATACCGACTTGAAACTCAGCCCAGATTCTTCAAAAGGTTTGTGAAGGCTTACAACCCTTTTGAGTGAGCTTGAGCCCAGTGCTGAATGAATTTGGGCTGACCTAGAATTTTTCTTGAAAGCCTTGCATTGCTTTGGATAAGAAACCAGGTGAAATGCTGCAGCTTTGACAGAATTTCATTAATACTTTTTTCTCTTCATATTTCAATCCTGAAGATCAAGGTATGACTGGTAAAGGTATAAAGTTCAAAAGCAAATAAAAACTGCACACACGAAATGCAATCAAATATCTAATTCTGCATTAACACATTCACTAAGTATCTGCGGATACACCTTTTAAAACTAATCATTCTATTACTGAAAAATGTAATTTGGATTCTTTCAGTCAAACAATACTTAGAAATGGAAGCTAGCATGTTCCAGCCTATGATAGTTTTGTAGTATATACATCATATACATATGATATAGTTCTATCATTTCCAGGACTGATGAGATAGAATATCATTCAAGCTGCCGATTTTGGGTCTTTTCTTCTTTATTTCAACTGTTCTGTGCATGTGTACATACAATTCTTTAGCCACCAACAATGGAACAAGTATTCCACAAGTTACTTTTTGAAAGAGCAAGCATAACATACTACCCTAAGCTTATCAAACCATGTCAGAATATCACCATTCTGGCACAAGTTTCCTTTCAATTAAAAAAGAAAGTTACAATGGTCAACAGAAAAAGAAGGAAAAAAAAAAAAAAATCAACAAAATCAACATACTTCTGGTATCTGTATTTTCAATAATTTCATAGATAATGGGTATTACACAATGAAAAGAATTTTTAGAATCCCTGAATGATGCAGGTGCCTGTAATAGTGCTTTTTTTTTTTTTAAGTAATAAGTGGATATGCGTAAGGCAGCTACTATACCCAGAAAGAGAGGTTTCATCCTGCATCAGATCACCTTTCAGCATTAACAAGAGTCTTGCAAGGAAAGAATTTTCTCTGAAGCAGAATTCCCTCATCGTTTGGTCCAAATGTAATGACACATTAACACATTTTGTGTATTATCAAAAGGATATTATTCAAGCGTAAAATTAATTTGCAACCCTATTGCTTTCTCATTTTTCCAGACAGAAAAAGTTAAAAAAGTATGGAAAAAATTCTGCTTTTACAAGACCACAAGTGGCACCACTGAAAGAGAAGAAAACATGGTATATACATTCAAAGGTCTGTCCCTGTTCAAAGAAAATATTCAGGTGACTGCTTTTGCATTAGTATACAGTAAACATCCAAAATCTGTAAAAAGTAAGGGGAGAAAATCTCCTGTTATCAAAACAACAAAAATCTTACAATCACCTGGATACAATGGAACAACTATTAGGTGTTGAAACAGCTGGAGATTGCTATAACTTCAGGAACAGGTCACTAATATGATCACCTGATATAAGTGGGTATTGGTATTTTGCTCAGTAATAATCACTCCATTGGTGAACTGCTTTCAACTTATTTTTCCTGTTTGAGTAGCAAAGGGAAAAAATTCAGTTATGATGGATTCAGTTAAGTGTCCCAGAACGCACCAGACTATAATTTCATTCAACATAATGCATCTTTAATGTCACTTCTTCCTCCAAAGCAGTTCATCACAAGGGTAAAAACAGTGCATGAAAGGCACCAGTTTGGCTTCTTCCTTTTGATAGCCTATATCCAGCAAGTGCCAAATACCAGCTGAAAGGTGTCCCCCTTGGGAGAACATTCATGGGAGAAAAGTGTGTTTCCTGTTACAAAAGAGAACACTTCCAACAGGTTAAATAAAAAAGTGAATATCCATACCCACTCTACAGGGATCATACCATGGCAATGGCTGATACAGGAAAGTTGAACATTTCCAGAGACACCATGGCAGCTGAGCATATCTGAGCACTCTGTTCTGCCACTAAAATTATGCTCTATCTTCAAGAAATAAGATTATTTCAAAAGTCTTATTGATTTGCTTTGAAAAACATTAAATAAAGTCTTGAAGTCATGCAGTAGCCATATCTGTTTTCATATGTATTTGGAATCCATCAGCTGACCACAGCAGTGACTGCTTGCAGTTTTTCTGATAAATGTAGGAGTTCCCACTCCTGGGAGAGTTTTACTTCCCAAATATTCCATATTTTACTGACTCATCATCTTTTCTAAAACCCCCAGCTAAGAATTGTTTTCCTGATCCTTGATACCAACATGCTAAACCACCTAAAAATACACTGTTCCAAATCTATTAAAGACTGCATCATACCAGCAAATACTAGACACTATTTTGTGTAATGCGTAAGTAGGCAAAGGTAACAGTTTTATATGTCTGCCTTCATACACTCTATACAATATAGGGCTTTATATACAGCTATCATAATCCTGAAGACACATATATTCTGTAAAATCCACTTCAAATAATAAAGCTGAAAAATAACCTTAGGCCGTACTGAAAAATACGGCCATCTCAAAAACGAGAACATTTTAGCGTGAAAGTGATCTCTCACAGAGCAAGGCTACCTTATCAAGTATTTACAACATACACTGATTTAGTTATCTTTTCACTTTTGAAAGCATCTTTAATGCCTTCTTGTTGGATGACATTCCACTCTTTCCCTGCTGTTTCCATTAAGTTAGCTTCAGATTATTTAAAGTTGGTCCCCCTTTAGAGCAAGGTCTATACCTCCTAAACACTTTATGTATTTGGTCAAAATTCAAGTACATTCCTTCCTCCCTACATCACTGCTTACCAAGCATGACAACTATACCTAAGGCTCTTATATCAATTCTTTTAACTACAGGACTTACATATTTCTTCAAAAATTACTCACATCAGGTGTTCTAACTTCTATCTTAACATTTTTTTTGTATTTGCTTAAATTTACTGCTTGATGTTTTATAATTGGGGCATAAAACTGGATTTCATGCAATTCAAAACGAGCTTTCAAACAAGGTCTCACAAATGAAGTCTAACTTATTTCTCAAATTTTCTGTCGTTATCAGCATATATTCACTTTCCAGAATGATAAATGCCATTTTTCTGTGTGTTTGCTCTTCCAATTCTTTTTGATTAGACTCCTGCAAAGGTTACATATAAACTTCTACAAAGGCACGTATATGAATAGTCCTACTAGAGTGATCTATGCTTTTATGAAAATCTTAATTATCTCACCAAATCAAATGTGAAAAACACGAACAGGCATTCTAGAAAATACTGGTCTTCAGCAGAACAGTATCGTTCACTTTTCTAAAATTAGACTTTTTTTTTTCCTTTTTTAAGAAGCCTAAAGATGAAATTAAATGAAAAGGGATTCAAAGGTAAGGACATAAACCAGGTATTGACCAGAAATTGTCCCCTCTGACCTATATGGGAAGTGACATTTTGGATCTGTTATGCTATGTTCTCTGCAGAAATCAAGCTACTCTGTGAATGAAGACAACTGCCAAGTATCACCTCATTTTCAGTCCGATAAACTTTCTCTACTAATCTCCTCCAAATGTAACCATTATTTATACCTTGGGCATTAAATCTGATTTTTAAAAAAGTTAATAGCATGAATATATCTATTTTCTATATATACAGACTATTGTCTATGTGGACAGATATTGTATACAATATCTGTTGTCTCTATTATCTCTGTTGTTGCAATTTCTTGTCTGAATGTATGATATTTGACTCTGTTTTAAGCTGGGGTTATCCTCACATAAAAACCTTGTTGCAGATTTACCAGAATCTTCAAAGAGGATATCTTTTCCTTACAGTTGTGTTGAGTTACTAGTAGCTAGGGCTTTGAAAATACACCAAACATCTCCCCTGGTGGAACCACAAATTCCAAAAAGTCCAGCAAAACTAAACTAAAACCAAAACTGACAGATAGATGTTCTTAAAAAGTGTATGGAACATCAGGCAGTTCATCTGTCACTTCTGACCCAGCCCCACTAAGAACCGAGGACCTGAGGTACCTCACAGAGGCCATGAGGATACCTTTGTAGGTATATCAAGCACGTGACTAGCACAGAAAGAAAATGGATATAGAGAAAACACTGGATGAACTGCCACCACAAGAAAGGGCATGCAGTTACTCCGCTGTTATTAGGGTCTAAGCTTCAAGTTTACAAGAGCTCTGTCAGCACTTCTGAGAGAATTCTCCCATTCTCCTTGATGGTACATATACATTTAAATGCCCAGAAAGCACCAAAATAACACTTACAGATTTTTTTTTTTTTTTGCAATTAGCATACTATTCAAGACTGCATTTTGAAAACCTTGAAATACCAAAACAGAACAGCAAAGACACCAGAATCAGTAGAAAGGTCTGGAGAAAAGTTTCTTTCTTCCTTCCCCCTCTCCTCCCACTCTCCTTTTGGCTTCTGATTTTTTTCTGCCTCAGTTTTTGAATTTTGTTGTTGTTTGTTGTCTTTGCATGTTTTATTTAATAGGATTAATGTGCTAGGAGCATGGGTGGCATTGGGAAGAACTAAACGCTTTTAGATGGAAACTATCAAAAAGGAAATAGGTTTGGGGGGAAGACTGTAAAGACAAGTTAGATGATCAAGAACAGGGGCTCTATTAAAAAAAAACAAAACCACAAACAAATAAACAAAAAGAAAAACTTAAGCTTAGAGTTGAATATGCAAGGAATTTGATGAGAAAAATAGACTCAAAACTAACAATAAGAATTATCCATGTCCTTTTTGTACTAGATAAACATAGTCACAAAACAAGTTGACTCACTGCTTCTGATTTAGAAATTATTCCAAGTAGACCTTGTAAGTCTACTCATTCAGCATTCAAATGCCCTGTCAGAGCTTTTGTTCCACCAGAACTTTTTGTTGTCGGTTTGTGGTATGATCTTGACCCAGTGATTACTATCTGTAGTCACCGTCTGGCCCCAATCCCTGTTGCAATTTAAGCTATTTCTGCTGAACCAGTTTCAAAGGGCTATGAGTAAGGAGATGCGCGAAACTGCCATCCCTTCTGATCTCCTGATCTCTCTTAGGGGAATATCACATCTTCTCAGGTAATTGAATACAGGAATGCATCTGAGTAATCTCACATGGAAGGCAACAAGAATCCTTTCATCTGCTTGTCCATGTCCTAAATCTTTTTCCTTTTTTTCCCTCTCTTTTTATTTAGAGTGTTAACTAGTATTTGTTTATAATTAGCTATAAATGTGTTTTCCAGTAATTTTCAAGGGGAGCCAGTTTTTTTTTGGGGGGAAGGAGGATTGTTGGTTTTTTTTTGTTTGTTTGTTTTTGTGGGTTTTTTTTGTTTTGTTTTTGTTGTTGTTGGGGGGGTTGTTTTTTTTGTTTTGGTTTGGTTTGGTTTTTTTGTTCTTTTTTGACAGATACAATACCTTTTCAATTACTCATTAGAGCTGCACTGTTATAGTTTTAAGAATTTCTATTTACCCTGAATAAAGATCCAAGTACATTTGGATGGTTTATCATCAGGTACATTCAAGCAAAGAAAGCTCTACAAGAGAAAAAAGCAGGATTTCTTCTGGGAATCCTAGCAAGAGTCTTATACCCTTTCTGTACTTCCTATGGCAAATTTATAGAAGGTTGTGAGCATGAAGAATATCTGCTTCCTCTCCCCCATTTTCTAAGGTTTTCATGCCTACATGTAAAATAACATTTAAATTCTTCATTCAGACTCCAGTTTCTTGAAGATAACTTGGGATAGAGCATCAATATGCTGAAAAATTATGTTATTCCATTTTTTTTCCAAAACCTATGATAACTTAAACACATTAACATTTATATTAATTCTGACCAATTATACTTCAGAATGACTTTATATTCTTACACCACAGGAACTCAAATTATATACTAACTCCACAGATTATGAGCAAGATTTATGGAACCACAGATTAAAGTCTCAGTGAATACATAAGGACAGAAACTTGAACTTTGTTGAAAGTTAAAAAAATTTAAACTTTAAAAAACTATAAAGAGGAAAGTTACTTTTCAGATAATTATATATATCTATATATCTATATAATATACATATTAATAATAAAGCAAAAAAACCTTCATCTCAAGTTCTATTGATGCTGTGTTTTAAGACGCAAACTTTCTCCACATTTTGCTGTTTATGTCCTCTTTTAATCCATTTCAAGCAACAATTTGGTAAGAAGATGGTTATTTTTGCCTCAGTCTTCATCAGTAAGTGCTCCAGCCACACTGTCCAAGTTGCAGAAGGCAAAGGAAGGTCTGGGAGAATGAAGAATCACCCACTGTAGGAGAAGATCAGGTTTGAGACCAACTAAGGAACCCAAAGGTGCACAAGTCCATGGGACCTGATGAGATGCATTCACAGGTCCTGAGGGAACTGGCAGAGGGAGTGACTAAGCCACTATCCATCATATTTGAGAAACTGTGGCAGTCCAGTGAAGTTCCCAGTGACTGAAAAAGTGGAAACACAGAACGTGTTTTTAAAAAGGGAAGGAAGACCCAAGGAACTACAGGCTAGTCAGTCTCAACTCAGTACCCAGCAAGATCATGGAGCAGATTCTCCTGGAATCTATGCTAAGGCACATGATAAATACAGAGGTTATTGGTGACAGCCAATATGGCTTCACTAAACGGCAAATAGTGCCTGACAGATTTGGTGGCCTTCTACGATGGGGTTACAGCACTAGTGAATAAGGGAAGACTGATGTCATCTGCCCAGACTTATACAAAGCATTTGGCACTGTCCTGCATGACATTCTTTCTCTAAACTGGACAGACATGGGTTTGATGTAACACCGGATGGATAAAAACCTGGCTGGATGATTGCACTCAGAGTTGTGGTGAACAGCTCAATGTCCAAGTGGAACGCAGTGATGAGTGGCATTCCTCAGAGATGAGTATTGGGACCAGCACTTTTTAACATCTTTGTCAGCAACATGGACAGTGGGATTGAGAGCACACTCATCAAGTTTGCCAGCAACACTGGGCTGTGTGGTGCAGTTGACATGCTGGAAGGAAGGGATGCCATCCACAGGGACTGTGACAGGCCTGAGAGGTGGGTCTGTGTGAACCTCATGAAGTTCAACAAGGCCAACCGCAAGGTTCTGCACTTGGGTTGGGCCAGTCCTAAGCATGAACACAGGCTGGGCAGAGAGAATGGATTTAGAGCAGATCAGAGGAGTAGGACTCAAGAGGTGCTGGTTGACGAGAAGCTCAACACAACTCAGCAATGCGCACTTGCAGGCCAGAAAGCCAACCGTATCCTGGGCTGCATCAAAAGCAGTGTGGTCAGAAGGTCAAGGAAGGTGATTCTTCCCTTCTACTCTGCTCTAGGAAGACCCGACTTGGGGTACTGCATCCAGCTCTAGGCCCCCCAACCTAAGAAGGACATGAACCAGTTGAAGCAACAACATGGAAGGGTTGTGCAGATCATAGGAAGGTTCTGGGGAGACCTTATAGCAGCCTTCCTGTATGTAAAGGGGGCTTACAAGAGAGCTGGAGAGGAACATTTTACAGGGACATTTAGTGATAGGACAAGGGGAAATGGCTTTAAACTGAAAGACAGTAGGTTTACATTATATGTAAGGAATAAGTTCCTCACTGAGAGGGTCATGAGGCACTGCAACAGGCTGCCCAGAGAGTTTGTGGATGTCCCATCCCTGGAAGTGTTCGTGGCCAGATTGGATGGGGCTTTAAACAACCCGGTCTAGTGTAAGGTGCCCCTGTCCATGGTAGGGGGGTTTCAACTAGATGATTTTTTTAGGTCCCTTCCAACCCAAACCATTTTGTGATTTGCCACTCTTTAAAAGATGACATCTCCTATCAGCTGAATTGAGGGAGAGAGAAGAGGGACCCAAACCCAACACTTAAAAAGCCCCCAGAACATAACAACAACCACCAAAAAAAACTCCAGAAAATCACTCCATCATACTTAGTTATTTGTATTCAGCAACTACTCACTATAATGCTGTCATGTCACATTCACAGAAGTAAAACACATTGGTTTTGGTGTGCAATTTTGAGCTCCTCACTCCATTTTCCCCGCTACTGATCTTAAATCGTACACTGCTCAATGGTCTCACTGCTCGGGTCAGGACTAGGCAGTTAACAGATGTGCAGTTAGCTAGCATACCTATGACTACATCATTGTTATTAGTACAGTAAAGATATTGTAAGAGATTTAGGCCTGCTTTGAAAGGAAGGCTGTTCAGGCTGTGAGTCTGAACTCCACAGTGCTGAAGAACATGTTGTGTCCTTGTGATTAGGGCTCATGAAAGAGCTAAGTACTCTTAAGCTTTCATGTCCCCCTCTTTTTTTTTTTTTTCTCCATCCCAAGAACTATATGGTAAAAGCAATGTTATTTAAATACATTTTTACTGGAAGAGAAACTTAAAATGTGAATTATTTTCCCTCGTCCCCAGCTATCCACAAGGTTTTTGGTAATTTTTTTCAGAATGCATCTTTTTCAGAGTATTTTGAGTTGGATGACTTGTATCACACTATTGTGATACTCATGCATTGATCTGTTCTCATGTGATGCCGAAACACCTTTTTAACTCTACTACACCTGTGCTGCCTGCAAATGCTGTATAGATGCCTACAAAAATGATTAAATGAGATCCTGTGCCAGAGGCACAAAAAGCTGCCAGCCGCAGTCTGTGAGACTAATTCAGTGAAGCCTGCAAATGCAACACAATCTGAATTAAGATTATTATGTACAAGTGTTTGCCAATGGAGGTGCTGACATCTGAGGCAGGGACAAGTTTATATCATTCTGACGTTAAACTATTTATCAGCATTAAGATGTCAGTGTGAGATTAAAAAAAAGACTTCCAGTACTCAAAGAGCAAGTTTTAAAAGTTCCTTCAATAATTCAACAAAAAGAATACTAACAAAAATGTAAACACTCATAAAATTAAGTTGCTTAAGCTGAATTTCTGCATCTTTTGTTTGAATGACTTTATGTTACTTACTTTTCATATCCCTCCAACATTTTCCCCTCAAATGAAAAAAGCTGATTTTTAAAATTTTAGTAATGAATATCTTTTGATGATGATGATAATATTTAAAGGGAGTGCCTCTACAAAAATCTACCAATATCCAACTTCTTAATGTTCTGTGCATTTTTTTAAAGAAAACCAAAAACATTTGGTTTTTTTGATACATTCATGTATCTTCCTAATCATCTTTCAGTCATATTTTCCTCAACTCACTTTTAGAAAAATTACGCAGTACTGCTATGTTGTCCCTTATATTATTCAAATTATAAAAGCAACATTAAAGAAAATTAAATCTGCAAAATCAATCATTCTGGGGTAGAAAATTCCAGAATTAAGATTACCCTAGCAGCACTCATTTCACAATCAGCTACTATACTTCTGGAGCCAGGAACTTAACCCAGCCATCCAAGATTCAGTTTGGTGCTTTAGTCTCATTCACAATCCATCATTTGATGATGCACAGCCTTTTGTGCTTCACCTAAAAGAACAAGTCATGGTCAACTATCTGGTTACAGTTGCAGTGATAAATGCAACACACTATGATTTACACATTCATTTACTAACAGTTTGGAAACTGGGTTCCTGAATGGTCTTCCAGGCAAAGGAGAGAGATGATTACAGACAGTTCACCCAAAAGGTTAGTTTTAGCATCATTATTCTGCAAGATCATGAGGATGTGGCTAAAAAATAGTTCTAGAGAAGAGTCTGTATTCTTGGGTCCAGCAGAACAAAACCTGAGTCTGGTATTCGCTCACAATAGCAGAACTCCCGAGTTCTGCAAAATAAAGACTAGAAGGAGCCAAAGGTTGAATGGTTACCTTGTGGTCCCAAACTTACAATCCCACTGGAATTATTCCCAATGCTTTCAGATGAACTAGCCAAAGATTAGAATTTTTTTGTTTACTTCTGCAAACAATGCTTGTATTTCCTATGGAATAACATTTTTTCTGAAGTCCCCTTCCCAAACAAGACTTCCTATTCTGAGGGATAAAAACTAAGGGAGTGATGGTTGCTGCCTCCTGTCGTAAGTTTCCCACCTTATCAAGCTGACAAGAATGCACAGCCTAGACAGAGTCCCAATAACAAACACCCAAAGACTGCTTTTCAATGCAAAATTAACCACATTTAAAACCTGGGGACTGCGAAGCATTTGTGGTTCATGCACGCATCATTCTTTCAACATGAGCTGGCTATCCTATCAGTAAGGACAGGGTTAAAGGATTACTAACTGCTAATGAAACTCCTCTACAAACCGCATGATGATTAGCACCCTCAGCACTTCTTCACTGTCCTGTGTGTCAGACACATTTGTGCTGACAACTGATTTCTGAAGATTTCCGAAGTGGTGGATGTGATCTCTCATGTATTTGCATCCTTACCTATCCACAACTACATATGAAACAATGGAGACAAGGTTCCCAAATAGCGTTCTCTTTTCAATCTCTCTTATTCAAATTGTGATAACTTGTGGGGAGTAACTCAAAGATATAAAATGTGAATATATACCCTATATTGGGGAGATGCAAATTTTAAATTCCTGCTGTTTGGTATGAATAATTTTTTATTGGAAAAGTACAGTTGTTTTACTAAATTTCACAGTTATATGTTACTCACATATTGGAAACCCTTACAGAAATGGTATAGCAAACTGAAAAATAAGCAATATAATTTGAAAAGTCTTGTATTTTCTAACAATTTTTCTCCAACCTCCTTTTTTGAAGTAGCTCTTCCCCCCAACACACACACACTTTTTTAAACCCTGTGGCTATGGAGAAGTTCAGAAAAAAAGAAAAACTTTTGTAAGAACAGGAGAACCACATTATATGATTGATGATTTGCAGTATGGAGATGCAAAAAGAGGAAAGAAAACATGGAAGAACACAGAGGATTGCCTTTGAGGCTTTGAGGCACAAGACCCTCAGAAATCCAACCCACAGGATAAGTCATGCTTGTAAATCACAAATATCCACTATGCCAGTGTAGAGAGGACAGGACTAGTAGTTTAATTTTCTGTTAAGTAGAATGATCATTTTAAGAATAACCCTGAAGACCATCAGGAAAATGACTAGCATCCTGTTGCTAATTTGCATACTTTGATGATATCCTAATTATTTAGCCTACTGACTTGGCTGGCAAGGCAAATGCTGAACAGCCTTCATCATATATACTACTACCATTTTCATCTAAAAACATTATGATTCTGAACACCTTCTTGCCTCTTTCCCTTCTTTAGCTTTCAAATGAAATTATCTTTACATGTAAGCTAATGACATATAACCTTTTTTTGCCTCTGATGAATCCAGTAAGTGTTAACATTTAAAAGAGATTTTTTTTAATTAATACGTCACTAGTAACAATTAGCAAGACTGCAGTAATATAATTTAAAGTTATCTAACAGTGCATGACAATAACTATTCTTACAAAGCAGAGCCTTTCTAACCCCTTGCCAAGGATATTTCATTTGATGTCCAAATTTTCTTGCCCATGGGAAAACCATTTTCCATTTTAGCTGCTAGCAACAAGTATAAGCGACTATGCTGTAAATAACTAGCTACTTTGAACTTTTGAGTCCCATTCTGCACACAAGTTATCTACTCTGTAAAGGCATCATATAAACATGCCAAATTATTCAACCTTATGAAAAATGCTTTTCATCTGAATTACAAGTTAAAACTTTCTGACTTTAGAGAAAGTGGAACTTGAAAAGATAAAAACTTAAAGCATGATTTTTCTTTGCCCAGAGCATATGTTATATAAACAAAAATCCCCAAAAGGTGCCAAGAATTGTCCCTCTGTTTTTCTAAATGATCATGTGTGCAGTCTAGCTGAAAAGACTCATCGATTATGTCTACATAAACAACAAAAGCCCTTAGAAAAAATATCTAGATCAAAAGCCTGTCAAACACTGAACAGGAAAGAGAAATCCTGCTTTAAACATGGCCTCTTTCAAGTCTGAATTCAATCCCATGAAGTAAAAACAAAGGATTTCATAATGAAAGGTATTTAAATTACTTTATTTTTGGAACTTAACCAGGGATTCTTTTTTCCTATATGTTAACCTTTGTCTTTCTTACACTGGGACAGAATTCTGCACAATAGGCCTTGCGGTTTAAAAAAAAAAAAAAAAAAAAAAAGAGAAGTAGAAGTTGTTTAATTACAGTTCACTGTGTTCACAATACATATTTCCAATTATTTTCATTAAAATTAGACACTGATATTTTTACTGACATTATGTGCTTTTCCTTTTTTCAATACATTGTTTATATGGCAACACAAAGTTCTTAATGGATGAGATTAGTATCTTTTTTTTTGCCTTTTTCCTCACTCTCCAAAAGTACAGACACATAATCAAGAAAGGCAATTGCATATCCTTGCAGAAACAGAACAGATCACTACATAGATTATAGAAAATTATGTTCCGGAAGGTGTAATTAGAAATCAGAAAGTAAGCCAAAGCCCAAAGTCTGATAGTTCCATAAGTACGGTTTCTGAAAGAAGTAACAGAAATTTAACAGAGAGATGTCTGTTGAAATATAATCATATAATCATAGAATGGTTTTGGTTGGAAGGGACCTTAATGATCATCTAGTTCCAACACCCCTGTCATGGACACGGGCACCTTTCACTACATCAGGTTGCTCAGAGCTCCATCCAACCTGACTTTAAACAGTTCCAGGGATAAGCCCTGTGTTTGATTTCCTACTCTGTTATTAAGGTTAATATGCAAATGTATGGCATGATTTACAATATGTCATTAGAGATCTCTTTCAGACAAACTTATGACTTGAATTTCCCCTATGTATACATACAAACAATAATATAAACCTAATGCAAAACACTTGCTACATGTTTAATCATGTCACTACTGTAATATTAATACGTCATGTACATAATCAGAATCCAGTTTTAAATCGGTTCATACCTATTATTGCTGGACAGAAAAATGCTGTTTGCCAGATCTGGCTAGTATATGTTTGTCTTAGAAAACATCAGTTCACATTTGATGATTCAGAATGGTGACTTTGCTCGATTTATTGACTGTGATTGAGAATCCTATAGCATGGATCAGTATATAGTAGAACACACAAGCAACCTGGTCTAGTCCCCTCCAACCCAAGCCACTCGATGATTCTGTATGTACTCCACTTCTTAAAATGTTTGGCTAGATGGTCATCTTGGATAATCGATCCAGGAAGAAATAAATGCACATCTGACCCTCTCGAACATAAAGCACGCTCAGTTAATAAAGATTTCTATATATGGTAGCTCTTTAACATATCTCTAGCCTAATGAATTACTGACAGGTCCATTGAATCAGCACAAAATCAAGTAATTTGCCTGTTCAGAAGATGACAGGTCCATCTCAATTATAAAATTCAGCACCAAAGCAGAAGGAGCAACAAAATGTTAAAATTATATTGGTATACTCATCACGGAATTTTAACCCTGATGCATTGAATTCTATCTTGTATTAAAAAGCAAATTGGTCAATACAGAGTATACTCTTTCAGAGTAGTATTTCAAGAGATGCTCTGACATATCATATCTCCTATAATCTTGTCAAAGAAAGGTCTAGTAAAGCATAGTCTATTTAAAGGGTTTTCCTTCTAGTACTCAGGCTGCCAGTCAATCATGGATATTTCTAATATATTTTCTCTTGCAGTACTTTCCATTAATCACATCCAAGTATTTCATATGAATTTGCCTTATCTCTGGAAAACCTTTAACTGCTTTTGCTATGCTTATTCCATGGTTTTTGGCGCATACAAGAGAATTATCTCTTTGGAATGAAATTAATGAAACAGATCCAGCTTCAACAATTTTTCAAGGAACAAAGGCTGTAAGTTTGTTTTCTACTGGAATGTTGAACTAATCAGAAGATCACACACTCAAGCCAATAGCATTTGTCTTTGCTGTCTTTGCTGTCATGCAAAAGAGTGAGTCACCTACAGTACAAGAGAATCATTTTGCAAATCTTTTAGAACTGTGTGGCATCTGATTAAACTAATCCACATCTTTCTATGATGCCAAAATAAACAGTCCCTTTCCCACAATGTATAAACATTGTTCCCATAACTTTCCTTTGAAATGTCATGAAAAGGTTAAGCGACGTTTCATTATTTACCTTGACTAATGAATTGCTCCATGTTGTCTTTGAAAGGCTGGAGGTGCTCCTCTAGTGATAGCTGATAAACTTTTGCTGCTTCTGTCTCACATGCTGAAATTCAAGTAACAGATTAGTTCAGGATGACACATCATTACATACTGTAATAAAAGACACTTTAATTCATAGCCAGTGAAACTGCTGGAATATGTGCCTCAAACACACAGCTTCAAGTGCAAACACAACAATAATATATTCAGGAACAGTTTTGTTCCTGGCCAAATATTTTTGACCAAAATACACAAATAATTTTTGGCCAGTGTGTGAGTTTAAATGAGTGGTAGCAAAAATTAACTAAAGTTTTGAATTATTTTTAAGGAGGAAGACAAATTTACGGGGAAGAATTGTATGGGAGCAAAATTGCAAACTGAGATTCCATGCAGTGTGGATATACCTGGCCCAAGGTGACAGTGCCTGAATCAAAGATCAGATGGAAACCTGCACCAAATAGTAGGAATGACCTTAATTTAGTGAGTAAAGCCAGATGGGGGCTTGATACTTGATAAAGCAACAGATGTAGTAGAAGTGCTTTGCATTGTTCAAAAGTAATAGTGCAAAAGGATTAAAGTGAAAGATTATAAGAGTACAGTTCTCATGGCTTGAACTCTATGAAAGACCTTGGAGCACTCCTTGGTTCTTATTGCACTAGAGACCAGGACAGAGAAGCTGGAACCTAAAGCAGGTCTGACACATTATTTATTTTTAAGGGGGTACCATCATACTTCCACCAATTATCCAAGTTAATTTAACTTGGGACAGCTGAAGACTTGAGACTACTACTTCAGGTAAATATTAAGCTCTGTTTTCCATTATAAGGGAAATCTCTTTAGGCTGCAATAAGTTCTCATCATTCAACAGAAATGAATCCTGCTTGATTCTGCCTCAAAATTTCCAGTAAAAGTGAACACATTATAAAATGCATATCTTCCTTGTTTACCCTCCAGGGTTTCTTTAAGCAAAAAGGAATTATTAGTATTGTCTTTAAATATAGAAAACTGGTTAGACATTTAAAAAATATTTTCAAGCAGCAGAAAGCACTATCATAATGTTTAAAATGCACATATACAGAAAAGCAGACGGGCTCAAAAAAATGGTAACTACACACAAGTGGAGTAAAGCCAGGGTGACAATAACAATTTAATTTTTTAACTTAATATTTTTTTTTTAAGCTTAGCGCTAAATAGAAAGAAGTACCAGCAGATTTTAAGGGAAAAATAAACATGAATATATCTGATTAGACAGGTAACCTGGTTATGAAGCAATATTAAAAATAAAAAAATAAACCTAACTCCCCCACAAATATAGTCATATAACATATAATTAAATAATTACGAGGATGTAATCTTTAAACAAATTTTAAACAAAATTTTTAGCCAACATATCTGAAATAGGGAAGGGGATCCAAATGACCATGAATTTTCTTACAACATATGACAGACAAGAAGCAGAGAAGCTATGTACTATTCTACAAAGGATGACATTCGTAATGGTAATATTTAGAATTTCTATCATGCTTTTCTGCTATTCAGAAATAAGTGGCAAAGCTGAAAAGGTCTATAGAACCTACCAAAACATTTAATATCATCAAAATTTCATACTTTTTCCCAGAACATGGATTAAATTTTTTTCAGAGCAGTACAGCATTATCCTCTCTTTAATTAATGTCTGTAACTCATGACGAACTCCTGATCTCTCAGCCAATCTGAGAGAAGTGTAGATCTAATGAAGAGACATACCCACCAAAAATCTTAGCCTATACCCATGTCAACAACCTGAAGCAGTCCCATTTCAAAATGTATATGAAAATGTGACATATTCTATGCTTTATATTCAATTTATTATGGGGGGAAAAAAAAGTGTAATATTGTCAGAATGAAATGTCTCTTCTTTAACCATTTAACCAGCTACTAGAAGCTCTTCCACAGTTGATTTGTTTGCGCATATATGTGTGGTGTGGGAAAAGGTGTGCAGTTAATGATAGCTTTTCTTCTACCCATGAAAAGACTAAAATCAGTGATGTTCAGAAGAACAATAGTTCAGTTCTGGTTTTGACTCTATTCCTGAATTACAAACGCTAAGTAATTACAATACAAAAGAAAACACAGGAAAACAAAAATCTCTTTCTCTTGTTTTATAGAGAGTAAAATATCATATGTAGCATTCAGACTTTAAAAGTTGACAATTTCTGTCATTATTACCAAACTAGTATCAGTATTGTGATGCTTAAAACAAACTAGTTCATCGTATGCTTTCTTCATTAAAGAATTAACAGGCCTATAAGCTCATCTTAAGTTTATCAGTTCTCCAGATCACCAAGACTAGAGTCGTGGTCTCTCTGCACAACCTGTTGGATATAGTACTAATTTATCATGTACTATAATTTGTCACCGGAGTATAAACCCTCTCTACTTATATGAGCTATCGCTATTCCTCACTGTAACTGAAGAAATTAAAGTGCTGGTCATATGAAAGTAATACAAAATATCAGACAGTTATCAGTACCTTTGTCCAAGAGAGGAAATAAGATACTAAATAAATGTTTGTGTCAGAAGAATATTTAATAACTTCTAATCAACATGGAAGTAACACATGGGAAAAAGAAATGTGAGAATACTCAAAGCCTTCTAAATTTGATTTTTTTTTTAACCTCAGCCTTATATCCAAACACAGTAATCACAGTGGGGTTGGATCAAGGGTTGGACTTGATGATCTCCGAGGTCCTTTCCAACCCGTCTGATTCTATGATTTATCTCCATGAAACAGCTCACCTAAACATCCCAGATATCAAACGAATAGGTGGCAAAGGGGACCCGCTGTGACGTCTTTGTAAAAGTTTTGTCTAAAACAAAAGCTTGTCTGATTTTTCACAACAGGTTCAAAACTTGCTCTGTTATTCCTATTCTCACAGGTTTAGTTTATTCTCTCATCTTAGGAGATGTGTATACAACTGAAAATCTTAGACAAAAGCTGGCGTATTTCTAAACTTCAATTACTTCAAGCAAATTTTAAAGTTCCTCATAATGAACGAATTTAAAGATATTCAAGGCACTACAAATGAGAGTCATGTAGGCAGTCACAAAAGCCAAGCACTAGGTAGAAGCTTATCTCACAAGATGGAATTGCACAAACAGGAATAAAGAAAGATAAAAACTTCTCTGTGTTGCTTTGTAGGAAGGTGAAGGTTTCAATACCCTGTAGTCCCAAATACCCAGTGTTCATGCACTGATCTTATACCTTCCAAAGGTCTCAAGTCCTAAGCAAAAGTTGGCATGGGCAGAGACACCTCTTCTCCAAACTTCTAAATCAATTTTAACATATAAGCAAACTATAAGCAATGGAAAAGACCAGTGTGGGAGAACCTTCTAAATTCTGGGCAATTCAGACTGTTAGCTTTTTGCCCCTATGTATGCAGATCTCTCAAATTCTCCTGATCTGGAAATTGGTGAGAAAATCTATGTTCAAAACTAGTTTAGAGATTTAAACAAATTGCAATTCCAGCTGTATCGAGTATTCCAAGAATCTTATCTCATTCTCCATTTCTGTGTTAAAATATAATTAATTGCATTTTTTCAAGCTACTGTGTTGGCTAGCTTATCCTATTTTTTTAATTTTATTTTAGGTCAATATACTAAAAATACATAAAGTTTCACAAGAGCCCGTATCAGCTAAGAGACATCTATACAGAAAAGGAAAAGAAAAACCACTAAACATTCCATGCTTTGTACTAACATTTTCAATAAGTGAGTCTGATAAATGATCTAAAACCAACCAGCCGCATTACCAAAAATAGTCACTTCACTTTTTTTAAAAAAAGAAGAAAAAAAGTGTTTTCAACATTCAGACTATCTTTTTAATGCATGTTTTCCAGCTAGTTCTGTTGGATACTAAACTTTAGCCCTTGGAAGCACTAAATCAAAAAGAAAACCAACCAACCAACCAACCAAAACCCCCAAACTCAACAACAAGCAATCTAGCAAAAAAGATCAAAAGGAAAGCAAGCAGAATTTTTAACCACCTTGGATGAGTAATTAAAAGGTTCATGAAGCTGTTTTTGTTAACTAGTTCTGAAAGAACATATCTATAGAAGTCTGATAGAATTCAGGTGGATTTTCAAGTTTTTTTAAGGTATTTGAGAGCACAAGTTTTAAGTAAACTTGATAGACTTTTTGTTTCTAAGCCTTTAAGGAAATTTTGAAATTATGTCCTTAATTTTAAGAGGTTCTGAATACTCAGACTTCCACAGGTCATGTGCCTGTGTCCTACTTGTTTGAAAAGTTTGTAACAGCATAACCACTGTTTTCACAACTTCCTTGGTGCTTTCTGGATTCTTTACAACTGCAACCTGTGACTTTAAAAGAAAGCTTAGACTTCATCTAAAGAAAACCATACTGGCTTCATCAAAAGACAAACTCTGATGAACCCAGCCACAAATACAGAAAGAGCCCTAATTTCTTACACTAAGAACTGCTGAGTCTTCAAGGGCTTCCATAGACAGCTCCTTGTTTGGAGTTTTAAGGACAGTAAAATATGACTCACAGATTGACTGAAAGCCTAGCTTTAGTTTACATCTGTTTTAGGTTTAGAAGTCTGCATGCTGCATAGCTGCAGCAATTAACCCTTTCAGTAATAACTGAACAAACAGCTACAGTGTGTGGATGCACAGCTGTTAATGAATAGGCAAAAGTAAAGATTTAGTTTCGTTAAAACCATAGCTGTTTCTGCAAAGGTAGACTGTACAGATAACTGTAGGATTGACCAAAACCACTAAAGTTGCTGTATTATTTTGCTATTAATTACCTTGAAAGATTTGGCATTTTATTACAAGAGACTGAAGGCATGTTTTCATCATAATATGAACCTATGGATCATTTAAAAATCAAAGATTTATTTCTTCATTATGAAAAATTTTCATTCATATATCAAAAATATTGACAGAGAATAAAAAACCCAGGCATTAAAAAGTATCTTAGAACAGAACATATTTGATGATGCAATGAATTCAAACTCTGAACAATACAAATTTTTATCCAGTTCTCCTCCAGCTCCCTGTCTTCTTTCGAAACTTGAAATATCAGCGTACAAACATATTAAAAAAAAAAAAATCTGAAGGTTTTGCAAGACCTCTTTATTTCATCAAACTTTATCTATTTAAAAGATGGACCACCAGACTAGACTCAAGACCTTTCCTTAGCAGGAAAATCAGTCAATTCTCAGATTCTCCCTCTTCTCCTTTAGGAGAGCAATCCCTTCTTTTGCTTCCATCTGTACTGGGGCCTTAAATGGCTTAAGGCTGCTCAAGTTTGTTAACTGAAGTTGAAATTAATACCACTCCTGCTCAAGAAGTGGCACTGAAATGTTGCCAAAGTCTTAGCCCCATAATCAGAAATGTGATGGAAACAGTCTTGGGAATAAGAAAAGATACAAAGATGCGTGTACGTGCATGTGTGTGCCTGAGAGGGAGAAAGAGAGAGCGCACGGTGTGCAAATAGAATGGTGCATTTATTTTGTTTTAGCCTGTAAATATTAACATTACTTATGAAAGAACTAACAGGGGATGCAATCTGATTTTGTAAAGTAACCCCAGACACAGATATTCCTCTTCATGGACAACTTCCATCTCAAACTACTGCTTGACTGCACTTTCAGGGTAGGGGCCTCTTTTTAGGTGTTAGGGGTAACCTTTACTGAGGCAAGAGGAATGATTAGCATGCCTATTACTGTCCTCTCTCAGTCCCACATTGACACCACCCCAAATATAACTTTTAAAGTCTTTTTATTGCACTATGTGGTACTTCCAGTGCTCTGATTTACACAGCAGGTGTTTAACATGAGAGCACATAACAGCTCTACAACTAGAAGATCCAAGCTGAATAGGTAATTTTAGGTGACTAAGAAGCACTGAAAAAATAGGGAACGTGCATTTTTCCAAGTTACTGTGGGGCTTTTATTGGAACGTACTTTTAAAATACAAAGTGTTCTGCAAATGCTTAACACTTTGTAAACATTCTCTGTCACATTTATTCCAAACCAGAGAGATTTATTGGGCCACACAGTCTAGTTTCTTTTGGATGGAGACTTTTCAATGAGTTGTAAACACTTAGAATAGGAAAAGAAAGCATCACTACAAAAATAATGTTTTATTATCATAATTACTACTTGTAATCACTTTTCAATCAAATGTATTAAATGACTTTGACATATAAACAAGTACAGACTTCAACTCAATTTTACAGCAATCTGCATTATATTGTATTATTAATCTCCTCTACTAGTCAGGTTTATTTTCTGCCTGACATTGTTTCTAATTCCCTTTTAGCTGAGCTTCAGTGAAAGTTTTGCAATAAGTGACAACTGATGAATTAGTTTTTGATTAGCAAGAATAAACTTACAATAGTAAGGCTAAAAAGTTAATGTGCAGCCAAAGATCAGCTTCTAAACATTTTAACTTGCCATAAGTATTGTAACTCTCAATGTCATTTTGGTGTTCTAGTTCTTTTCTAAACTAAATGCATGTCTCAAAGAATTTCATGGGCCACAAATCCAACATTTTCCTAATCCACAATTTTACCTTAAGAGAGTTTCAGAGCAGAGAGGATTAGAACATTAATTGATTCAATACACATTTCCCACATCTTTCTGCCCTACCTGGAGCATTCTGAAGTGTCTAGAAAAGCACAATGATAGTAATAGTTACATAACAGAGGTCCTAATCAGTGAGAGTCACACTGCTCCTGTGACCCTGGATGCCCAATTTTCTTTACATGGTGAGTTGATTTAAGTCATGTGGCAAGTGCTAAAGTTTCTTCTGTGGAATGACATCGGAACAGAAGTCACTGCTTGGCATGACTGCATCAAGGAACATTGCTGACAGCCAGGAGAGATCAAAAGCAGATCAAGTTGCTTAACAAACTATATGTCACTGAAGTCAAAAAGGCTAAAGTGAGAATCCTGGAGAGCTGTGAAATCTGGGAGCTACAGATGGAGCCAAACTCACTTGATTTGTTAGTAAAAGGATCTACCTGTTCTTTGGTCTTCTATCTTACAAAAAATCTAGTATATAAAATTTATCCTTCTGATCTACATTATTAAAAAGAAACCCACAAATTTCTGTCTTATCTTGGAACAGGCGCATAGCATGCTTCTGGAAGTCTTTTTGATTTGCACTTTTAATCTGAAATATTAGAAAAAACTTTCTTTTCTAAAATTTTACAAACTGCAAGGCATACAGTTCATAAAAACTTAAAAATGGACAATAGCCTCTATAGTCAAAAGCAAAGAAAGCATAGAAGTTTGAACATCAAGAGTCCTTTTTCTTTTTAAGCAACCAGCATAACAACTCTAATTAAAAATAATCCCAAACTCAGAACTGTGAAAGAGCATGCCAGTGAAATTACTTTACAGAACCATGAAGACTATTTATATTTCTGTATATGCTACTGACATCTTTAGATGAAAAAATACAGCAGTGCTAGAATGAACTGCTACTGTTATGGCTATAATTATTATTTTTTTTTTAATAATAACCTTCCTCTGCTTTGTGAGTTTTCTGTTTTGGTTTGTGGGGGGTTTTTTGTTTGTTTGGTTTTGTTTGGGTTTTTTTGTTGTCGTTTTTTTTTGGGGGGGTTGTTGTTGTTGTTTCTTTTGTTTTTGGTTTCTTTGTTTGTTTTTTAATGGTCCCAAAATTTTATGATAGGATCTTCCCAGAATGAAGCCTACCTTTGCATAATGATCATAGGAAGTTTTTTAAGACAGAAATAAAGTATCTTCAGTAGCTTATTTTCCTGGGTGAACCAATGCCCTCTTTCCTCATTGTAATAAGCATGATCTCACTGCATGGTTTGCAGGGTATTTGAAACTAACATCAACAGAATACCCTTGCAATATTCATACAGCCTGCACTGATGTTATGGGAAATTTTCAGTTTTTCAGTGACAAAGAACAAAGCAAACTGCCCACCCCACCAAATGGTGAAATCCTCTCATGAAATCTTCCATCTAATTACTGATGAATATAGGTCCAGAGTTACAATTCACATCTCAAAAGCTGGAATGTATTCTTGGGCATTTATTTCTGTGGCTTTAAAGTCAGTGTTTCCCAGGAATAATCTATACTCAGTTACTCTCACTGACTTCTAAAGATAGGATCATATTTAGGATTTTGTCAGAATTTTCTCAGCATCTTACAGCCCTCTTCCTGCTCTATCATTTAATGAGACACTTGCTAGCGTTAGTAACTCATAAGGTTCCAGATGTGCATTAGCAAATCTGGTAGTGTACTTAAAGTAAATGTAGAGAGAAAAACCACTTAGAAGTAATTTTATCCATTCATTTAAAATTTGTACCCTACTTAAAAAAGACTGGCTTTTCCATCTCACTGAAAGTACTATAACAATTAAGCTATTGGAATACCCAGAATTTTTAGTGTAAGTTCTCACAGTCATAAATTCTTTTGACATAAACTATTTTTAATTTAAGGGTTACACTTTGGAAAAGAGAGTCAATATAAAGCATTTTGAATCTCTCAAGACTGGTACAAAATCATGATTGAGATTGCAGTGTGGTATTGAAATTGTCACTTCATATCCAGGAGAGGATGCAGATGAAGTCTGATGCTGTCCCCAAAAAAGTTTGTACCAAAGGGAATAGGGAAAGAGCAATGGTGTCTGTATTTTCAGTTTCATTAGCTACAGAAAAGACTGACAACAGAAACTCCAGCCTTAGGGTGGATTGGAAGCACAGAAAGAATTCAACTGCAGCCTGATAGCAGAGCAAAGCGTGAAATTTCCATTTTTACAGAACCCCTGCTTTGATCACTGCACAGTGTGGATTTATTCCACAAGAGATTTATGTCAGTATGGAAATTTCAACCTTGATCTAAAAGTATTTAAGTTTTTGTCTGAATAAAAACATTTTTGGGGAATTTGTGAGGAATAAAATCTGCCCCCATGGGTGTTCATTAATATGCACTTGAATTCAAGTACCTTTTTTCAGTAAGACCTAAGTATCTTTCTTCTACACATCAAGATTGAAGATCAGCCCTGAGATTATCTGGAAGTTGCAAGAAGTATAGAAATAAGTTTTCATTGCTAAATTGTGGGATTTTTGCCCCCGAGATTGTCCAAGGCAACAAATGGATGGGGCTGCTGTTCACTGCTCATTATCACACTAAGTGACCTTGTTACAGCTTTAAATATTACCTCAAAGTATTTAAGATAAATTTTAAAACATGCAAAAAAAGGTTGATAGGAGCAAGAAGGGAAGATCAGATATAATTTGGTAATCATGTTATGTTTTTGTTTTAATAGAGAACCTTCCAATCTAGGTTGCTCAGGGATGGCTTACCAAACCATTCCTTGGTCTCTAAATGCATGGCATTAAAATCAGCAAGGCAACAGTAATATAAAGATCATTTTACACCTTGATCTGGATTTTTCTCTCCAAGATTTTGAACAGTGATACATAACTGGCCAGTCTAGGAGGGACTTATAGCAAAAATAATGAAGATCGTGAATCATTTGTGCAAACTACTTTTGCTTAAACTTAGTGCTTAGATCCCCATGTTATTAAGAAATGTATGTGATACATTTTTTTATTAAAGTCTAGCAAACATCTCTTACATCTGTTGAATTCATTTAAAGAAAACATTTCACAAGAGGGAGAAGAATACCACCTTTGCATATTACTTTTCAGTTAAGTCCAGTTATTTCATCAATCTTTAACAATATGTAAACCATATTATTTTATCTGCTAGATAGTATCTGGAGGCAAGTATAAACCTTCTTTTTTTCATGGACACGGTCCAACACTTTGCAATTCCTTTTATGGTGAAAGACTCGCCAAAATACATTTGCAAAAATGAAAAACTAAATTAGTTTTTTGCTTTGGTTTTGAAACAAAAGATTTGACCTAACTGGTTTGATGTTTTTAATTTAAAAACCTCAGGTTATCTACAGAAAATTATGAGTTATTGCTTAAATGGTCATGGAAAAGAAAATTAAAGAAACAAAATAGTAATTGAGGAGTCAAAAATAGATGATACTGTAAAAATATTTGTGTAATGTCTAAAAATGATAAAAAAACATAACAGCAGGGATATATCAGTAACATGTAGTTAGCACTTAATCTAGGTTCAGTACCTCGCAAATCTTTCTTCATTTTGCGGAGATCTTTTTGAAAATCATCAAATTTCAATTGCGAAGCCTGGAAGAGATCTTGTGGGTCCGGAAGAGGAAAGATGCATTGTTCTTTTCCAGCATCCTGACAAAACCACAAATGAACAGTTACGTAGTGCTCATTACTTTTCGCTATACTAAAATATATAACTGAAAGCACAGGGAATATTTGTGCATATTTCCTCATCTTGCCAGCAGAAGAACAAATTTACTAATTTGGGTTTTTTAATTTCAGTTTAAAAGAAAAATTAATCCTCACTCACCTCATCAAAATTACGCAAATAATATGAGACAATGTAAGATAGAAGACTTCTGCTGTTGTCCTGTACAGAAAAGAATAAAGTTTGCTGTGTTACTGAAACTCACTGAAAATATTCAGAAAAGATAATTCAAATAAATATTTAGAGTCAAGAAAAATACTATGCAGATTTGATCCCTTCAATAAAAAACCAAGACCAACCAACCAATCAACTAAAAAAAAAAAACAACCAACCCTACACCTTGAAATATCATTTAATTATTAAAGACAGGAAGAAAGCTATAACAGCCATGTAATGCACTCCCTATTTTCAAAGTTTACCTGATTTACCTGAAAACCCTTACATTTTGAAATTTCCCATGAAGGAAAGGAGAAATTGTGTCTGGCTTCATGTATGGAACTTCTTTTGCAAAAGTATAATTATAACTAAAGCAAAGTTAAGTTAAACAAAGTTATTTTTCTAAATTACACACCTGGCGGGAGGGGGGGGAAGGAGGAAAGCAGGGAGTGTTTGAGGGAACTTTGTCCTTGTTTCCCCTCTGCAATCTGTTCAATAAAACTTCACAGAAGATCTATTTGAAGAGGATGTCTGACAGAATTACATTCTGAGATATTTTGAGAAAACTATAATGAAAGAACTTTTCTGACTGATCAGTAGCAAATAAACTGAAAATGTATCTTGCAATTGCAACATCGGTAGTCATAGTATTGTGAGCAAATTACATACAAGGCACTTGAGTCACCAAACTACATTTAGCATGGCTAAATTTTCTACCAGAGTTCTAAAACTGGTGATACATTGTATCTAGTCAATCAGCAGGTTCAGCTAAAGTAAGCTGCCCCAAACACCTTGTACTAAGGTGTCATTCACATCATCACTCCCTTGGTTTACCAAAGAAACCAGCATGCAAGAATGAAGTTCTTCCACTCCTTTAAAGGCAAATGGCTAACATGGTATCTCAGCTCGGGGCTGTCTACTCACACGACCTAAACCAGAAGCTAAAGCATGTATATTTAGTGAGGGACCAAGCAGAGAAAAAACCTTCTTTTTCTACCACTTGCAGAATTAAAGATCTTGACAGTGACTTACTAGAAAGATGTAGGAACCAATTTTAAGTCTCCTACCACAGTCCACATTCAGATAAGTCTTTTCATTACAGCCACAGAAACTCTAAGATTATTGTTTCCTTGTAAACAAAAGCATATATTTGAATAGAACCCCAAACTGAATAACCAGAGCCAAAAAAAAGTGCTGGTAACACAAATTCCAGTTTAGTACTGAACAAGAAAAAACACTACTTATCATTCTCCTTATTTAGATGACTATACTAGACAAATTTTGACTCAACAAGTACTCAGGTGGGTCCATGGTCCAGTGTCAAATGCACACTCTGTAATTATGAACATAAAGGATGAATTTTGCATTACCCCAAGTGCTCTGAATACCTATTCTATCATTTTCAGGAGTTACATTTTTCCCCCACAAATATTTTTAATCAGTACCAAATCACAGTTAACTTTTCTTTGGCGCCTCCTTCCACTTCTGTAATAAACTGTTATGATTAAGATCACAATATTGCTTCCAAATACAGGAAAAGTTAGAACTACACAGTGTACTGAAAGTCAAATACACATCAGATTAGGAACTAAGACATAACTTCAGGTATTTTTGTTTGTACAGTAGTGAAAAGAGATGGTTCATTTTCATATTTCTACATGAATGCAGCCAACTCTAGAAGTATGATCAAATAAGTATAGTAACAAAAGAGTTCCCTTCCACATGCCTTTGTAAGCTTCACACCATTTACTCAGAAATGGAGATAAAGTAATTTTCTGATAATTTAACATTCTCAGGCCTTCAGGAAATCTAGAATCAACTTACACTGCTCTTGACATCTTTAAGTTTTGGCAGGATATCTAGTCCAAACCCATCAGCCTGTCCTCGTGTTCTGTTTCCACCATTCATGTAATTTCCAAAGGCAAGAACCAAACCCAGGACCCGCATAACTCCTGACTCATTTTTCAATGTCTAAAAAACAGAGAAAAAAAAATTATGTTCCAAGTCACAAAAATATTTACAGTTAACAAGCAGATTTGTTGTTACCATGTTTAGAAATAATACTTATAATATAAAGACTCAAATACAGACAGTTAACAATCTTCTACTGTATAATGTAGAAGTAGATAATATCAATATGTAACTTTCTGTGAATGAAGAATGTTATCTTTGAATTGGATATTTGGAAAAAAATAATAGAAAATCTAAAAATATTATCAGAGACAACCTGTTGAGAAAAATGAAAATAGTTATCTTTAACTGATGCTGATATTATGAATGGTATATTTAATTTCAGGGGAAATTCATCAGGAAGTTCATAAAATACCCACATGGAACAACTAAAACACTTAAATAAAAAATATTACATAGTAAAACATGAAATATTTGAAATAATTTTCAGCTATTAAAACACTGTTTAACCTGCATTTTAAAGCCATGTATTTGCTTTGCATGGGAACGCAAAATTCCAGTAATCTCTTCTGACTAGATACAACATTGCTATCTCTAACTGATTTTAGATGTCAGAGATATTATAGAGTGGCACACTTCTAAAATCCAAGTAAATACAAAGTGTGCTGAACTGGCATTCCTCAGGAAAGGAGTGATATGGTCCCTGTGAAGAGGGAAGACTTTGCTTTAACAAAAGGAAGGAGAAGGTACACTATTTTCCAGAGACTGATGGCAAAAACATGATACAATTCAGTACCAAAACCTAATCTTAAAATTCACTTTGATGTTGAAGTACAACCATAAAATGTTCTATTCTGCTATCCTTAAGATTTAACGAGTACTTAAAGTAAATAGAGTAAAAACTTTTGAAATATGAGTACAACTTAACAAGATTAAATATCACAAATTTAGAACTACCTTTTCACAAAGAACAACCTACCTCACACAGTTTCTGTAACAATTCAAGTTTGCGACGGATTGAACAAATGCTTTCTGAAAATGTTGATTGGAACAGGATGCAAAACACACGTTCTGAAAAGTTGGGAATTAGTGAGAGCTCATAGAGGAACCTGTAGGAGTGATTAAAAAAATTATGTGAGTCACTCTTAGTAGATACAGGCTCAAAGGTTTTTTTTATAACATCTCTACATAGTTTACAACAGCAGAGAAAGTTTTCTGAAGAGAGCAAAACTGCTCCTTCATAAGTATATTCTTACTGTTCCGGCTTATCCAAAGACTTGGCGTTTTCTTTTTCCTTGGATGCCTTGCTATGCTTTTCTATTTTTTCTAATTCATCTGATTGTGCTCTCTAGAATGAAGGAAATAAAGTAATGAAAAAGTGTTGTGATTAAAAACCTTGTCAAACAACACAAATAAAGATGCCCCCATAACAAATCAAATTCATAGGTTTTTCTTTCCTTTCTAGCATTCGCTTATGGTAAGACTACTTAGTCCATAGAGTGATTTTAATTATAAGTAGATCTGATGGAGAACAGAAAATCTTTCAAATAATATTGTTGACTACTAGTAATCTGCAAAATATTTACTCATTAGATGATGCACAGGGAAAATAATCTTCATTCCTAATTCCTTTTCTTCGTATGTTTATAAAGTCTTTGAACAGAAGGACTGTGTTCTTGAGTTGTATTCTCTTTCCAAATCTGTTGGACTGCCTTTGAATGTGATCTGATCTTTAAATATGTATTTAAATACATTTTTTTAAATAAATGAAAATAGGTTTCAATTGTTTACTGTAATTTAAATTTTGTTTGGTATTTGAAAAACACTATGAAACAAAAAATTAGTTGTTTTATAGTGTAACTGTAATACATGAGAACTACTGCACACTTCTTTGAACTAAAATTATTTTCATTTTTATCTTAACAAGCCAAAAAAGTTACATATAAACTGCCCAGTTTCTTGAAGAACTCCGTGGCACACTGTGAAACCTCTTCAACATTCCAATCAATAGTAACAGAGCCTCATTTTTTCCTGTGCTCCATACTATGGTGAAATTATTTTTTTCCAACTGTAATACTGTAAAATGGGGCATGAAAAGGAACAAAAGTGGAATGGAAACCTCTCCCTCTAACCCTTCTTTTGACAGTCATGGTGGTTTTCAAAACAGATTCAAAATGTGAAACTTTGCAAGAGTTAAAAAAAAAAAAATCTACCCTTCTTCCTTTAAGAAAACATTATACTCATTTTTTTAACTTACTCCACCACAGAACTTGAAGAGTGGAAAATTATGTTCTAACTACTTAACTAATGGCAAAGCATCAGATGGGCTTCACCTACATTCTTTCTTACACTCTTTTGCACGGCTACCAGAAGAGGTATGGAACTGTCTTAAATCATACTGCCAGCTCCATCAGCAACCTGAAACTAGAAAGTAAAGTTTGGACAGTTCTTCTTAGGTTGTTGAACATCTTTCCATGTAAAAAGGGAGAAAATACGGATGTGAAACGTCAGTGTATGAAGAGATTGAAGAGTCATTCAGCAAAAACTTCAGAGTTCCTCTCATTACTTCAAGAAGTCTGGAAATCATTGCAAGGCCATCTGTCTTGAATGTGACATATCCTAACAATTAACCAGCATTTTTGTGGATGTTCTTCAAAGGTCATCTTCTCTAAAGGAGTCTGATCTTATCTATTAGATACTTCAACAAGGAAATATTGCAAGCAATTTTTTTTCTAGCGATAAAATTTGTTCTTCACACTAAGAAATTACAATGGTGGTAATACCTGTCCCCCACATTAATTGAATGGCTGAGGTTTGAAGGGAACCTTGGAGTCTGTCTAGTTGAACACTGGCATAAAGCAGAGACGGCTAGAGCAGGTTGCTCAGTATAATGTCCAGCCAGGTTTTGAATACCTTCAAGGACGGAGACCTGGGTACTTCTCTGCTCATCCTGTTCCAGTGCTTGGATACCCAGTAAAAAAACAACCAACCAACACCAAAACTTCTCCAAATCTTTAACCATCATCACAGTTCTTCGCTAGACTCACACCAGTACGTCAGCACCTCTCGGACCGGGGAGGCCAGAACTGGACACAGCACCCTCAATGTGATCTCACCCTAGATATGATCCCACCACTGCTGAGAAGGTCATTTCCTTTGACTAGCTTGGTCCTTCCTTGAACTATTAATGTATAGTGCATCATGCCTTTCTCAGTTAGCAAGGGCTAGGCTGGGGTTAATTTACTAGTTTTTAATTTTAGAATACTGGCAGTGGCCGCCTCATAACACCTAGTTTCCTGAATTCCCTATCGCAGTATCAGTTTAGGGTGAGGAAACAAACTCGGGGATTCATCCTCCAAAGGTACTTTTCAACAAAGTCTCCGTCAAGACAGGCATAGGACATGTGAATGTAATTACAGTAGTAAATGTTTCTTGAATAATGATATCCTCAGAAGAATTTTTTCAAGACACTAAGATCAGGAAATTGTGTCAATTTTTAATCTTAGATTACTCATCCAGAAACAGAGTGAGGACTACAAAAGATACAACTATCTACAGACATTTGACTTAAATATTGCATGTGCTGTTGAGGAGAAAGTCTTGGTTTTGGTTTTGCTTTAGGGAGCAGGTGTAAATGGGACATTTCCTCACTTCATCTAGATCATATTCACCCAGTGGAGAGTTAAAAGAAAGCTTCCATTACTTTAGAGGTCACTAAGAATTCTCTTGGTAACAGGTGAAATCTACAGACTTTAGAAATTGGAAGGACGTAAATAAAGGCAGCATTGTTCCAATGGTCATGTCATCAGAGCCACAGAAGTCTGGGTGTGACATTTTAGGAAGAGATTTTTTGGTTTTTTAAACTTCAAAAAATTCTTGTATTCAATTTACACTTGTAAATTTTTGTAAAGAAAAAAGATTAGCTTTTTGTAAAAGTAAACAAGTTCTCATACTATAACTTTTTAAATTAAATTCTGTTATTTCTGACCAGTCTGTAAAGTGTATTCTCTTCTGTTAAACTGAAAGGAAATCACTGGAAAATTTTTTTGTAACAGTTAAAGAGAAATAAATATTTTAAAAACTAAATGGTTATTTGTAAATTCTTTAGAATAAATACTGAGAGTACTCTTTCTTCTGGCCTTCTACACATAGTGAAATATTAGAGTTATCACAGCAATCTATTACATACATGCATTTTCAAGCTGTTAATGTTTCCCCACCAAATCCCATAGGCAAAGGTTAGGCAGACTCACTATTCCTTATTTAAGCCATTATTCTCAGATTGTGTATGCAAAGAAGTAACAGCTGTCAAAGATACAAAGGCTAAGCATGATCCACTTGTGGGCAGGCTGGAGCAAAGCTCAAGAGAGATGGTTTACACTCTTCACCAAAATCAAGAGGTCCATGTATATGCTCCAAGTTCCAATTCAACCCAAAATTTCAGGTCACTAATTTTGGCTCAGGTATCCAGACTTCTGATTTATGTGTATTTTAAATTATGATAGAAAAGTAATAAGACCCACATGTCTTCTGCATGGGTATTATTGAAGATTATTTCTCAGAATTTTTACCAGTTTTCTTTATGGTTAATGCCTATTTTTTTTCTCTAATTTGCAGACAGACAATTTTAAAACAACTTTCATATTATCCTCCAGATTTGTGTCAAGAAAGAATGCATTCCATAGATGCTTCTCATGAAAGTCAGTAATCTGACAGAAATAACACCTCTTTGAATTATACTGCTATTAATTTCGTTGATTTTAGCTATTACATAACATCATAAATGGAAAAAATAGTATAATATACCAGAATTTGATATTAACTATATCTAAAATCCATCAGAATAAATCTGATTGAAGTTACTGCAAAAACATACTGCTTCAGTTTAATTCTTCTCCGATTTTTGCCAGAGTATAAACCTTCCTTGTATTTGGTCTTACCAAAGTTCATAAGGGCCCTTTTTCCATCTCACAATATAAATCTTATTGATTTTGCGGTTAGTTTGTTTTTTCCTTGCAGCAGAGCCTTAGCTCTGAGTTTAAATCAGTTTATATATATATATGTAGGGGTTTTTTAATTTTGGGGTGGATTTTTTTTTGCAAACTTGATTTTCAAAGTTTATGCTACGTATTTCAAAAAAAAACAAGTGATTTGTCTAAGGAATCTCGTCAAAAGTATCTCAAACAACAAGGATATACAGAAATACCCAGGTTAATAACAAATATGTTCCTTTGAAGCTGGGACATGTATCAGAACTCATGTACAATTTATACTCTACTAATGTTAAGACCTCACATTGTAATTGCTAGTTAAAAAAAAAAAGTCACAAGAATTGAATCTTAGTGGCAGAGAGGAGTCAAGCACTTCAGACTTCTGGATAACTTTCACTCTTGCAAAGGCATTTTGAGGTTTTTGAAACCATTGACCTAAGTCTTTCAAAGATAAAGGTGATGTGGACAATTTACCAGAAGCCAAATTAAGAAAGTATACATGTTTCATTTGTGATGTAAAGAGGTTTCAAAAGGGAAAATCCAGAGATCATAGATCAAAGATAATTCTTTGATACAAATTGTAATCCACTTTTATACTATTATTTTCATGACCTAAGGAAGATGCAAGCAGGACCAAATGTACCTTGTTTCAGTGATACCTCAGCTACAATTCCAGCAGCTAAGAGGCTATCCATTTTCCAAGTAATTTCCAAGTACATTTCTTATCACAACCAACATGTCCTAACAACATACAGCAAACTGACAACTCCAATGAATTTTTATCTACCTTCTCCCTCTCTAATTATACCTGCCACCTGAAAGCATTGTCATTAGTGAGTCTGTAAATGCAGATTAAAGTAACTGTTCCCCATGTAGTTTTATCTATTAAGACTCTCCTACTAAAATTGTCTAGATCTTAATACACAGCTAATTATTAACACATATTTAAACAACTCTTTATAAAGCAAGCTACACAAACACACGTAAGAGCTATTTGACTTTACTGTACAGTGCTGCAGAGACAAAATCCTTCTCACTTAATGCAATACAACTTAATACTATTAAATAAATAATTGAGGGCTTGGATCTTTGGTGGGGTGTGGGCTTCTTCGTTTATAAAAGTCACTAAGATGTATACAGTAACTTTGTAGTTTAACAAGACTTTAATTCCTCAGTAAACAGGAATTGAGCCCTTGGGACTGTGGCTTTTGAAATTAGGGTGTGTTTAGGTTTGGAGACTGCCCAAATTTCATTCACATTTAAGAAAGGAAAGCACTACGCCAGACACATGCAATCAGAAAAAAATGATTACATTCTGAAGAAAGACTGTAAAACAAATGCTCCCATATGTTCCATAAAGATCAAATAGGCTGAGAATTAGGATGGTGATATTTAAATATCCAGAAAAAAATCCAATAAATGAACCCTAAGAACTAAAATTTAAGTTAATGGCAACAAAATACACGAATGAGGCAAAGTTAACCCCACTTCAAACACAGGATGAGATTGAGAAATAAGGGAGGAGTCAAATATGCCAGGCTTTCTGGTACAACTCATTGCTTACAACTGTTATTGAACAATATTTTTATAATTAGTGAAGCTAACAAGGGACAAAAATGCAACGTCTGATGTGTTTTGACAAAAGGCTGAAAGGAAAAATGGAAAATAAAAGTCAACTAAAAAAATGCTTTTTTTCAAGACATCTATCAAACAGAAGATCCAGGATTAAAAATCATGTTCCCTTATAAAATCCTTTCCAACTAAACTGAGGGGATTTTTAGTTATTTGTTTGGTTTTTGGTTGGAATTTTTGGTTGTGGTTTTGGGGTTTTATTTCTGTCGTGTACTCAAGCAAATATAATAAAATTGGACTGATATGTTTTCTATTCAAAGCAAAGAAACATATTAGACATTCCAACTTTTTGAGTCTTGCCTGAGACTAACATATATCTTCCTCAATCAGAACAATATTTCCTAGACATTTTCTATATTTAGTGAAGGTAACGACAAAATGAACACTGTGACATTTGGTTATTCCAATGAACTGCAAATTTGCAAATTCTCCATTATACTAGAATTATGAAGTATACTAGAGATGAAATTAAGGAAACATTTGAAAAGTACCCTATCAGTACATTAGCCACATAGAAGTTATATTTCTTTAAACCAAAATAAAAAAAAATCTTGTTCACTATAAAAGAGGGAAGTATGAAAAACCAGATCATGACTGCAGTATCTATTCCCTATTTCCCACAACACAGTCTCTTGCAGTGATGCATATGTAATATATAATTACTTCATTTTTTTGCACACTAAAGAATATATGCAATGGGATATAGCTATGCTGTGTAGGAGAGCAGATTAAAAATAATGTCAAATAAAATATCTCAGGCTAAAACAGAAACACTGTGGCACAAGGATGAAAAGTGTTTTTAGAGATTTGGAGGTAGTTAGAATAGGTTTCCCATTTGACCATTATCTTTCTAAGCAGCTTTGAGTGAGTTGGTTCTTCAGGGATAAAATAAAAGTCCTTCCTAGCTCGTCAGATTTTTGGGTTTCTTTTGTTTTGTTTACTTTCTTGTTTTTTTATAAAGTGGACTAGAGCTTACTCTCTCTTTGGGCCCCAAAGTGGGTTATTTATGAGACATTTCATAAATCAACAAATCATTCCAAAGGAGGTCACTAAAGTCTAAAAACCAAACATCTGAAAGGTGTAAAATTAGTTAACGTTATCAAAATTAAACATGTGGGAAATAAAGGATCCAATACAATAGCATACATTGGCCTTCAACGCCATTCTGTGTCTCACAGCTTTACTCTTGACATTTTCAGGTTCTTCAGAGGGTATATAGAAAGCTTCTTTACTCTTTCCAGAGAAGTTTAGCCAGACCTCCACACCAGAGCAGAGGGTAATGCACTCAAAGAATGGGGGAATGTTCACTGGCCTCATCTGAAGGCAGAAACATGCTTCCAAGATCCACTGTTTTGAATTTGGTATATGACTGGCTTTGCTTTAGAATATACCTGAGCATATTCTGACTCTCTGATATTACATACCTAGGGCTCAAACGGTGTCTTATTATTACTACCAGACATTTATGAAGTCCCTGAAAGTTTATATTACTTTTTTATTATATTACCTTGGAGAAATTATTTTCCTTTCGAAGAGTTAAAATTATTTTGGAGGAATCCCAGAAGTAACAATAATTAAAAGCTATAGTTCTACAAATATACTGATTTCTGTCATCAAAACTTTTTTTTTTTTTTTTTAACTGAACAGCATTGTTAATAGTAGTGAAGTTACAAAGTGAAGTCAAAGACGTGGACTGCAAGGTCTATTCATACCTATCCTTCAAGGACTGCCCCACCCAAGAAGAAAAAAAAAAAAAAGAAAACCAATTTCTGTGTAGTTATTTAGATGTTGATTATTTTGCTTACATAAAAATGTATGCACTACATAAAACATGCAACGGCTATTAATGACATTTAAATGCTTAGTATTTTCATTGCTTTGGGGAAAATAAAGTCACTCCAGGATAGGACATGTTCTACAAGATTTCTGAATACTACTGATGCAAAGTAAAAATACTTTCACATGGACACACAGTATTTCTCCATTATATGAACTTCCTCTTATTACTTACATTCTCATACAGGGCTTGAAGGGTCTCTAGGTCAACAACAGAGTTGTCCAAGTTCACAACAGCTATAAAAAGAAAAAAACAAAAAAGAATTAGTTGTCAGAATGATAATCCAACTGTAAAAGAAAGACTGATCACAATACCCAGCAATAGTTTTTATGACCTACTGGGCATACAGCTTAAGGGTTTTAACTTTATTAACACCTTGAATAGTGCTGTTCCTAGGACTATGACTAGAAACCTGGTAGAGTCGGGTGTCAAGTGTTAAAGAATTCATCCCCCTCCCCCCAAACACACAAACACGATCCCACGAGTATGGCCATAGTCAGAGATCAGAGATAAGCTTTACATCAGACTTTCATGGTCCAACTGAAAGCATTATAAAAATTTGTAAATCTGCACCACAGCCACACACACACACTCACACAACAAAGCTCATTCCTGTCACTGGTTGACTTCAGTCTTAAACTCACTAATCCATAAGTCAGCCAGTTAACTTCAAAACACCTGACAAGGGTCAAGTCTTCTATGCACTAAGCTGACACATTTAGTATGGATACAAAATATGCCTTTCCTGTTCCCAACCAATTCTGGCGCCACACACATACTGTATTTTTTTTCAGCATCAAAAAACCCAGTAGAAACAGCTCAGAGAATGATTTTTATCTACCTAACCTGGACAAAAAAAACAAACCAAAAAATCTTTAAGAGGGACACACTTTTAGGAGTAGAACCCTGATTCCCCACCTGTATAAGGAACATTTAACAAGGCACTGGAAATATTTGTGCAAACTATTGAAGAATTTTTCTCAGCTAACACAAAGAGTTATTTTTCAAATAGTGCTTCTCTTACACATTTTTTTGCAAGCACAGTGACCATTCATTTAAAAGCCTGATAAATCCATCTTTCCTCATCTAGATTTTAAATCTTGAAAGAAATTTAGAATGTTGCATCAGAATACACGTGATGGGAGTGAATAATTTTTAGCATACTATACTAGACTTTTTCCTATTTTGCACTTCATTAATTTGTACCCTTTTTTGTAGTGGACTTTGCACGTGTGTGTGCACTTGTACAATAAACTGAATGATTCCCTAGGCAAGATTAATCTAGAGATTACAACATTGATCAGAGACAGAAACCCAGAACTAGGCTACTTTTTGCCTGTAAATCCATGTCCTTAACTGTCATAAAGAAATTCTGTGTATACACCTAAAGACTACAGACAATATAATTCAAGCTCATGTGTTTCCGATTGCTCTAAAGCATTTAGAGATACCACTCTGAGTCTGGGACTCATCATGTTTCCCCTTTCCAGAGCTGAGACATAGTTTTAGTTGCACTATAAGAAAATTCTAAACAAAGAAGTGTTGCTCTTGATTAAACTAAGCAGGCCACACTGTATCTCTAAGCAGGGCATGAAGTTAACTTTCAGGACTAAATCGCAAAATAACCAGGAATTTTTTTAATTTTTCAGAAGAAATATTTAAATTGTTTTTTTCTGTTTTTTCCTTACCAGAAAGCAATGTATCAGATAACGCCAATTTAACAGTTAACACTACAGGAAACAACATGTTTTTTGTTTTCTTTTGGGGGAGAGGGCACATGAAAAAGCTGCTACTAATTATTTAGGATATTTTTAAACTTCTCTTCCCCACCAGAGTGTAATAACTGTTGCAAAAGACACTTAAAGATGCTCTGTATAAAAGGCACTGTATTATACATTGTATTTAATAATTACAGTTGCTCAATAAGACTATCTGTATGCTTAAAAACATGCCAAATTTGCCTTTTAGAACTGGAGACTAAAATTAGCATGCAAACAGAAACTGGGTGCAGATTGGTTTGAGAGCTCTGCTTCAAGGAAACACGTATGTAAACCCAGCTTTATTAAACCCAGGGTATATTATGAAACTCAGTTTGTATTAGCCTAACATTTCAGCACTTTTATGCCTATGCAATGTTTTCATACATGGATGCACTCACAACCCCTCAGCTATTTATTTTGAGTTGTGGCTGTCTTCGCCCTGTTCTACCCCCTCCCCTTCCTTCCAGAGACTGTCTACTACTGCACCAAGAAATAAGACATAAGTTCCTGTCCTGACTTTTGCTCAATGTTAAGATCACCCACGGATTACTCAGGGAGCAATAGAACACTTTTGTTTGAATGCTTGCAGGAGATAAGAGAACGCCTGGCAAGCACAATGGTGCCAGGTCTGTGTACTTTCAACAAAACAGGTATTCAGAAGAGTGTACATACTTCAGGGAGCTGCTTAAAACAAATCAGTCTGGGACAAGGACGTGGAGAAGTCAGCTTCTAGTATATATCCATCAAGTCTTCTCTTCCCAAGACAAATAGATTTCTATATGTTTCATCTAAACGTTCATAGACAGCACTCCAACATCTCACTAGGATTTTTCGATGCTCACCATAGGTTTGCTCCTCCCACTTAAGGGGGAATCAGGAGATCAGCTTCTGTTCCTAGGCAATACTGCAGCATTTTCATGCATAATATGATAGTTGCCAAATAAATCACAACTATTGCATATTTAATTCAATTATCTAGACAATTTGAACGGATAAAAACAATGATGTTTCCTTATGTTGCCAAGCTAAACATGCCCCCTCCCTTCAATCAGTTGACTACACAAATATCTAACCAAAGGATTCCATATGGGGTGGCAAAATAATGGCAAAACATAGACAAATATTAATTTCCTCGTATGAAAATATTGCTATGCTACAATTCCAGTATACTTTAAAGCAAACGGTTGGAAAAAGGGTTGCAACAGTCTTGCAGTTGCTGGATGTTTTCACCCAAGTCACTATTTTGGAAACTGATTTTTTTTTTTCCAAAACTGATGTTGACATTTCTTGATCTTGACTACTATGAAAGTGAAGAATATTTGTTGGTTTTTGCTCTAATAGAAACTACTTTCTTTTAATCACATCAGACCCAGGCAGTAGGAACTCACTTGTTCTTACTGTTATATTTCACAGTTCTGCTATTTTCTTGCATTCCTGTTGCCACTGCTGCCAATAAAACCACCAAGCCAGCACAGGTTTCAAGCCCAAATAATTTTACAATATTAGAAGTCCATCTACATAATTTTCTATATATATGCAAATAGATAGCACTCATATGATTAAATCAAATTCTAACCAAGTATGTCCACATACAGACACAAACATGCACAGAAAAAAAATAAAAATAATTACAAATTAACTTTTTTTTTTTCTTCTTTTTAAGCTAGCCATGGTCAATAGATGATTACAGAAAATCCACCCAGTAAAATGAAGGGTTGAGAACCAAACAAAAATGATTGCTTGATACTATAAAGGACAGAGATTTCAAAGGATGTGTAGCCAAATTAAAAGATTTGGGAAACTCTTGTTAGTCTTAAGCTTTCCTGACACTGTCACTGTTTTGGTCACAATCTACATGGAAATCTAAACTGGTACTTTTGGGACAGAAATTGTATCTTATTATCTGACTGCAGAATATAGAAGGTTTAGCAGAATGGCAGTTTCCTTTTGATTCTGTATTTCTACAATATAAATTGAATTAAAAATATATACATGCAAACTCACATTAACAAAGACAACTTAGACACTAGTTTGAAACCAGAAGGACAAAAAATACATGCAGAGGAGAAAGACTTACTATTTTTAATAATATCAACTAATTTACAAGTATAGAAGATTCTTCCCCTGACAGGAGGATAATGTCGCTGCTAAAAAAAAGTGAGATTAATGTAAAGTACACAATCATATTCGGAGGCATATTTGAACTACAAGAACAGACAGACCTTCTCCCATATACATAGAAGAGAATTTAGAATAGAGACACAAATTAAAAAAAAAAAAACCAAAAAAAACCAAACAAAACAAACAACAAAATATTCCAACCCAAACCACAAAATAAACCAAACACAATGAATAATCACCACCCACAAGTCTTCAGAGGAACACAGTAACCAAGCCATCAAAAAGATCATAATTTTGCCAACAAATATAATCCTGAAGAGGAAATGCATGAGAGAACACCATCAGCAGGAAGGCGGAGGATGCACAGTGTATTTTCAGGAAGACTGTCAAAGGAAGTAGCTGTATTTTTTTTCTTTGTAAGACAAATCACTGTTTTTGATTATTCCTATATCTAGGGTCATGTGAACTACCAGCTACCACTAAAGCAAAATTGATAGGCAATATAGACACAGTGAACCTGCACTTGCCTGTGTAGGCTATGAATCTATATCTACCAATAGTACCACATACCTAAACTGTAAGAAAAAAGACAACTTCCTACAGTTAGCCAGTCCTTGGAAAGTCTATTTCATTTCAAAGTCCAAACTTCAGAATTTCTTTTTAAAATGAAAAGGCCAAAATTCAAAGTTTCCCACTGAGAAGGATTTCAGGAAGAAGAAAAAAAGAATTATGAACATTTTGGATCCAACTTATGTCATAAAACAATCTTAGCACAATCTTACATATTGATGATTTTCAGAAAACTTATGTTCACACAGATTCTTAGTCTTACACCTTCCTTTTTCTCAAAGCAGGTTTCAAATCACACTCCATATCTCTGGCCTTTCCAAGTATGCCTCCTAGGATTTTCTGTCTCTCGACTCCATCTAAACTTAAGTGGCTCCTTCTCGAAGTCTCCTAGAAGCACTGCTGTCTCCCAAAAGACTGACTAAGCATTTTCCAAATCCTACTTGACTGATAAAAGATTACAGTTTAACTCCTCAGAAAGAAGCAGTAGCTGAAGTAAAACCACCTCTGAGCCTCTTCTGCTGTACTCAGATCCATCTTTCAGGGAGACAAACAAGCAAATCATCCACCCAAGGTCTTCATGCTGATTTCCACCACAGTTGACTTCTGCATGACCCTCCAAAAACCAAGCAGGATTGCCCCAAGAGGTCACTCCTTTTTCCTCCTGCACATCTTTGCCTCTTCATTTTTACATCTGCTCTCTTTCTCCAGAACTGCACAAAGAACTTCCGCACGACTTTGCATCTTCACTGGCAAATGGCAGCATACAGGTGGTCAGTACAGCAAAATACAAAGGCAGACTGATTCTTCTTCACTGAGTGAAAGACCTCCTACTTCTACAGCAACTAATCACAGCACTCTGATCACGCAGTTTGTGTGTGGCACAGATTTGGGGATTTTCACAGCTGTTTTGCTCATCACATGACTAACATGCAAGCTTAAAGGATACTGAGAGGTTGCAACTTCCACAGTACTTTTTCCAGACTTTTATCCCCAAATAATTATGTTCCATGTTAACACTTAGACCCTCTATATCCCAGGAATATTACCCCAAGCTGAAGAACAAAAGAAACAGAAAAGGCATCAACCAATCTTACAACGAAGAAGGACTTGGTTGTTACTGGGAACCTATATCAATACATATAAACATGGTAAGCTGTACATAAACAGAGACTCAAAATTACTACATATTTTTGAGGCATACCTATAGCATTAAAAGTCATTCAACCAAATTTTATGATACATGTTAATTTTCAACTATCTAGAAAAAGGTATTTGGAAGAAAAAAAAGGAACAAAAATAAATTAGTAGGTCCAATGCGTCACACTGTATGGTATTCCTCGAATTAGTATTTCTGAGGTAATTAAAAACAATAGCTTCTCCAAGAATAATGTACAGGCAGTAAGTTGCAGGTGGTCAAAATGCAACATCATTCAAAAACTAACACACTGGCAAAACCTTAAACAATGGAAAATTCTGATACGAGAAAAATAAGTCAGATAGTACATAGCCTGATCAATTTACGTTTCTGACAACAAATTAGAGAAAAAGAATAACTAAATTTTTTTTGTTCACTGACTACAAAATGGAAGTCTTCCATTAGAGAAAAATCCCCAAACACCACATTCAAATACAAATAAAATAGAACAAAAAACTCAATGTAGACAATTTCATCAGGTTCCTTGGAATGACTGACAGAAGAACTGCTCAATTCAGAAGAAAAAACGTCTCCCTCAATGTTCTCATCAGCAAAAGAGCCCAGAGAGCCTTAGAAGATGACTAAAGTGTGATGGCTTCCTTTGCTGCTATAAGGATTATGTTATGATGTAATGTCAAGGTTCTTGAGCAGTAAACCCAGATTTACATCCAACTTAGTATTTTTATTTAAAAATAAACTAAGCTGCAAAACTTGCAGCCTTTTATTGGTTACATAGTAAACCTACAACTTGAAAAATTCATATATTTGGTGTTTTGTTGTTTGGGTTTTCTTTTCTTTTTTTTTTTTTTTCCTCCCCCCTTCCCCATGTGAATTTATTGGCATCATTCATCTAATATTCACAAGGTCATGTTTTTATCGGTGGTACTTCCCACAATTTGACAGGTACTGCTATGTGCTTGGGATTCTTTATCCTAAATAACAGAAATGTGAATCTCCAATTCAGAAAGTTAAAATTCCAAATGGGCTTCTTTGAAATAAATGTGCTTACCTAACAATGCTAAAACTAAATGTCCCTGTGTTAATGGAACTTGTGGCATACACACAAAGGTTATGACTGTGTATTTTTAAAGATTCTCAGAAAATAAGTGAAATAAAAGAATTTTTAAACAGAAGTATCTGGATTTGCACAACTTGCAGGCAAAAAAACAACCAAACAAAAACCCCCACTGATAATGAATAGGTAGGGTATGACTACATGGAGTAGAGTCAGCATAAATGAAAAATTTCATATTATTATCTAAGTTCTTGCCCTCAGTACTTTTGTGATATGTTTACCTATTAGCAAATACTCTAACATTCTTAGGATGAAAACTTTGAGTGCACAAAGCACAATGGAGATTGGATCTTCAACACAAGTACATACAGCATGGATCAGAAGCAAGAAACAGCACTTCGAATGCTTGCACACAGCTTTACTGTGGCAGTAATTCACCTTGATCTAAAGCTTATGTAAGAAACCAGACCATTAAACAAAATTTCCAAGCAGAAGCCATGGATTAAGCTGACCTTTTGCTTCAGATTGTTTTTAAAGGACCTAAAAATTTTAAATATCTTCAAGAATATGCACTCATATTTCTAGGAAGCAATAAAATAAGAATCGATAAAGCAAAAATATACATTTCCACAATGTGAAGTAACAGAGGTAGGAAACTTCCTCGAAAGGAGTGAATCTTTATTTAGTATGATTATTCTCTTATAAACACAATTCAACTTTAGACACTTGTCCTTAACATTCCTGTTCTCTAATTTGTATCTGATAAACAAACTGTATCGTGGTTTTTTACATGCACGTAAATATATATTCATATATATAATAAAATATATCACTAGATTTTATATATAGCTGTACATAGTTGATATAAACAGTTACATTACATACATTTCCTACTTCCATACAATTGCCTACTATGTTAAGGACAGCAGTTACTGATTAAGTGAAGTCTAACTTCATACACCTATACAGTTTGTTTATAAAAAGTGTGCAAGTTCAGTTCATAGAGAACACATATATACTGTTTGACTCAGTATGTCGCCTTCTTGTCTAGGCAGGAAAAAAAACGTGGAGAGCAATGCTGTAATCCTTTCAGAATAAAATGTTTAAATACAAACATGATTGCCATTGTAGACTGTTTAATTTAGAGAGATTGTATTTCAGTTCTGGTTTTGAGAGGTTTGTGGATTTGACTATAGAGAGTACTTCAATGCTTATCTTAATTGTTTAGATAAGATTTGTTTGAATTTGGCAAGTGAAAAAAACATGGGTGTGGGATATAGGAAGGTTGAGAAAAGACTGGCATTTTACCAGATTATGCTTATTTTTAACTATAGTGCATAGAGGAGCAAACAGTCTCAATGAACCTGCCGGGGGCTGGTCATTGAGGAGTGAATTTGAAGTGCAAGACTGACTGGCAGGATTCAAGGTCTTTAACAAACTGAAACAGATTACTACGAGAATGCCCAAAACACTACATAAGGCTTAGCATAGTACAAAAATGCAAATGATATAGGACACATCTAAATAAGCTAAAAAATATAATTATGCTTTATGCCTATACTGAGGGGTTGTTGTTCACTAGGCAAACTTCCTGAGCCTTACATTTGTTTTTAAAGTGTTTCAAGAATAAGAATTTAATATAAAATTAGTATTAGCATGTGGATATATTTTACATGTAAGAAATTCTCTTACAGAAAACAAAAAAAATTATACTGCTATAAAAAACCCAACGCTATTCACTTTTATTTCAATAGCAGCTTCTACTAAGTTTTTTCCACTGTCTGGTTAAGATAGTACAGCATGACAGAGGCATTTCATTTAGAAGTTCTCAAAAGGAAACTCGCCATACCTGTCAAGTATGTAAGTTCTCACAACTTTTTTGTGAGAAGACTACTAGAACATAAAATCAGAGGAATATATTTTGGGGAGGTTTACATGACAGTAAGTATTTACAGTGCACATTATAAAAACAAACTGTACAAATGTCAGCTTCACAGGCACATATGCAGTAGATCTGACATTGTGTATCAATCTGTCTGCAGAGAGATATGATTTATAGTTTTAAATTCATGAGTCAAGTGACAAAGTTTGTGTTTCCTGTGTGTTAGTGTTTGACTCTTCTTTTAGATCCACATAGAATCAAACATTTTTCAAACTCTGTTTCAATGACATTAAGACCAAGAGCTCCACAGGCTAACTATTGTACCAGTGATGGTGTAACTGCAAGGTGTCAGCAAGGCTTGTTTGTATTCCAAGCAAGCCTTCAAGGTCTGAATGAATTTAGACTTTAAGTTATGCATGGATTTTTTGAGAATTCAAATTTGCTGACTTTTGATTCGATTCCATCTTATCTATTTTTATTAGAGTAGCTCACAGTAAACAAAGCCATGGCTAACTCTGAGTAGTCCAGTCCATAAGCAAAGAGAAGATTTTTCTTTCATGCTTTATGGAGCATGTTCTAAATTATAAGTATAAACAAAGTGCAGGAGCAGGAGAAAGAGGAAGACATTTATTTGGAATCATCTGGTAGTGAATTTGATAAAGTTATCAGGGCAGATAGCTAACATATTTTTTCCCCCAGAAACAGATTCCCTACATTAAGCAGCTAACTTGAGATCTTTTTTTTTTTTTTGTTTAGTTTTTTTTTTTCTCTCAATTTACCACAGTTAGTACATAGTAATGGAGCTCCAAGTGTGCCCAGCTGGCAATTTAGAATGCTTACATTAAATTACTTGTCAGTATTAAATAAGCTATTAAATGCCCAGCTCATAGGTCTGAGAATTTAACTGCTCATGAAACAATACCAGAAAGGAGAATATCTTAGGCTTTCATAGGAATCTGTTCTCAGCTTACTGCAAAATAACTATATCTTCATCAACACTGAAAAGAAAGATATTAAAAAGTGATTAATCCTCAGTGAAATCCATGTGGCAATGCAGATGGGAGAGCTGCTCTTTCCTGAGCAGACTCAAGCTTGTCCAAAGAACTGTTTTGATTTTACTATTTGCAATTATGATCAACGGTTAATGTAACACTCCTTGTCTCTCAAGGAGTGACTAGAAGTCAAAACAATCTTTGGACTAGAGCTAGAACTGGTGTAATATCAAAAACACCAACAAAAGAGAAGACAGAGTAACCTCGAGAACTTGTTTTCCTGTTGAGTTGCTTGATCTATTTACCTTTTACAGAAGAAAGTTAAGAAGCAACCTGATTACATACCTGCATGAGAAGATATCTGAAAGTAGATGGCTCTGTAATTTCACAGAAAAAAAGAAGGGAAGAATGAAGAGTACTTGTAAATTAATCTGACAAATTCACTATGGAAACAGCATTTTAAGTGCTGAAAGTGAGGGAAATTTACCTTTTGAACAGTGTTTCATGGGATACGATAACTTCTCCATTGCTTAAAGTATTTCTATGAAATCCTAGACTCACCAAAGTCAATGGCAAAACTATCAGCAACTTCAAATAAAGCAAAAGGTTGAAGGGTCAGAATTTCAGCTGGAACTCAAGATCATTTATACTGCTAAAATGTTCATATTTATAAAGACTAATAGCTTGGGGCAGAAATTAGCAGGCAGTATTATATGACTTGCCTTTTTTAGCAGCCAGACTAAATGCTTAGAATGTTGTTTCTAAAAATCTAGAGTTGAGCGGCATGTTTGCCCTTTGCTAGGTCTCTCTGAAATACTCCACTAGTCTTCTGTAACATCACCAAGCCTAAATCATTCTATCTGGACTACATGGAATGTTGCTACTCTTTGATGATTTACAACAGAAAGTACTGCAAGTTCTTTTAGCCATGAAGACACATATAACTACTCAGAAACAAGCTTTCCCTGCTTATGGTTCAAGCTAGCCAGTTGTGTGTGATATCAGCATCCATAGTAGTAGACTTAGTTAGGAAACACTACATGGAAACTTACAGGGATTCAAAAATCAGGCAAAGCAGGTCCCATTTCCTTATAAATGTACAAGCAACTGTTGCAGTCACAACTCAAAATACAAATTTTCTTGCTCAAGAATTACAAACACAAAACATTCGAGAGGTTTCCTTTCAAAAGCAAATTTCTCTTTGCTTCTGTCAGATGGTAGTATCTCACTGAAATAAAATTACATACTCTCAATTTTTTCTCCAAATCAAAATAAAATTTTACTTTTGGCACAGCAGATAACAGTTTAGATGTAGCCTCGTATTCTACATGTCTGCCCTGTCTAACGTCTGGATAGACACCAGGGATTTCATCGTGCTAAGGCATGTTAAGCCTTTCACCAAATATTCTGAAGTTACAGCACTAAGGAGCTACAGATGCTAAGAAGGTGATGTAATGATCTTGTGATATTTAGTCCATGTTTTAAGTGTGGTGGGATTACGAAAATAATGCAAAAAGATTTTTGGCTAGGTAGATGACAGATTACACAGCTTTACTAATTCAAATCACAATACTGTGATAGCTGAATGCAGAAGGATGCATGTTTATGGTTTAAATTCCATCCTTTTTTAACACTCCAAAGTTTTTCTCAAAACCCAGTATTAATTCCAGGAAGAAGGGCTGGGATAGCAACAAAACCAAATGTCCATGTATGCAGAAAACCAAAATACATACAATTGTAAGAAAAAACAAATGTTACTTGGAGCCACATACGTGTATTTATTTCAGTATCATGACTAGATTTGGCCTACTGAGTACTTTGAGATTACCAGGGGCAGTCTGATTGCTTCAGTTCAATGACATCAGGCTATATTTTGTGGCTAGGTAGCAAAAGCAATTACAACTTCACTAAACTCAGAAAAAAAATTACGCTGAAACAGAGGCTAACACCCACTGCTTGGGGAGGTTTCTTGTGAAACAGTAGAACAACAGAAATAACCCTGATCTTTCATTGCCTATGGATAACAGAAGAAGAGAAAGAAGAGAAAGGAGTAGAAGAAATCCAGGCACCTCTTAAAGTGAGGTACAGAAACACCAACACATTGGCTCCAGCCAGTGGGGAAACAATGGACCCTCAGACTAAAGGTTGCACCATTTTTCCAACAGAAACCATCATTTCCCCGGCACTCTTTCTTACCCTCCTCTATCATGGATGATGAACGGATAAAGCAAGCAAGTCACTGTACCTAATTTTCTCATCATGCTTTCTCTTCCTTACACTCGGAGCTATTCTGTAAAGGAGGCTATTCACCGGGTGCGGAGCACACCGGCACGCACAGCGGGAGAGTGGGGCCAAGGCGCAGGGTGGAGCGCCGCGGCTCCGCTCTGCCGAGGGCCGGCACGGCGTGTCCCGGGAAGGGGGCGCGGAGCTGCCGGCAGCGCGGGCCGCTGTTGCCACCTGCTGCCGGGAGCNCGGCCGGGGCCGCGGGGGCTCGGCCGGGGAGGCGGCGGCCGGCGCGGGGTGTAGGGGGAGCAGTGCGGGCACGGACCGCGGGGACGAGCCCGCACTGCGGCCTTGGCGAGCAGGGCTCGGCCGATAAAGGCCCAGCTGTGCGTACGTGGTGTTTCCGTGTAGTTTCCAAGCATCTAGCATCTGCAAAGGGCAGATTTGTATTTCCTGGTGAATTCCAAATGGAACAGAAGGACTGTAGTCAGTGTGACGCTAATAACGCAAGGCTGTATATGATGCCCTAATGGGTTACAGCAGCAGAATACCGAAGGGAGCATTAGCCGGCCAAGATAAAGCAATCGGTTGTAAAAGATCTACCGCATTCCCTACGGAGGGAGTTCACGCCTAAATCGAAAAAACAGTTAGTGCCCTATTACAGATCGCTCAAGAAGCATCTTAATAACGACTTCTGAATAGTAAAAGCTGTAAGACAATATGCAATGTAGAAAATGTATTAGCAGAAGGTGTAATCTATTAAGTATATTTTTTTTTGAGCCTTCATGCAGAGTCTAAATTTTAGGGTACTACAGTCAAAAAGCAACTCAAAGCAACTAGGCAGATTCACCAAAAGAGGCAAAGTTACACTTGATCTACTTCTGAATAATGTACAAAACAGTTGGTGATACCAAACCAGCCTTTAACGAAATTTCCCTTATAGGACCGGGGGATAAAAAAGTTTTTACAAGTTACACCATAAAATTAGATTTTACGAGCAGGAATTACCTTAAAATGAGAAGATTGTTGAAAGGCTAAAGAAAGATAAATGTAAATAAATGATATTATTTCAAGTTGGAAATCAGCCAAAGAAAACAAGAAAGCAAAGTCTTGAAAGTTCAACGTAAATTGGGCAAGAACAAAAAGGTCTATACCCAACTTGCCAAATGCATAAAGCTAGTAATAAAACTGCTTTGAAATACGTCAGATGTATGAAGCCTGACAGGAAACAGCTGGACATGCAGATAATCTGGCTGTAAAGAGAGTACAAAAGAAAGAGAATCAGAAAAGGTTAAACAAAGTATTTGTGTTAGGATTCACAACCACAGAAAAGGTCAGAGAGGTTCTCAGATGAGTTCTATACTTCTCAAGTCATATGCTTTGGACGCTGTCTCAAATTGAACAAGTTTCAGAACACACAAACGAAAACTTTAGGACGATGTTGGAAACTAAAAGCCAGAACATCTTTTTTTAAACAACATACAGATAAACCAATGTAATGTAAAAGCAAGGTAGCAGATCATTTTGTGGAAGACACTCACAAGCAACAAATAAATAGTGCTGTTTTAATGGAGTGCCCACAAAGGCCCAGGTAACAATAATCAGGTTGATACTGAATTTCTAAAAAACATACTTAAGGCTTCAGAAAAATTTATGCTATGATAGTATAAGAGGAAAGGTCTGCTTTGGTTAACCCCCCCCCCCAACAAACAAACAAAAAACTAACAAAAACAACAACAACAAAAACAAACAAACAAAAAAGAAACAAACCAACTTGCTCAAGTTGTAAAAGTAAAAAAAAAGTAAATAAATACATAAGTGTATTTAAAGAAAAGTAAATAAATACAGAAATGAATGATTAGTTTTCATATTACAAATCTGTAGCAAAGAAGCCTTACTACGAACTCTGCACGTTACTGTGTTGTTTAATGAATGTGAGGTGTTGATGTCTGCAGATAGTAACACCGCTTTAAATCTGACTACAAACACGTATGAAAGGATCTCTCAAATATTCAGTGTCAATACATATAAAGTAGATGGGGGAAAAAAAAGAACCCAGACTGTAAAAGCACTGTGATACATACAAAATTAGCAATTACTGACACTTTCCATAGTTCTCTAAAAACATAAGCTCAAAAACTAGTTGCAGTGAAGAACAAACAAAATATCAGCAACAACACAGAAAAAACAGAGCCCAGAAGAAGATGATGTTATACCTTGGCATAGACATATGGTGCACACAGATCTTGAAAACAGTGTGCAGGGCTAGTCATCTCGTTGGCAAAGAGAAGAAAGAACCATGGATTGTAGACTGGTGACAAAAAAAAAAAAATCAGACGAACAGGCAATGTGTATGAAAGGTGTTCCAAATAAACTTTTCAATTTGGAGAAAGAGTTACTTTCAAAAAGAAAAAATAGAGACCTTTAAAAATTACATAATGAGTGGGCAGTGCCCCTTATCTTAGTTTTTTTTATTTTTATTTTCAGATTACCTACAGAGGACATCAGGTACAAGGCTAGATAGATCTCAATTTGATCAAAGATAACTTATAGCTTTAATTGCTTTTTTTAAAAAAGAATGATAAGAAAAATACAAGTATAGGTACGGTGAATGTAAAAAAAAAAAAAAAGGGATTGATCTTGCAAGGTTTTTTTAAATCCTCATTTAAACTGCCTTGTATTTAAATTAGATTAACAGCTATATACATGTAAGTGGCATTAATTTTAGAATACAAATTTTTTGTGTCTACAAACATATTCAAATGTTACAAACACATGAACAAATCACAAGTGGATTGTTGTGGCAAGCAAACTTCTAAACTTTTCGGTTTAAAGAAAAAAAAAAGGTGTAACTGCATTATTGGAAAGTCTTAGTCAATTAATAAATATTTCTTAACTTTAATAATGCCAAAACCTCTTTATAGTTCAGCATATAAGAGTATGACCAATGAAAATATTTCTGCTATGAACGAGAGACAAGATACTCTTTTTCTCCTCCCCCACACCAGATTTTTACATGGTACTAATACTAATAGCACACATTTTGTTGCTTTTAGGCTTAGAATTTTTTATTCATCTCTCTTCTGAGTGAGTATATAGTACATAAATGAGAAATAACAGTACTGCTTTTTTTTTCTTTTGGGAGAACAGAACTTTCCTGAAACTTTCCTCTCAAATTTTTGAAGTTAGAGCCGACTTCCAAGAAAAAAATTAAACTATTTCAACTGAAACAACAGACAAACAATGCAGTTACATTTTCTTACAAAAGTTCTCTATTAAATTACATTCATATGTTCCTAACAACAACAAAATTTTTAATTATCCAAACTATCCAATGTGGTAGTAATTAGTTTCTGCTGATTCAAATATTGTGAAAAAACTCAATATAATTTTCCTCATTTAAAACCCAAAACTTAACTTCTTTATAAAGCCTTTTGCACTATAGAAAAATGGTTTAATTCTATAAATTTGTATTTAAGTATAAATTCCAAAGAGATATATCACATAAAGCATTCAGTTCCTTTCATGACGATGAGATTATTCCTGTCCATTATTTTGATGTGTTGCGCATACATTAAAATTATAACCAAGGTTATATTTTTCCCTTTAACAACTGCTACTAGTGCTTTATTGGCCTCTGGTCACTCTGAACTAAACTTAAGAAAATGCCAGAAGATAAAGAGAAGACTTTAAATACTAAGGACTAGCTTTCAGGGTCTTTATCCACAGCTCAGGGGTTTATGCCATATCCATTGGAAACCACACCTGGCTCCAAGAACCTTTGTTGTCTTTCCCCCCTAACTGCATTTGGCAGGAGTGGCCTGACCAGGGCCCCAAACTCACTGCTCAGTACAGAACACTGTGGGCATACTAACAGCATGAAAGCAACACAAACATCTGCACCAATAGTAATTTAACCAATTTAACTCTGGTCTGTCTTTTATAGAAGTAATTTTCTGTATTCCGTTGTTTGCCTTACCAATAATTTCCCAATAGGAGCATAGGTGTTGGAAAGGTTGTTGGGGGGAAGCTTAAACCATAATCTTTTAAATTTTTGGGTGTCTGCATATACAATATTTGATTAAGAAAAAAAAGAAACATTTAGAGAATTTAAATTCTCTAGTAATAAACCAGAAGTAACAGGTAAAGTTTCATACTTTATAATGAACCTGCACTGTCTGCAATCACTCTATGGATTATTCATGTAAAAAAGAAATACAGACTTGCTACCTGACAGAAAAAATGTTCTGTTTATCTTCCTAGAGCCAACATTTTTTTCCGTAACATAAATGGACAGAAATAATGATTTTGGGAAATTCTAAAGCAATCTTAAACTAGGATTCCTTTCTAGTATAACAGTGGCCAAAGAACTTGATCTAATCCTGTATTGTTTTGTTCCCATAACTTGTTTAAACTATAAAATGCCGTTTGGGAAGATACTGAAATATTTGTCAAGAATGGGTATAATGAGTTTCAAATGATTGTGCTTAAACACATATATTGTTGTTAGGATAAATAATGCTCAGATCACCTCTGGACTTTCCATAAAATAAACTAATCCCGAGTCTTATTTTCCAGATATTGAGTCATTCTTTCCTGATTGCTTTCCACGTAGAGCATCTCATGAACCTAGACTACATGACAGTTCAGTGCGTGAATAATTCCTGCTCAGAACACTGAAATAATGCAGCGTAAGAGACATTTTATTATCCTTCGCAAGTGAAATTGTTTAGTTAAACCTTTGACAAAGTCTCTTCTTGCTCATCGTTTCTATGTGTCCGTATGAGCTGTCAAGTAAGAAAACAAGACCAAGACTCTCGTGTTCTTTTGTCACTAATAGCTAAATACTAAAAAATAAACATTTATTTTTCTTGCTAACATTCAAAGTGTGTTCACTTCCTGCACATCTGTCTTGAATTCAGGGCAGAAGATATCTTTGCTGTTCAAAGTTGTACTGCTGTATGCAGAGCAATCTCTGCCACAGTAACAACTTAAGTAAAATAATCTCAAATCCCAATTACAGGGTTAGTCTTTACCAGCTGTTAGGTGAATCTGCCTACACTTTCTGTGACTGTGTTCCCTATTACATTTTTATATGTAATCTCCTTTTCTAGTATCACTGAACAAAGAGTTAAGGGCTTTAATAAAAACCCTTCCTTTCCCTCCTCCCCCCACCCCAGATATTAGAGTGGGACAGGTAGCTCCATCAAATTCTGCAGATTACCAGTATCTCAGAGACGGGGGGAAAAATGACTTATTAAATGAGGATGTGAGAAGGTGGTCCAAAATTCAGAGACAGAAATCTTCAAACTACTTCCAACAGAGCCAGGGCAATCACAATGTGGTATGCAAAACCTTGCAGAAATATAGTTAGAGTATTGCAGCAATACAGTGCCTGAAATGACAAACCCTGTTAAAAGAAACTTTCTGAATTGGAAAAGTTTACAGACAACTTAAAAAGACAGAAGTGCATATGTCATTTTTGACAGATTTTTACTTTCAGCAATTGCAAGGCATGCTCAGAATTAAGATGATTTTGGTGAACCAAAGTTAATTTCCACATAGGAAATAACTCCTAGATACAAGTCTCAATGTGTAATAAATGCAATACTTAGCTGCCTGAAATACAAAATTTGCTTTTTTCTTGGCTAACATCTTCAGTTTCATTTTTTCCTTCTATTTTTACACACACAGAGAAGAACTTTTTGCTACTCTTACAGCACTTAGTGAGAGCTGTAAACACAGAGGAGAATAAACTGTATCTTTACAAGCAAGAGGACTGGAGAAGTTACTGACAGTCCTATTTTCTGCAAAGGAGTTAAAATTTCAAACAGTCATTCCATTTCAAGTGCTGACAGACAACTTGAACAAAAAGAGATAATTTATTTACAAGACATGGTCCCTAAACACAACACAGGTTTAACACGTATTTATATTTTACTATATAGGGTGTTCATCATAGACTACTCTAAGAAATTAACTGGAATCTTTTTGGATCTCTAATTTATGCACACTTTGCATCTCTGAAATGTTAAGAAAAAACCAAAAGATTAATGTCAAACCCCAGGTCTTTTCTTTAAAAAGAAAATCTGAACTATAAACGAAAAATATGTAAGAAGTGCTTGTTTGGCACTTCTCAAACTTTGGCTGTATCACACAGCCAAATACAGCAATATCTCTAGCGGGAACAAAATACTGGATAAAGGATATTTGCGGTGTAGTGAAAATACAAAGGCGGAATGCCTGGACGAAGTGTTTTGCACAGTTGACAGATGACTGTAAAAAACATGCATCGGTAAAACCTTGTGTGAAATCAGAGAAACCACGAGGACTCATTTTTGTACTAATAACATAGAAATGGCACTGTGACTAAAGAGACCAACATTTCTTACAGTTCTAGCCTGAATGAAATGAAAAAGGAGATAACTGTTCAAGATTAGTTAAGAAAATATCTTAAATGATCCACATGTTCAAGATTCCAAAACAATCTTTCATCAAGGATTATTTCTTACAGATAATATTTCATCACTGTTTTGTATCTTAAAAAGCAAATAAAAATACACCAAAACCACCAACTAAACAACAGAAAATTTACAGGACATTAAATCAACATTTGACCAGGTCTCAAGTCATTTTAAGATCTTCATCTAAATACAGTATGATTTAAAACTTGAAATCCTAAATTTATTAGGTGAATTAGTACCCAGCAAATTTTTTTTGCCCTTCTGTTCATGTAACATTTTAAAATATTTGTAAAGGACTAGAAAAAAACCCCAACACAATAACATGCAAACCAAGAAATGGAATATCATGCTGCATTGAGAGTTTCTCTCTTTCTGGATGCTTTTCTATGGCCAATAAAAAAAAAAACCAAAAACCAATTCTTCTGCAATTTGCATGAACAGTGCATACCATTATGTTTAATATAGAGAATACTTACAATAGAGCCCATAAAGAAAGTTGCCTAGCACCACAAATTGGGGGGGGAGGGGAAGAGGGGATGTGCAGGGAGAAGTTTCATTTGACTGCATTTCAGATTTATGAAAAATCATTTCTTGTATTGTACTGAGTGAGATGTGTGTAAATGTACATGTCAGCGTACATCAAGCATGACGAAACTCAAGACCACTACTAAAACCCTGTGCCCTGGGACCAACAACACTTAGCCCTTTTTTTTTTTTCCTGTAATCGTCATACAACTGAAATATTCATGTATAAACATGAAAGTATATCAACTGACTTTTTTTGCTAGTGTAGGCACTCTTTATCATTATCTGAATTTTTGATAGCACCTTCTTGTTAGTAGATTGGAACTGCAGCAGACAAACCAATACACTGTACTCAAAAACATGTAAAACCTTTTATTTTTAACAAGGAAATAAAAATAGTGCCTACGTAAAAGGTAGAGGCTGAATCACTAGGGATTGTGATACTACAATTTCTGCATGGGGTCTATGGTTAGATCACTCAGAGGGCTCTACATGGAGTGACTGATGCCAGAAATACTTCTTGGCGAGATCTCTATTTTCCTTGCCCCCACCATGCCAGTTTCTTTCCCGCTCCTCACCACTTTTCCTCCATGCCTATTTTATGTTCTTTAAAAAAAAAAAAAAAAATTAGCACCAGGATCTTCCATCCATTTCCACAAATTCTGCCACTAGACAAGAGTTTTCTTGTGTTTGTTCAATCACTTCTGCACAGCAAGGGAATTAAAGAACTATTAGATTCCCCTTTGCAAAGACTTTTGGTTTTAGAAAACAGCTATTGAAAGAGGAATATACAAAATCTGCACACAGCTCTTAGATGATCATGTGTGCTTAATATTGTAATAGGATAAAGGTTAAGCATAATATTGTTTGACCCCTTCAACTACTGACATTCATGCCATGTTATTGTTAGTGTTGCATGTTAAGCAAGCAAATTTTCAATGAACTTGTGTTGGCTTTACCACAGACACAGATGTTAGGCGGACTCCTTTTTTTCATAAGGTTTTCATTATTAACTGAAACCAAGTTGAATATTTGACTGAAGGAAAGGACCATATCATTGTTTTCAGATTTTGCTCTATGACTTAACTGAACTACATCTGCCAGCTTTGGAAATACCAAGTACTTCTTGGCGCCAGTACTGGCGCCTTGCTCTATGACTACCATCTTAAGTGCTTCAGCTTGAGGAAGTCTAGTAACCATCAAAACAGTTTAATAAAAACTTAGAACTGTGATTAAGAGTTACTCACTAGCTGACAGAGTGCTCTGAAATTTGCTCTATTTATGAATAATTTCACAAAATGAGCAAATCACAGTAAACTGAACGCATGGCTGTAAATACATAGCCTAGAAAGTTCACAAGATGTTTTTGTGATTTATGAAGTCTGTGTTATACTTGAAACCACATTTATTTAATAGATAGGCTGGCACTTCACAGGATAATTCAATCTGCTTCAAATCTATCCAAAGCCTTTGGGAAACATAAGGGATGCTCTGAATATAAACGCAATTCCACTTTTCACCTTTTTGCACTACTGTCTCTTAGCATAAATGTGAAAACTATTACCCTCGCCCCAAAGATCTTGTTTTATAAAGTATGTTGTTGAAGATGAAAGAACTCCACAGTTTGTGCTAGCCTAAATATAGGAACTATTTTATAAAGCAAATAAATTAAACATTATAATTCAGTTTTCTGGATCTGTCCCAAGGCTATCTGAATTAAAATAAGCAACATATCACTCTTTCTTCCTCAGAAAGACCAAAATTCAAAGTGTCTATATTATATACCACTTATATAACTGATGCTGAAAGGAGAAAATAAATCTCAGTAAACGTTAAAAAAAAAAATGAGTGTATAAAAGGCCTCATATTAATTTATTTTACGTATCAAAATATATAAGTAATTACAATTTCCAGATTATCAATTATGTGATCTGAGAATTATCAATAGTTATTTTACTTACCATGCTGAATGTCCCTCATGTCTAAATGAAGGCTAGACATTAATATTCCAACAGCTTGAGATCTTTTGTTGCTTAACAACTTGACAACCTGCCAAAAGAAATCCAACTATTATCACCGATCTGCAGGAAAATGTAAGATATTTTGCATTACTAATGACAAATTCAAGAAATAGTACTTTGTAATATACACATTTAAAAATGAGGAATTTTATTATTTTTAAAGTTTTCTCCTGCTGTATAAATCCATTACAAGTGTAAGTAACTGTGTCACCTAGTTGAATTTAATCCTAAAGTGTCACTATATAGGTTCCCCTAGTCTTCCTCCTTCATTAGATCACACACTTTCAACTTCACACTGATGTTACTAAGTGTATGAAACACACTGTCAAATAAAAAAAATTCCAACTGTGTCTATCTTAGAATTGCTTTAGTTTCCAAAACCACACAATGATTTTCATCTTTGATGTAAGTTAAAACTGTGAGAATTTGTGTTTTATTTGAATGTTTGACGTAGCAGGCGCCAATATGAATTTTATTTAAAAATCAAAATAACCACGTACACATTGGGGTTTTCTTTGATCACTTTAAGGAATATAAAATGTCACAAAGCTGATTTGTTCCCAAAATAAAAAAAATACAAAAAAAAAATCAAGCCATCAAAACATCTTGCTTTAGGGAGTTAAAATCAGCAAAAATTACTTTTGTACATGTTGGTTTTGCAAGCATAAAAGCAACAATTATATCACAGACTGTCTTCCATACAGCTCTAAGCTGTTCGAATTCAACTTGATGTAAAATTTTGTATCATTGTTAGGAGAAGCAAGTAATGCCAGAAAAGGGTTCTTATCTGTAAAATGACGTGATTCAAGATGAAGTACTTTTCAATGTATGGATACAACCATTACATAGAAGGAAGAGGTTAATATTTAATCTACTTGGGGGCTGAGTTTAACACTATATTAAACACACTGAAGAAAACCTTTGTGAGTAACTTGGAGGAAAAAAAAAAAGCCAGACAATTAGAACTGTAAGTTCAAGTACTTTTTACATTGCAGTCAGGAAGCATACACATACTTTTTCAAGTTACACAGTTCCTATCTTAGCACCAACAGGCTGCATTATCTACAGCCTCACCGACAGAATTATTTGGAAATAATTAGTAGAAAGAGATTTAAAAAAAGCAGAATTAATTTAGCCAGAGTAAAGAATTGTCATGATCCAATTCACATCTTAAACAGAAGACTGCCTAGAAGATATTTGCCCTGTGATTCGCTGCTTCATTACCAACTTTGATTAACTTAAATTTTCAGACACAGGTTTGTAGACTGATGTTTGAGCAGTAGAAGGGAAGAAAAAGCCTGACCCAGAACTATGCCCCTGGAACTGCTTAGGAAAGGAAACTTGAGAAACTCACAGTACTTACAGTATAGGTTTTCTGAGGATGTGGTTAGTTGGCCAATTGTTTTATTTTATTTTTTTCTCTCTTGAACCTTCCTAACCATTGATTATGAAGATATTTCATCTCTTTTCCTCACACAGGCCAAACTAGCTACAGTGAAGTGAAAATACAGCTGTAGAAGCCCAGAAGATAAGGGGTATGTGTCTCAAACACCAGTAGTCAGATAGCTGTGTGTGGTAATAACACGCTGTGAGAAGTAACAGGATGTGGCTGGAGAAGGGAGCCATAAGGAGGTAGGGCAGCAGTTTTCTGGGACAAACGTCCTTGTTCTGGCTCCTGAAGATAAGCACAACACAGTTCAGCGAAAATGCAGCAATGAGGTCAAGAACAGGCCATGGACCAAAAAGCAGACCCAGTAGTGGGAGATCGAGATGACCAAAGATGCCTAAAGTCCTCCGACCCATTTCCAGAAAGGTTTGTGCATCGTAACTAATTTGCATAGAAAGTGAGAACTTACCTTCAGGGCAGGGAAAACTTATCTGTGAATAGGTACACCCACAAAGCTCAGAAGCACATGCCTCAGGAGCCTGGACAGCCCATTAACTGGATTGACACTGGACCAAGGACTGGTGATGTTTCTTCCTCTGTCCCTCTCTCTAATCTCTCTCACTATATTCTCTTTCACCCCACCCCTTTATCCAAAAGCCACCACTGTGTACTTATAAATAAGGGACTAACATACCAATTTCAACAACAAGTGTATAATTTACTAATAAAACTTCATAAACTTTTGCAGACCTTCTGACTTTTGTCATTCCCTTTTGATCACCGGCATCTGTGCACCTGCAAGTCCCCTTCCCTTTTGGGTGGAATACCACAACAGCAGAGATATTGCTCATTAACTGAACATTTTAACTCTAGAAAATAAGTGTGTCATAACTGATGTTAACAATCTTGAAGACCTAAATTCAAGGCATGGCTATTGACACCATCTGTCAGAAATTAGGAGAAATTCCTAGGCAATTGTCTAATCCATGTAATATACTATTAGGAATTTAAAACTGAAGTTGAATGGACTGATATAGGATAGGATAGTCATATTTTTCTGAATTCAAACAGGAAACTAACGTAATTTAGAAAAATATAATTAGGATATCCTGCACTAGCCTTCTCATAGGCTATAATCCTTCTAAATATTTTTTAAATGGAACAAATTTTATTTAAGCCCGGAGCTCCAATAAAGCTGGGTCAAAGAATATGAGGTTTTCTTGTAAAAAGAAGCTGTTATTGATTTACTTCTTTGCAGCTATAAAAAGTTTACAAAATAAAGTAGATCTTGCGTAGCAAGGTAGGGATCAAATCTTTCTAGCAACTATGTTGCAAAGTATATCTTTATTAACAATGAAACAACTATCTTGTATTCTAGCAGGGGAAAAAAATGCGTACAAAATTTACAAAAACCAGAATCTTTTTAACTGTTGTTGCTATCAAACTGGTGTTGCAGAAAAGGCAGAGCAACACAAAGAAACAATATGCTGTGTTACATAACAAAAGTTCAAAAACTTCTCATTAAAACTGTGTACTTAAACAACACTGAAAAAACTGAAGTCAGTATGGAGCATGTTGGGGAAACTGTTGATTCTAGCTCTCATTGTTATTGCTCAAGTGTGAAACATCTCATATTAATAACATAACCGAAGCTTGCTGGTGTCAACATAAAGTAAGGGTCCTTTATTGCCTTTATTTTGAACAAGAAAACTATCCCAAAGCTGACAAAGTGAGTTAAAAATCAAATGCAAACCAATTGCAAAAGTCCCATTAGAAAGTAACGATAGTCACAAAAACTAGCAAGAGCTCATCTGGAGTGCGTACGTTTCTTGTCACTCATATTCTGCAAAAACAAAGTCGAAATGGAGCTGATGCAGGATACTATGTTGTCCAGGAGTAAAACAAATCAAAAGAAGAAAACTGAGAATAGAATAGATTTATTAAGTGGTCGTCCCCAAAACAACACTGCAACTGCATTCAGGTGTGAACCTACCTAGGACCAATCTTCCTTTCCAAAGGAAGCAGAACTACACTGTTCTCCCTTGGAGAACCAAGGAGCAAGAATGAGCTGGGGTCTGTTCTTGGGAATCTCCCGCTTCTAGTGGTGTCAGCACCCATGTACTACTATGTTCACTTCAAATTGTGAAATTACGGTTTGTATCACTCATCAGCAACCTAAAGCTCAGACAGCAACCAAGATCAGGTCTACAAATACAACAAGGAGACCAATACTAGAGAAAAATAATCAAATAAATTGATATGCTGTTATAATGCAGGTTTGAACATGATTCCTGTTCATGCTATAGGACCAGATTTCATGATCTAGTAAATCCCTTCAAGTCCTCTGCTCTAAAAGGAATCTGGCTTAAAAGTTAGTGGGGAAAAAGAAGTTCCTTTTTCTGAAAGTGAGCTGATGGACAGGAGAAATTATTTGCTGAGTGCCACATTTTGCTGGTGGTCAGAAAGAAAACAAACAAAAAAAAAAATACCAAAAAGAACTGTTCCCCTCAAGAATAGATTATCTTCGCTACCAAAATTCTGAACCATGACAATATCTAAAGAGCTCCAAAGAGCATTACTCTCAGGTGCATGGGAGCAGAACAGCAACAGATAGAGTTTTTACATAGCATCTATCAGTTTTGTCTGGTTTTATTTAAAATCTAGGGTTTATGTCAACTTTTATACTAATCTCTATTATGTAGTTCATTCCCATTTCAGTCAATTGCATGAATACTGTAGTTTGCACCAATAAAATGGCTGTAACAATACAATACACTAATTCAGAAAATATGAATATTAGCATAAATGCCTAAAGCAATTCCCACATTTAAAAATAAAACAAAATAATCAGCTGCATAGTCTGGGCCTACAGGCTGCAGACGAGTGACGCCATTTAAAGGCAGAACAACAAAAGTTTGATAAATCCAATCCCTACAAGATCTAAAGCCTCAGACACAATACATAACTCCTTTTTAGACTGGATTCTGAAACTCTGCTTTAAACAAATAAAAAATAAATAAATTAAAAGGAAGCTAGAGATATTATCTGCAGCCTAAAGTCTAGGACAAACTTTCTAATTGTTTAGTAGTCCTCATTGTTGAGCAGTAAACAAACTACATGCCAAATTTGTTCCCGATTGTTTAACACAAGCAAATACAGTCAAAGAGATATTTAGTGAAAGGTAATGCAAGACACATGTTTGATGAGAACCCTGAAGCAAAAACATGAGGACTCTTTTTCCCTGTAATAATATTTAGCTAATGCATGGAATTTTGCAACGATTCTTGCTTTCTGTTTCTGGCTTTGACTGCCAGCATTAAGCAAAATTATCCCAAAGCTCTCACTGGTTAAGAAAAACTACTGCATTTACAAGAACACGCATGCAGGAAACCCCACTTTACAAAGGCCTATTGGTTGTAACTGTTGCAGAGAGGACACAGAAACCCCAAAATTCCAAATAAGATGTTAAGAGTCAGAATCAGGGCAGTAATGAAGTCTCCTTCTCAATACGTATTGTGGAAATGAGTCTTTTCTGCAGACTCAAGTGTATTCCAGGTGTAAAATGGGCAATCACAGAACTGGACCTATCACATCTTTCCCATGTATATCCTTGTCTTCTTACAGGTAAACCAGAATATTATACTCTTACAGGTGGGGGATTTTATGTGTGTGATTGGTTTTTGTTAACTTTTTTTTTACCTTTTTTTTAAAGATAAAGCCAGAAGTAACTTCTGGCTAGTAATGGCAATTGTGAGAGTGGAAATAGGGACTACTTCAAGTAGTGGGGTCACTTTGGTACAAATGGAGACCAAACACTTTTCCTTAATACCTACAAAAAAAAACAAAGTCCCAAAACCAACACCCAGTCTGGGCTGTCAGACCATATATTCATGCTGATGGCATATAATGGTTTAACTGAACTCAACATTTACCACAGAATATCAACAATAAAACAATTTTCATCACCTCTCTGCTACCCTATACAAAACTCTGCAAATTCCCCCCGCAAACTAGCTGGTTTCTTCCCCCACTAAAGAGTCTTATAATCTATAAGGCAATACTTAAAGTTTCAAAATTCTCTTTGTCATATAATTCTAGATGCAAGTTGTTGACATGTTATGCAAATTAGTGCAAACAGCTGTGTCTGCAACTTTATGCTTGAGGGTAAAAATTAAACATAATATTTACTTTTCATTCATTTTCTCAATTACACTACTGTGCTATTACATAAATAAAACTTTTACCAATGTGGATGAGAAACAGTTTGTGCCCTTTGGTGTTGTTTTATCACTAAAATAGCATTGTTTGAAATTATTATCATAAAACTATTATTGTAGAAGTAATCTTTTATTAAGAGATATCTACCCCAGCTAATATTTGTTATTTATGAAGTTAGGTGGGAAAAATTATTAGATTGCTTAAATTCTGATATACACTAGTAAGTTAGATAAGTATTGTGTTCCTCAACAGGAGGCTGAGCAGTGGTAAAATCCCCCTTAATAAAAAAATAAGAACACCAACTTTAATGACTGGAATAGGTGATAAAGCCAAAAAAGCCAAAGTTTAAATCCTCTGGTTTAAAAGTAGCTCACCAGGATTATTGTTTTTCCATACCTAAGCTCCTCTTTGAGCGTTTAGTTCATTGTTGTGTACCTCAATTATAGCTGTTCCTTCTTGCAGCAGCTAATCAACCAGGATACAAAAATTTGTATATTTTTAGATCTTATGATTGTAACTGTCAAAATGTCTCTGTGGATTTATAATGCAAATGCACATTCAAATGCTATAGTAGAAATTCTATAAAAAACAAAACTAAACCCCAAAGAGCTAAATTTTCTTAGAAAATTTATGCATGCACTTAGAATTTTTACACATGCACTCAGCAGGCAATTTCTGTAGCCTTACTGCTCTGAACAATTCTGTCACTGTGTACTCAAATTAGGCATGCAATTGCACACATTTTTTGAAAATTCTTGGAAAACCTATTGCATACCCAAACAACACTCTTAATTAATATACAGAAAGTTAGCTTATCAATTCAGGACGACAGATATGGAAAAGGTGTGGAAGCAGTGTGTTCAAAAAAGGGTAAAGAATGGAAAAAAAAAGTTCCTGAAAACAAAAAATCTCCCAGAGAAAGGTGAGAATTACTATAACTAGTAGGAGAGATCAACAACAAACAAGCAAAAAACCCATGCTCTAAAAGCTTTAGTGTTCCCACTCTTAAACATGGACATATGGTTACAGTCAAAAGTATGGTGATATTCAATCTAATAATCTAACAGCATTTTGTACTTGCTGTTTCCCAGAATACAGTGAGTTGGAAGGGACCCATCCAGATCATCGTTTGACTCCTTTAGTCTGTACTGAAGTCAGTACTCAGTAACAAATATAGCCATGAGGAAAAAATCGGAAAAATTAATACTTCTCTACAAATTAAAAAATACTAAAAAATTAATCTTAAAACCGTGATTTTCATGCTGACAGTAAAAACTGTTTCACTTTTGAGTTGCACTGACAGTAATACGGACAAATACATTCACATTTAAGGTAGTTATTTTTTTAACTAAATCATCATGACCACTGTACTAATTGCTGGGTGAAACACATTCAATCTTTATGCATTAATTCTGAAACAATCTGAGATTGCTTGATCAAAGTTTAAAAACTACTGTAATTAAAATGTTGCTTCTTGCCTCTTCAGCACAATCAATGTGGACAGAGATAGAAAATGTGTATTGCTATCTCCATGTCTTCTTTCTTTCTTTTTCTCTTGATGTCATCCAACACTAGAATATCCACTGCTTTGAACCCTTGCACTGAGAGAGACAGAAGCACCATGGAGAGACAGAAAAGATAGTATTTGAAACACAGGACTGCTGGCTGTGGCAATGCACGCTCTCCAACTTCACGGAAAGATGGCTGTAACTAAGATGCCTCTATTTGACCATGTCAGGTACAGCAAGAACAGTACAACAGACCAGGGCGGCAGCTATCTTTCTGTTGGTATTCAAGATTTGGCTTATGCTTTTTAGACAAGCAGCCTTCTGTCTCACAGAACAGCTGCATCTCAGTCAATCTAACCCAAAGTCCGTTTTTCTCTTTAACAAACTTTCAAAAAGACCTTCCCCTCTAGTGGTCTTCCAAAGCACTGAGAAACACGAGGCCTTTTTCAGACACTGTCCATGGCTCCTCTGGTTTAGAAATGAACATAACCTTTCTTGTCCATACAGAATCCATAAGCAGCAGCAATATCTACAACAAGTTGTTACATCGTCAGAACCTTTCAGTGTCAGGGAGGACACACAGACAAAATAGAGAAACCTGCAGAACTCTTAGGTCACAAGATCAGTTTGCAAGATTGTCAGGTGCCAAGCTCATGTGTTTGGCTTTAAACTTGCAAACAGATGGTCAAAAAAAAAAAAAAAAGAAGTAGGATGGAAACAGAGATTTTAATCAAAAATATGTATATACATGCACACACACATATATATGCATTCAGTTAGGTAAAACTGTTTTCAAAGAGGAGAACTTTGTTTATACAGTTACAAAACAAATAATATAATAACAAAACATGCAGTGAACCATATAAAGAAGAGAATGAGAGCTAGACCCAGGCCACATTATATAGCATCTCACAAAATAAAGTGAGATATTATTTAATTTTGTAAGTAACTTCATGACATTATTAACTATTTACTTATATATATAAAATACAGGTCCTCTAAAATTTCCATCTGTGGGGGCAGCAGAAGCCCAACTGTGTCTCTGGAAAGTGCAAAAAATTGTAGCAAATTGTTTGCCATCGACACACATAAAAGGTTAATAAAAAAGCTCCTTAAGACAGTGTCTCCAGTGTTTGCAGAGGGAATAAACCATTCTTTGAAAGTGAACTTATGTTTCCCCTTATGTCATTCCTTGTAAATGAATAAACATGAATAAATTTTTATCTGTTAACTCAATAAGGCATTTACCTAATTTACCAATTTATATTTATGTGGCATTTTATTTCTAGATGTATTCTATTACCACAGCATCTTTACGTTCAACTTAAAAATTCAAAAATCCTGAAATCATTAACTAAACTGTTTTATTGATACATCTTTTTTGCATTTAAGGTTTTTGAAACTGAATGAAATTTTAGTAACTTATTTATTTTCTGGGGAGGAAGGGGGTGTTTAAAATCTTAATATGAATAGATATATTAATAGTGGACTATCCACATGAGAATATCTTTAACATTTTTTTTTTCATTTACATGATGGATTATAAATACATGGTTTGTGATTGAAAAGTTCATTGCAGTTACGTGTATAATATTTTCCAAAAGTGCAGTTAGAGGATTATCAGTAAAGCTTCTAAAACAACTGTTCAAATGTTAGGAAAGTAATCTATGCAAGTCAGCTCAGCCCATTCTGTATCCTTATTATGCTGACAGTCATATCAAGATTTTTGGAGTATGTACTGTTTTTCCACTGAACTCATTCAGTGTACACTAGCCAGTGTTCACCATGCAAACAGATTTTTAATATTGCATTTGCCATCATTCTTCAGTATGTGGCCTTAATCACAAGACTACCCTTTTTCTTCCTGCTTCATTAATTACGTGGTTTTTAAGTGCTGCAACAACTGCTACAAAGCATTTTTTTTACATGGGTAACAGCTTAAGTTAAGAAGTAATCATTATCAACTGCACTTATTCCACACAATCCATTCTAACTATGGAAAGGGTCCTATAAAAAAGACTATCCAGCCATGTAACCATAACTAGTATTGTAACTACATGGGACAGCTGAACAAGACGCTCCAAGAGTGAGTTTTACCCTCTGCTTGGGTCAAACACTACAGGTTTATGAGATCCACTATTTGCTGAAAGGAAAACCAGGTCAAGGACACCCCAGTCTCACAAAAAGTTTCTGAGAGAAATTATTTTGGGCAGAATAAGAGATGACATAGAATCACCCCTAGTATGCTCTGTATTTTCAGCTGTCACATCTCAGTTCTTCGCTCCTTCCCCAGTTACTTATCTTGATCTTCCTTTGCCTCCCTCCTCTTGGCCCCTGTTCTCCAACCTACCAGTACAAAGTTGGAAAAAAAAAAAAATCTTCAGCATTATACCTGAAGTCTCTCCAAAGCAAGAGGAGCAGAGCCTATCACATGAAGAGGTGCAAAATACAAGAAAGCCTTTATACAACAATACTTATACCTGGTAATTTTTTTCCATATTTCAAGTCTGTGAAACTATGAGGACATGATCAAAAACAGCCTTTGTTTTCTTTCTTAATATTGACAAAATGAAGGAGACACCCAAACTGGGGAGGAAAAAAAACAAACTCTAACCCAACAAAATTTGCAGCCTAAAGACGTGAATTTTGGCAATGTTATAACAGAGACTCATAATGAAAGCCAGACCACTTTAATAGGTAGCAATGGCAGCCCCACCTACAATATAGCCTATAAAGGACTTTCTTTGAAGATTTAGTAGGCATTATCATTGAGCAAGCTTGCACACATTTACAGCAGCTGAGAATTTGACATATATGCATTAACAGAGTGAAATAAATCACAGTTTTTGCCATAGCACCAAATGAAAGACAGTGAGAATAAAATCAGCTGCATTCACAAATAATATTAACGCTTCATTATTTCTTTCTTTAAAGTTCTGGAATGGATTTTAATGTGGCCTTCATTCAGTTCTAGATGTAATATTGATTTTCTTTTAAAGCATTATTGATTTATATTATATTAAGTTATTTGCAGATGATCATGCCAAGAAGAAAACAACTAGAACCAATGCATGTATAGGGTCACATTAACTCATTCATTTACACAAAAAAAGCAACTCAACCCACAATAATATAGATAATTTTACTACTTAGAAAGGGCTCACTATTTAGAAATAATTATATCATGCTTCTCTGTATACATACACAAGGAAACATATGCATATACTCTATGACATTTAGAATAAAAAGCTCTGTATGCAGAACAGCAGTGTATTCCAAAATAATTAATCTTTCACCCACTAAACATCCCCAAACTATCAAATCTTTCTTCAGATTAGTTAGAATTCCCCCTCCTGCCATGTGGCCTCCTCTGTAAATACATTTTTTTTTTCAGCTTACAATAAAAACAGTTTTATTAAAATCAGATGTTTGCATAGAATACCAAATATTCTATACATTTGAAAGTTATCTGGGCATTTTTTGCATGACTACTATTTCCAGTGTAGCAAGTATTTTACCTCCAATCCACCTAAACAGTACATTCACTTAGCAGACCCTGCACCATCAGCACAAGGAGCAAAACCAATTGCCAGAAAAGAGCGTTTCTGGAAAGCGGCAGAGTGAGCTTTGAGGGTCCTCGTTCTGTTCTTTACAATGTTCCTTCGTAGCTCAACAGGTGACAGAACACATCTGCTCTGCATAACACATCCCTGTAAAAATCACTGCAGAAACACCATTTGTAAGATCTTTACAACACCCATAACTATCGTAGAAGCCATGTAAGCCAGTAACCACTTAAACAGCACTTGGTGCTCCCTATAAAAACATACTTGTGGAATTACAGCCATGCTTTCCCCAAATAACTGTTTCTTCTGATAAACATGGATGGACTTCATTATCCACGTGTTTACTGCAGGATAAATGAAGAGAATTTAAAAAATGAAGTCCTGCATTCCAAACTGGTGAGAGGGTGTACGTGGAATATATTTGTGAAGCTGTTCTATTTCAGTTGTCTCATGTCAATACTATGAAAAGCCCAAACTAGATTCCCACACATGAATATTTAACTTTGACATCTGCAATAAATGATAGCTCTAATCATAGTTCTAATGAAAGCCTGTAATTATCTGCTTGGTTGATCTTTTCTCCCCAGATACTACAGCTCAACAAGTCAGAATTCTCCATTAGGCAATTTCCCTCTATTTTGGAGAGCAGCACATTTGTTTGATTGCCAGCAGAAAAGAAACACACTGAGGATTCTCTTCTGTCAATTTAGGTGGCCCACAGAAATATTTGTCCTAGATGACAACAACTACTTTGATTGCTTTAAACTTCTGTGTGGAAATTTCTGTCAGAAGAAACAACTTGTTCATTTGAAACAAGTTAAGAAAAATCAATAATTTTAATTTTATTTTGTTATTTATTGACAACATATCTAAATTTTTGGTATTGCAAGGAAAACAAGTTCTTAGTATTAAAATCTACATCTAATGTTTATTCATAATCACTGACTATCTTTAAGGATTGTTTATGTTACAGAACTAAACAGTCATCATTTCTACTCTATTGAAAGGTTTTCATCACCAAACCTTGTCAAATGTGAAGGGACCAACGGTTCGTACCCAAAGCATCAGGTAACACATTTGCACTCCTTTTTTTACTTGAAGAGCTATGAGAGTAACTTGGCTAAGAATAACCATTAAAAATGGCCTTTTTCTAGAAGCAGAAAAGAGGAGCAGAAGTCATGAACTTCAGAGATTTACTGCAGGACAGCAAGGCAGAAGCAGCACTATTACCTTTCCTCCCATCCCAATTAGTACAGCCTAGTGCAGCATAGAGGTACGTTGGCTATGCTATCCTTCCCATCCATCTAGAGAAAGGTTTTATCCAACGCCTTGGGATAATCATCCTAACTTCATTAATGGTTCTGTTGCCTGCAGCAGGCTGTCAGTAGAGTAAAACACCTACATGTTTATGTTGCTGACCAAAATGTTTCTGTGGGGGCAAGATTTCCAGAACTACTGTGTGGAGAGGTCATACCCATAAATAAGATCTAGTGAATGGAGGTTATAAAGAGTCCCACTGTATTGAATGTGGAAAAAAGTCCTGTATAGCATTAACCTGTATGTCAAAAGATGATGGAAAGAACAGCCTAGTTTTGAAATTAGTACAGGAATATGAAACTGAGATAAAACAAGAATTTTAACTGCTGTTTAGGAGTCTGCATAAGACCATTCTCCTCTGCAGCTTGAAAGTTTACTTGCAAGTTACTTAACATACCACCACAATTTGATTTTTACAAAGATACCAAGAAGATGACAGCTCACTAGTCATGTAAACATTCAGATTCAATTCTCTTACTCTGGGATTTAAACTTCTACATTTAAAATACGCTTCCCATTTTTATTGTGTTTTACAGCATTCCGCCTCAAGAAACCAGTTTGATTAATGTTGGATTTCTCCCAACTGTGGTTTGTCATTTATTGCATGTATAAACTTCATATTCTTTATATACATAAACACAACACAAACTTAGAACCGTTCTGATTGATATAACATTAGGATGTATATTCTGAAACATAATTTTTCTCTGAAGTCATTGTAATGCATATGCAAATCATTATTTAATGTATAAAATTTATCAGAAAAATTTATATACTACTCCTTTCACATGTGCAGTCAATTTCAAAGCATCATATACCTAATAATTCTAGTTTTAATTTTGTTAAAGTGGATAAAGATACTTTTAATACATACTTGGAAAGTAACTCATATTAAAATGAAATCTTCAGTCTTTACCATGTATTCCTTTGAACTCCATCCTACATTCTCTCCTTTTCTTATTTCTTCTACGGTGTATATATAAATAAATATATATATGCTAACAATTCCACACCACGCACAATTCATTTCAGCTTCATGCAAAAATATGCCTTTATATAAAAACCAGCCTAGAAAAGATCTGAAATTAAATGAGTACTCACTTGTTTAGTCTTTGTTTTTGTAATGGTGTCCGAAATGGGTTTCTTCCTCTCTTTAACAGCTGTTTTAGAAAACAGTTCTTCAAACTCATGATAATCTATGGAAGGCTCTTCAATTTTTTCCCACACAAGTGAAGCACTAGAATCTCTAAAGTTAAGCAAAAGACCTATGTAGGGCAACGTCAAACTAAATAAGGTCATAAATGGAGGAATTAAAAAAATAAAGTAGCAATAATTCAAAAGTTGTTGCCTAATTTCTACTAGCAGCATTTTGATAAGGACTATTGTTGATTCTCCTTCATACTTCTGGGTTTGCTTCTTTGTTCACACACGACATGGTCAGGCTTATTTATATTCACCCCTTCTACACACATAGGAATAAAAATAGGCTGTATATAGGCTATAAAGCATACAGACATGGACAGAAAGAGAAGTAGAAAGAGACAGTTATTTGCAGACCACCTGTGTGACAGCGTCAACAACTTGAAAAGAAAGAAGAAATTAGTCCTTAAATAACAGCAGAAGGGTTTTACAATCACTACTTGGAGACATAAAATATTCATAAGGAAACTTCTTTTCGTGACCAATAATGATATTTTACATAGAAGAAAAAAGTAGCACATCAAAACCCGAAAACAAGTATATCAAAGTCATATCCAAGTAAGGGCTACCAAAATAGCTTTATGCTACCATGCATATAAATTGCAGCTTGAATCTGCCTGTTGAGTGTACAAGGTGAAGAAAAAAAAAAAGAAAAGAAAAGAATTCAGGTCATTGAAGATGGTAAAGAGGAGAATAGAATGCATTCAGCACATATTCATCTAGAGGGAAGACATTCCCAAAACTTGCAAGCTGCTTCAGAGAGAGACCAATGCTATCTTGAAAGGTGAGAGGGACCACAAATATGACATTTAAAAAAACATTTTACAGAACACTTAATGGCACACAGTCACCCCTGTATCTCTGATCAACACGTTGTATGTAACCCCACAGGACAGCTGAAAACACTGCCCTCAAAGAGCTTCCATATGCAAATAATGCTATTCAGAGTGAGCATACTTTAAAGAAAATGGGTACCCCATTTACATACCCAACTACATATAAAATCCTGTTTGCACCTTGGTTCTCTCAAAGACCTGCCTAGCAGTGAAGACTTTTGCTAATAACAAACAACATTATCAGTACAGCCACAAAGTGAAAACACCACTCTTTACACAACTCTATGACTCACCTTTTACTGTGGAGCTGAATTCTTGTCCAGTAAAGAGGCTTCATTGGCCGTGAAGGCTCTATCACATGTTTCCTGCTCCCCTTCTCCTGATTCATCCCCATTGCAAATAAACCAGATGGTAACGGAGGAGGAAGAAACCCACAGCCCTGTGGGACTGCTGGGTAGGTGCTGCCCTGGACTGGTGCTGGAAGGGGTGGTGCACCTCCAGGCAATGGTGGTGGAGGCGGAGGTGGCACCCCTAACCCAGGCAATGGAGGGGGTGGTGGAGGGACACCAGCACCAGGCAGAGGTGGTGGAGGGGGTGGAGGGGGTACAGCTGCACCAGGCAGAGGTGGTGGAGGGGGT